>CM053762.1:41806817-41834478 GCA_028658305.1 Pachyuromys duprasi | reverse complement strand
TTGGTGGACTTGGAGGGGGCGGGGAAGAGATGAGGGAGGGAGGGGGAGGGTGGGAGGGAGGGGGAGGGTGGGAGGGAATGAGGGAAGGGGCTACGCTTGGGATGCAAAGTACCTAACCTGTGATTGATACAAAAATAAATTAATTAATTAAAAAAAAGATTGAGAGTACCTGTATGAAAACCTGCATGGAAGTTTTGGGCTTGGGACAAAATAATTGCTAGCTTCGCTCTACAAATCACTGTATTTCCCTGAAGGTGGTGATAATCAATGTGCTTTGCCTCTTGCCTTCAGCAGGAAGGGCCGGGGAAGAAATACTTCACATTGATTTGAGGCTCCTGGGACACAAGCTGTGATGGGGGTTGTGAATTCTGAAGACCGGCTTCGCTGTGGCCAGTCAGCTTTGGGAATGTGCTGCCTCTCTGTCGCGTAGTCCGTTCAGTCTTGCTGTCTTCATGTGCACTGGGTGCAGTTTCACAGAGGAAAAAGAAATACCCCAGACAGCCCAGGAGATATCCACGGGGGATTTCTTATCTTATGTCCTGGATGGTGGCTTCCCACATTTGTTCAATCTTAGTGTGGTTTCAAGGTGTTTCTTTTGCACCCTGGGAAAATGACGGCAGTCTTAGAAATGAGCAAGCTCGGTATAGTTTGTTTCATTCTGGAGTGTGAGGAGAAGTTGGGTACTCTGCTACATCTTCAGTTCTCTCTCTCTCTCTCTCTCTTGCGCTCTCTCTCTCTCTCTCTCTGTGTGTGTGTGTGTGTGTGTGTGAGAGAGAGACAGAGAGACAGAGAGAGAGAGAGACAGAGACAGCGACAGAGACAGGGAGGGGGGAGGTCTGTGGATATGCTCTTTTGACCATGTCAAGCCAAGCTTGGAAGATTCTGACCTGTGTGAGGCAACAAGTGCCAGGAATTCTATTCACCTAATGGGAAGATTGAGGTCTAGAATGTGTGTCCTGCTCCTGTTGGCCCCCTGTCTTGTTATATTGTTAAACAGTGGTGACTGAGTCCTTTGTTGTTTGGGTTATTGTGTTGAGAGAAGACACCAGCTCAGTGGAAAAGTAATACTTCTTGAGGTGGGGTTTTCATTCATTGATAATGATAATGTAAAGTCAGAAGATACCCATACCTTCTGTGGTGGAATGTGCTGACACCATTCCCATCCACAGTTCACTAACCACTCTTCTAGAAATTAATAAAAAAAAACAGGCGAAAGGAAATACACATAGAAATGTTACCTGTACTGACTTTTTCCTTATGGAGTGGGAAAAAATATCTCATATCAAATTCTGAACAGTGAAAGAATAATTAAGCAAACTGTTAACTTTTGTATAGAAAAACATTAAAAGTAAGTTTACAAGTACGTTAAGGTGGTGAAGTAATAGAAATGCATGATTAAATGAGTGGAATTTTATGTCTGTTTGCTTATCACTTCAGGCATTGGTTTAGAGATCAGATTTCAAGGAGACTGACTCGAGATGCTGGAGTTCCCTCCAGACCGTGGGTTTGAAAGTCACAGCTGTTTCTTTCCCAAGGTTTCTCAGTTGTTTGCCACAATTCTCACATTGAATGTGTGGTACACTTATGAGAAAGGGTGAAATGAGTTTTTGTCTTCTGACAGTTTCCCCGAATACAGAACCAGGATCTTGGTCCTAGCTATTTTCTGATATAATCCAGGAATGAGGAAAGGCTAGAGCCCGACTTCTGCTGCATAGTTGGGTTCCACATGCAGAAAAGATTTCCTTGTGTCCTTTGGCACAGTCATCAGTCTCTGTTGAGAGTTGTGGCCCAGTTAGCATGCTGGCATTCAGGCTTGCTCTTCACCTCCCAAAGGAGAGAAGCCTGGCTTGCGTGGGAGTTCTGCTCTAACATTTACTGTCTTTGGGACCCTGGCCCATGGCAAACCAAGCTCCAGTTTTTCATCTATCAAGTAAAGATAATGATCCCTTCTTCATGGTGATGAGAGATGTGCAATGTGTAATGCAGAGCATGCGCTATACAGAAACAGCCCATCAGTGTTTCCTACACTGCTTTGTTCCCTCAGTTTTCCTGTCCCGTGTTATGGAAGTGGCATGTGGAGGGAAAGTACTTGGGTATTGAAAACTCATTCCTTGTCCAATGCAGTGGAGACTTGAGTGAACTTAAGAAGCAGCATAATCCTAGATGGAGAGATCATTCTGGAAACTCAAGAGCAACAAACGGCAGTTCCTGATTTCTAAGAACTATAAACTACTATGGCTTATGTACACATACATAAAAAATTTGTATACATATATGTATGTACATAAAACTTACAACATTTGTGTTTAGAAGCTGGAGGCTCAGATTGTTACTATATTTTGGTGGCTAGGCTATGGGGCTTTGACAGGAGAAGTTCTGGAACCATGAAGAGACCATGAGGAAGATGTTTCTACTCTACCTTTACCCTCACATTCTCAGTTTTCCTTGTTTGTTCTTTGAGAAATAGCTTTCATGCATTTCATTTTGTAATAATAATAGGTTTGTGTGTGTGTGTGTTGAAATTGGGGATGAAAGAACCCTTTGCATGTTGGCTAAGTTCTCTGTCACTAAACCCTATCAACAGATTTTTGATAGTTTCTTAAGTCAGTGTTCTAAAAAAAAATATCTGAGCCAAGCATACACAGGCAAGAGGATTGTGTATTTCAGGCCAGTCGGAGATTTATCGGTGTGTGTGGGGGGGCGCTGTCTCATTTTAAAACAAACAACAATAATAGAGAACAAATCTGAGATCATGAACTTACAAAGGAGAAACTATCTTTTCAGTCCATGGCAGCAGAGGCCGTGCTGCCTTGGAGTCTGTGTAAAGGAACACATCAGGGTGTGGAGCAAAACCATTCACTTCACGAGCAGGGAACAAAGGAGGAAGTGAATGGCCATGACTCTACAGTTGCCTGCATGGCCAGGCTTCCAATGGCCTGAAGATTTCTTACTGCAGCACCACCGGCTAAGGTTTCTGCCAATTGTCAATAGCAACAGGCTGGGAACTAAGCCTTTAACACAAATCTGTATGTGGTAGTTAAGACCCACACCACAGTACATTTGCGTTTAAGAAGGTTGTTGGGAGTAAAGAGTATGTCGTTCCTGTGGATAGAGTCCCAGGTCCCATTAGTGAGGGGGAATTTGCTGTTTCTGAAGACATCTCCTACTTAAGTTGTTTACTTTTTTAAAAGGAGGAGCGTTGCACTCAGAAGGCCATGTCCTCGCAGAGGGTTGGCCACTGTGAATTCACTGCCCTCTGAGGCCCTTCCTTTGTCCCCTTTGACCTGCTTCTGAATCATGACACCAATCCTCATGTTTCCAGGTATATGTACATGAAGACAGTCAGTTGTAGAGTTCTTTTCAGGCTTAATGGCTCATGTTGGAGGAACCTAAAATTAAACATGGTCAGATGCCAATATATAAATAAAATGCAAGCGAATCATTAATTATTAAAAATGGAATCACCGTGCGCCGCCTTTGGATCGCAGCCTGGGAACCTGGATCAAGGATTGGCACTCATCTCTTGGATGAATTAACCGCAGCATGGGATTTAAAACTCAGTATTTCCAAAGGAACAATTAATTAAACAGGAAGGTTAATTCTCAGTTTATAGACTGAGCATCTGCTTGTTTAGCGTATGCAATAAAAAGCAAGCTAGCAGTCGATTTATAAAGATGTCAGTTAGATAATTGATTGTCTGTACATATATCACGTACGAGCAGCCATCACTCTTGCATAATTTAGCTTTCCTTTCTGTCTTGTGATCTTCACTAACATACTGATTTAGACCAGTTGGTAGTATTTGTATGCTGTGTCTTATGATTTAAATATTCTAAGTTGAAAGGATTAAGGTACCTTTTGTATGATGTTTTGTCAGTGGAATTTGAGGACCTTATTTTTTTTTAAATCACTGAATTGAAAATATCTGTTTCTCTTGGCATGTCTGAATAAATATTTTTGAGCTGAGGTTATAAGTTAGATTGTTTTTCCAAGTATATAACACTCAAGCCCTGTTGAATTTGCTGTTAACTAGGATTTAAATGTACTTATTGTAACACAAGAAAATACACATGTTATTGATTAATTATTTCATTAGCCATTGTGGATATTATTCAGTGGGGCCATGCTATTATTTAATTACTCTCTCTTAAAGATAGTTCCTACTGTAAGAAGTCTGGCTTCCACATGGAGAGCGTCTTACAGAGGTCTAAATATACTGAAGGATAAGAGTTGAAAGTTGAGATAACAGTGTGGAAATCTAAGTGGTTCTTAGAATTTTGTTTAAAGGAATGTTTGAATTATTTTACTTTCTGGGAGAGAGTGAGAGGGCACAAGAGAGAGCGAGTGTGAACACACACTCATATTAGCCTTAATGTCTTAGGCTAAAGGCTCAAGAACACAAATCATTTGCATGAAGGCTCCTCTAACATCCCCGGTGACACATGGTTTAGATGGAGAGCTTGTCAATAATGTTGATTCTTTCAGAAGCAGCTCACCCCTCAGGGATCACTTCTTGTGTTAAAATGTACAGTTCACAAATATAGTAACACATTTGCCTGTAATTAGAATATCAGGAACGTGTGAAAGACTTATTTGTTCAAATTTACTATTCCCTGCCTCTTTCTCAGAAGCGTTTAAAAAGCTCTTTACAAAAAGAAAAGGAGACATATATGCCATGATTAATAAATAGAAAGAACAGGAGGCAAATTAGGGGGTGAGGATAAGTGTGATAAAATAGGAAACAGTTTACCAGCTGAACTTTGAGAATATTATGAGCACTGAGGATTTATTCTTTAATATGAGCCTTTACTGTAATTTGAACCCCTGAACAGCATGCTTGTCTTCCCCTTTGAATTCCTTTCTTGGTAAGTCTTTCACTGGTGTTGGAGATGAGGGAGAGAAAAGACATGATAAAGAGGAGGTCCACAGACACCATGACTCAATCTTGACCATGTGAGCAGGAGCAACCCAAAACAGAAGGACTATGGTTCTGAATCAGCCAAGAGAGTCTTCAGAAAAGGGGCCCTGTGGGCACCTGCTAAGTTCTGTGGGTTCATGTCACCAGGGCACATTTTTGAAAAGAGTTGTTGGGATCAATGCAGCAGCCTAGATGCAGCTAGCTCAGTGTGTCCAGAGTAAAATATTCACCCTTGAAAAAAGTGTTCTTTCGGAGCCAGCCCTCTTTGGTCATTTAATCACTCAGCAAGTTGACATTTGAGCTTTTGTTCTGTGTGTGGTATGGCAGTGTTAAATTATATTCATTGAAAGTCTGCTATGTCTAACCACTGCAGAACAGCTTTGAGCATAATTGTTTTAAAAAGAAAAAGAGTTCCCACCAACCTGGTCATATTTCTGACTGCTTTTGTCAAAAATTTTAGATCATGTGGCAACTTCACCAGTCCATCAAAGGCTATGCTGAGTGATCTAAGTAGTTCTTCCCTTAGATAGTGATTTTTAAAATAAATCAAACAGCAAGATTCTTTATTTCAAAAATTTGAAATCTGCATCTGATTTTCAAATTAAGTGAATGAAGTTTATTCCATCTGTGTTTCCTTCTTTTCTTTTTATTTTTTTAAACACTAAAAATGGAAGTTCAAAAGACAGATTTTAACATTGAAGTTAGAGACAATGTGGTAGGTTAAATTTTAATGTAGCCTTTAAGTAGCTTCTGTAGAATTGTCATTAATAGGTTTGAGCTTAATACATGTTACATTTAAGGACTCAATTGAGCTCTTGAGAGTTTTAATAAAAAGAAGTATTTTATCTCTCTGTTACGTTCAATGTTATATATGTGTGTATTTGTATACACAAGTATGTAATTTCATGTCCACCCCAACAGAATTGAGTTGTAGCATAAAGTCTTTCAGTGAGCATTTTTTCAGGTATGAATGTATGGTGTTTGAGACAGAACCTTTCAGGTTGTATCAGTAAGATTGCTTTTTGTTTTTTTTTTTTTAAACCACATTCTTAGGTGATGACAAATCTGACTCTTACACAGAAGCTTGATTCCTTTCATAGAAGAATTTGGGTGTCCTGAGTTTGCTGAATAGCATTAGCACTGTTTCTAGGTGATGACTCAACTAAGTGACTGCTATTTGATCAGTTCGATATTTTTCTCTGTTTTATTATCCCCTCAGTTATGATAAAACCAGGAGTGACGTCTCGTGTGTATGTATGATGGAAACCTTTTTGCTGTTTTTGCTCATGTGGTAGTTATTAACAACACACACTATCAACAAACAGAAAAGGTCAGGTAGGCTAGAGGCAGCCTTCAGAAGCCTTTGCTGCATGGGGGGTAGACTGCCTGTTGTATATATTACCCAAGGACAGTGTGAAGTGAAGCTGAGGAATGGACTGGAAGTATAGCTTCTGTGTTTTTAGAGACCAAGACTGAAGAGTGGCCCCATTCTAGGTCTATACATTGGAAAGTCAATCGTATGTTTCCCAAGGGACCACCATTCCTTTGTTGTAGACTCTTGTGGTTGTAGAAAATTGATCACAACTGTTAACCAGCCCAGACTGACACATCCCAGCCTAGACTAACTTGGTTTTCCATAGACAACAGACCCCCTCAGGCCTACTTCTACGTTTCAGTCCATTTCGGCGGCTTGCTTGATAAATTCACTTTGTCTTTCAGAGCTCACTGGAAAAATCCCCCTTTTCTAGAAAACTTTTCTGGATCAGGTTTTACTTATCTAGACCCAAACACTTGTTTCGTCTCTTGTCACCAGACCCTTCTTGGAGGCCGTGAGCAGTGTTATATCATCATTACTACCCACATGAACCACAGAACAAGAGGCAGTTTCTGAGTGTTGAAGTCGTTCTGAAACTCTCTGTTCTTTGTATGCCCTTCTTCATTTAAAACTATTCGTTGACAATTTCATCCATGTATGTAACATTCTGGTCACGGTCATCCCTCCAACACCTCCTCTCTTTTCCCTCTCCCATGTTCTCCTCCTGCTAGTAAGGCCGCATCCCATTTTCGTACTTTTTGGTCTTGTTTTTGGTTTTTGTTGTTTGGTCCCTTCCTGGGTTTTTATCAGGGTTACCTGTGTAACCCTCACAGGCTATGAGTCTGCAGCTGTCTTGGAAAATGAGCCGCTGACCCTCTAGTGGTTATATCCCTGAAGATGGTGTCTTTCTCTCCCCCAGAAGCTGCTGGTAGCTCCCCTGAGCAGGGATCGAGGGGAGATGAGCTTCTCTGTGACTAAGGGCTCAGTCTTGTGTTTGTCCTGTGTGGGCAGCTACAGTTGCTGTGTGCCATGGCCTTGTTATGCCCACAAGTCACAGAAAAACTCTGCGTTCTTTTGCAAATGGAGTCACTGTGCTTAATTCAGTGACTATTTTCTGACTGCCCGTTAACGTGCTTGTGATTTATTTTACCTTAATTTTCATACAGTTTCAGACTTGGTAGAAAAGTCAGATGACTAGGACACAAATGCTCTTACATCCTTTACCTAGATTGTCCGAATACTTTTTCTCACATTTTCCCTGTTACTCCCTCTTTTCTGAACCATTGGGAGTAAGTTGCAGACACCATACTCCTTTACCCAAGTGTGGTTCAGTGGCTCCTCAGATGAAGAACGTTCTCTGACGTAAGCACAGCACACACACAAACCAGGAACTGGCGCCAGTGCAGGTGTTTTGTCACGTGCGGACGTCAGTAGTCTCACCCATTGCCCTCCCCCCCCCCCCCGCAGCTCTACAGTAGCACAGAATACAAGCGGCAGCGGAGCCTCTGCTACCCTGATCTTAAGCTCATTCTCTGACATCCTTTCTGCCTCACTAAACTGAAGGGAGGACCTTGAGACCTCATGCCTGACAATACCATGCCATGCCATTATCTGAAAGCCTCAGCAAACCCCAGGCTTTCAGGTCTGTTTAGTAACTCCTAGAATCTGGGACTGGCAATGGTGGTAAAGTTTTTTTTCTAGAGGTTAGCGAACACAAAATACAACTTCTGATAACATTTATAATTTCCTTATGTCCTCCAGCAATAAGTCTCATTTGTTGACAGTTTGGACATTGATGTATCCAGCAGTTTGCTGATGTTGGAGATTCCTGAGGTGAAGAGACAGGAGAGCCTCATCTTCCTCTTGAAGATGATGGTGGTGATCTTTGACTCCACCAAGGGGGGGGGCAATGAAATGCTGCTTTCTGCCACTGAGTAGTTCACCACATGCACTGTCCTACTGACAGCACCATTTGCAGATAAATGTTCTGTCTGTCTCAGAAAGAGGCTGGATTGGCTAATGTGATGTTTCAGTGTTTAGGCTTAACCAGGTATGTAGGCTTGCACCCATTTCCATGCAGCTCATCATTTAATTTACCGTAGGCATCCCAGTGCGGACTCCGGCATTAAAGAGAACACAAAACTACAGAATGTTCAACTTGGAAAAGAATTTGGCATTGTTCAAAGGTTTGGAGGACAATTACAACACTCATAAAACCAGAAAACGATACATAAATCTTTTCTACAGGAAAATGTTGGCTTATTTCTCAAAATGTTTCTATTACTTAATAATATGAGTATCAGAGCCTTTGTTCAGCACATAATGTTCAGGATAATTTGGTAGACACGAACTAAAGATCCTTTAAACAACTTGCTTTTATCACAATTCAATTTTATTCCTCTATTCAGGCATAGTGACATTCATTTAGTGACTTTGTTGTGGGAACGTTTCTTTGCATGTAATATACAGAACCACTCAAGTGTAGTCTGTTTTGGATCATTATTCATCTCTTTGGGCTTTCTTGGATGGAACAAATAAAGTCCAGTTAACAGCCCCAACTAAAAAAATATCTAAAAGACATAACTCCCTTATATGTGTTATTCAAAATGCCTTATTTTGGATATGCTTTAGACAGTCGTTTACAATAGAGAGTTAGTATGGAGCATTAGCAACTTGTATCTATTTTTTTATTTTTTATTGTAGGGAGCAAGGAGAGAGAACACAGTTGGTGAGAGTTCTTTGTAAGAAGAAGAAGAAGGGTTTGATGAAAATCTTTGCTGTTAGGGAGTGGAAAGAAAGGCCACATGTAACCATACAAGTTACGTTATTAGAGCCAGTGCGCTGTTTCTGTGTGCCGTCCCTGGCTGCGGTCCCTTAGTGTGTCCTCTTCTGATGATGCTTGGCCAGACCAAAAATGGCATCTGAAAGAAAATGCTTTGACAGAGGGAACACTTCAAGGAAACATGAAAAGATGCAGCAGACACAGGTGAGATAAAAAAGAGCCAGCCTCAGTACCAGCCAGCCAGCCAGCAGACATTAGTGCTGGAGAGACACACAAGAGAGGAGCCCTCGCCGTGAAGACCATGAGTCAGTCATGATAACGTAGTCCCAGGTTTAAATCCCGAGACTGTCACTTTGAGTAAATTATACTATCTTTCTGGTCATCACTTCACATACCAGGAGCATCCCACATTCATTCAGCGAGTGGGTTTTGGGCATCTTAACTACAGAAGTACTCTGCCGGGCATTGGAGCTCTCCCAAGGTTGTCTAATCCCATGGTTGTGAGTCCCACGTGGGAACATGTGCGGTCACTTAGCAGACTGTCTGGCATACAGTAGCTGTCAGTGTATTTATTTCCGTTTCCTGTTCGACTTCTCAGCCTTAAGGGAAAATGAAGAACCCAGATGTTCCTGGAGAGTTCAGTGAAATTAGTCTTTATTAATTACCTACCTCACAGAAGCTCTTGTCAGGAGTTGTTGCAGTCTGGACTGTGACCATTAGAGACACAGTTCTGTAGACGCTGCACTGGGCCCCCATGAACTCTTACTTCAGCGTTGCGAGTATACCATCTGCTCCTGAGCAATTGGCTTGATTTCTGTGCGAGTCCTTCCACTCAGAGGCACAGTAAGTTCAATAGGTGAGCACTCTTACCTTTTCTGATCCCATTGGTCTGGTGTTGCATTAGCATACCGTGTGTGTGCATGTGTGTGTTGGGTAGGTAGGTAAGCAGGTAGGTTGGCTCACCTTGTGTGTGTGTGTGTGTGTAGGCCAGAGACTGATGTAGTGTATTTTCCTCCATTGCTCTCCAACTTGGTTTTTGAGGCAAGGTCTCTCAGTGGACCTGGAACTTGACAATTGGCTGTCTGGGATTTGCTTCTCCACTGTGGCCATTACAGACACATAACCCTGGCCCCAGCTTTCACGTGGGTGCCGGGAATCTAGACTCTTGCTTGTCAGCAAGTTCTTTACTCTCCGAGCATCTTCTGAACCTGGGACTGTGCTTGTAGCTTCCCTTCTTAGATCAGTGTTAGGAGTATGTCTTTCCTCTTTCCATCTCTTGCTGCCTCTATGAGAAGGATTTGGCCTTGGTTTTTGGAAAACTTGGTTTGTTTAACTCGTTTCTTCCTATTATCTTTTATTTCAGAGCAAATGGAAGAGAGAGAAGGTGTGTGTGTGTGGGGGGGGGAAGGTGTAGCTGACTTTACAGTGTGGTCTTCTTAATGAAACTACAGGAGACTGCGTTCTCTAGTCCACAAGACTGATGATATAATTTCCTATTATTGTTAACAAATTACTGCTTTAATTTGGAGCCATAATCCATAAATTAAATGATAAGCTAGTGAAAGCCTATAGGTGAAGAGCTGGAAGGGACTTTAGTGGTCCTTTGGGAGTGTACAAAGTTGAAGTCGTGGGTATCTTTGTCAGCATGTGCCACCGAGTAGCAGTCAGGCAGACCATGTATTCAAATGCCAGCACAGACCTCCTCCTCCACCCTGTTACAGGATCTCAGTTTCATGGTCTATTCTTCATGCTCATTTAAACCTCTTGGCGATCTCTTCTTATGGTTAAGATCATCCTAAGACCTTTGTTGTCGTCATCATGAAGTCTCTCTTACTTAGCCTCTTAAGGATGTCCCCAGGGTCATCTTTGTTGAAAACTTTTTTGTATTCTTCACTGTGTCATAGAGAAGTTCTAGAAAAATCTGGTTACCCTTTAACTCCCCAAACCTCTTGCAACTTTATTATTTCACAAAAATCATTTCAAGTAGCTTCGATTGCTTCTCAGTAGTACAGACATTCTGTATGATAGTGTTCCATCATGGTAGCATAATGCCTGAGGTGACAACTTAAAACAAGAAAAGAGACAAAGGTTTATGCTTCTCAGTCTTAGAGATTTCAGTTCATGCCATTGGCTCCATTACTTTTGGGTCTGTGGTCAGACAGATACTGTGATGGGAGCAGGAAGCAGAGGGAGCCTTTAGCTCATGCCCAGAGAGAGTGATAGACAGAGGAAGCGATTAGAGTCCCGTAGTACCTTCCATGGGAATGCACCTAATGAACTAACCTACTTCCACTCAACGCTGTCTCTTAAAGGCTCCTCTGTCACCCAGCAGTGCCACAGGTTGGGAACCACGACTTCAGCAAATGGGCCTTTGAGGGAATATTTAAGTTACAGTATAGTGCTAGGCACTTTCCTTTAGAATAATTGTTATTTTTCTCATATTGCAGAGGGAAAATAGGTGATTTGCTCACTTCTGTGCTCTTGGGGACATCCAGTTCCAGTAAATGAAGAGTTGGAGCCACATGGTCTCATTGCAGTCTGTGTCTTTAGATACTGGGTATTCCCTCAGCTTTGCTTCCTCCAGACTGCCGTACCCCTCCCTCAGCACCAGTATTTCCACCTTTGTAGACTTCCTCTTGGTCGAGTGTAGATTCTGTCTCTGTTTATATCCGTAAACCGTGGTGATTCTGAGTTTCAACCTTGCACTTGGTCTCCAAGCCCAGATCCCGGAGCAATCTCACGTGCATTGGAGACTCTACTTCCTCCAGAGCCAGGTTCCGGGCCCTCCTCCTGCCTTTCCTTTTCATCCACTTGTCTGTAGTTCTGTGCCGATGTCCATGCAGGTGGTTAACTTGTTCATGGCCAGGGAGTCCTTGGGTGACCAGGTGGAGGTAGGGGCCTTTGTGATTTCTGTGTGATAAACCCTAGTTCTGTGCACTGAATAAGGAAGGCTTTTTTTTTTTTTTTTGGATAACATTTACCTGTAAGCAAATAAGTAAGAAAGTTTTCTCCTTTGGAAAATAGCATGATTCTTATAAGGACAGATGGCATGTTCTCCCCTTTGGGCAATCAAGGAGGTGTTTTTTTTTGTTGTTGTTTTGTTTTGATTTTTTGTCAAAAAGAACCATGAAGAGCTGGCAAGAGCAATGCGCTCCGTTAGAGGACCCCTCCTGCCTCCGCTCTGTATCTGCAGAGACAATGGAGAGGCACACATCCCTACAGTATGAGCAGACGCAAGCCCACAGCAGCGTCTGAGTTCCTGTAACCAGTGCATCCAGCTACGGTGATAGGTTGCAAAGGAAACCAAGAGCAAAATGTGGAATGTATCTCTCTTCACTCTCCCTATCCCCCGCCCCATAGTTTTCAGCTGCTCTGCTGTCTTTGGTTTAAACAGTGCTATTTTTGTCAAGATTAAGCTTCGTTGTTTCTTTTAAGCCTGGGCTTTGCTTTGCTTTGCTTGGACACGTTCATCTGGGTTTACTCCCTTCTTCTCTGATCCATAATTTTTTTTTCCAAATAAGCCTTTCACTTTATAGGACATCTTTTGCTTCCCAATATTATTTGCTGCTGGCTCATAGGATGCTCGTTGCCATCTAATTTTAGATCACACATAATGCCCGAGAAGCAGCTTCTCTTTTGGAAGGATAAGCACCATGGTTAAGATGTCACTTCTCATAAGTCAGTCTTGGAGAAGATGAAGACAGCTGTGGTTGGGGAGAGGGGCCCAGGAGCTCCCAGAGTCTGACCCTTTCAGAGTCGGCTTAACCCTCCCTCTTATCCCCTGTCCACTGCGCTCTTGGAGGGTGGATGGGCTCTCTTGAACATGAAGAAATGAGCTTTTGCCTTGTTTGCCTTTGTCAAAACAACAAAAGCTCTGGAAAATTCCAATTAATTAGCAAGCCTTGGGCTAATGAAAGAATAAAACCGAAAGAAATGCTCTAAGCTTTCAGAGAGGCAGAAGCATGGGAGTACAATGCTGATTTCAAATATTTGGGGCTGTTTGTATAATTTTCCCAGGGTTTGCCTTCCTGAGGCTCACAGCGATAAGTCGCAAGAGAGGAGAGCAGGGATTTGTTGGGGCTAGGCTGCAGTGATATCACTTGCTTTTAAGGACACTAAATGACCCACCGTCATTTGAAGAAGGTAGCTAAATGTGAACTCACACACTCAGAGAAATTAAAACCAGAAAGTAGAGCTTTGTGCATTTGTGTTTAGAGGAAGACGTAAAGATTAGAAGAATGTAAAGAAGATTATGAAGGAAGTTTAAATTTAATTATTATGAAGGGCCAGGAAATTGCTATATCATTGTAGAACTGACCAAGGATTTGCACGTAATAAAGCTACCAGACATGGAGGATGGTGATGAAAACCACTTGTCACTCATTTGTTGTCTTTATGTTGTTGTTAATCATCTCAAAATAACTATAAGCTAACATACTGAAGGTTTCTGTTCTTGGTATGTTTAATTTTCTCAACAGTTCTCTGAGACCCTAAGCACTAGGTGGTGATGTTATTGAGGACTTTGCTCACTGTACTTTATTCACATAGAACGCAGAGGTGAACTAACTCCTAAATGGATGGCTCCTATGTTTTAGTGATAGCCCTAGATTGGAGTCTGTACTGTTGGCTTTCAATGTCCTCAGTCTATACCAACTTGTCAAGCTGGCTGTGGAATGCAGTTTAACTGTAGAGGTAGAAATTGCCCTAGAGAGAGAGGTTAGATGTTACTAAATTGAACTAGAAGCCCAAGAATTGGTGGCTTTCTCCCTAGCTTGTTTAATTTTTTTCTATCCTCTTGGGCTACTCACTCATCATTTCTGGCATGTTCCTTTATTAAACAAGCGTGTCTTTTGGATGATACTAAGATATTTTCCAGTTCTAGCATACAACTGTGTGACAAAGTGGGTAAATGAAGTAGCTTTGGAGGTGCTGTGCACTTGTGGGCTCTCAGAATGATACAGCAGCTTCAGCTCCAAGATCTATTAAGCATGTCTACATTCACATGGGAGTTTTCTGTTCTGATTCAGAGAGAGCCACTTTATATTTGGGGACTTAGCATCTTTCTTATTCTCAAGAAGATGCTGATACTGTGTGTATGGAGTCTGTAAAATGGTGCACAGGTGTTGCTCATAGCTCACCTTGTCTGGGTGCTGAGCATTGGGTAAAGGGTCTCTACTTAGGGAGCTGGATCCAGAGAAAAGATTAGCTCAGGGGAAAATTTTTTGATGTGATGTGTAGATATGTTCCCATTGGCCTATCAGGTAAGAATAGTGCAGTCCTAAATGATGAAGCTCTGATAGGTTTCTTGTTAGTTTACTTCCTTGAATTACACACTTTCTTCCCTCACTGTTCTTCCTTGCTTGTTTCATTTGAAGATGTTTCTCAGAGTCCTTGGAAACTGTGGCATTGAAAAGAGGTGGTCATATTTAGGTTGCCCATATGGTGTCCCACCACCCCTAGATTCATACTCACCTAAATTTTCAGAATGTAATTTTATTTTCAAATAGTCTTTGTCATATTATGTTGTTCAATTAAAAGATGTCACCATACTGGATTGTGATATGACTTTATCTAATGATGGTTGTTGAGGGAAGTTTGTATACAGGCATGTACATAAGAATGACACGTGGACACAGGGGACACAGCATAGGAGCTGATCCAATCATAGAGGGTGATACTGGGGAGGCACTGTGAGAGAACAAGGGAGCAAGCTTGTCGGCAACCTGTGGATGCTAGGATGAGGCAAGGAGGATCTTCTCTTGGAGCCTTCAGAAAGGAAATGACTAGTAAACACAGGAATTTACATATTCTGGTGCTCCAAAGAAGTAAAAATCAGTTGCCTACAGTTGCCTGCCTTGTGTAACTGTTGTGAAGGTAGGCCCAGAACACTAAGGCAGAAAAAAAGGTACCTTGCTTTAGTTGGGCTTGGATGACAGGGAGAAAGACAAGTAGACAAGAAGAACAACAGAGGGAAAGGAGGAAAGGGTACCCAGTGCCGTCATGGTTCCTTGCTTTGTGGCGTGTAAAAGCTCTTTATACTTGGTGTGTGCTCAGAACAGGTGTTAGACATCCACAAGGCAGGATTTGATGAAAGAGACTTATAATCTTTTAATATTTGACTTTTATAAAATCAGTATACTGTAACAAGGATTACCACTAGAAATACTGTGAGGGAAAGACCCATTATCTTACCTGTCAGTTGATTTAAATATGCTTGTGATAGCATCTGCATGGTTCCTGAAATTTTAAAAAAAAGGTATTTATGAATACTACCATAGCTATATATTAGACTGGAAAGTACTAGTTTCCTTAGAATTTTAGACTTTTATTTGTAAATGGAAAAAAATCTTGAGATCCTAATGAGAAATGAATCTCAGCCAACTAAGAAGTAAGGGCTCTGCAGAAAGCAACAGTGGTAGATAATAAGACACAACCGTGAAGTAGGCTTGGGCTATGCGGACTAAGTTTGTTCCAGAAAAGCTCAGAGCAGAGACAGCTCGTGAATTCTGTCATCAGGCAGTGAGGCCCATATCGCATGTCACTTTGCTTTGTTTTTAACATGTGGCTCAAGCTATGCCAGACCTGCTGCTGTGTGGGAGATGTACTTTCTGACAAAATAAGGCATTTTCCTGGCATCAGAGCCCTTTGGAATTTTTACTGGTGTGCATAAACGCAGCAAGCTTGTGTTTCCCACAAATATCCAATGTAGTTGCTCTGGCTTTGTGGATATATCACAGTCTCCAAGCCTGTCAGAGCCAACCTGGGAAGGTGGTCCTGAGGCCTGTCAGAGCCAACCTGGTGAGGTCTTCATCACCATCAAAAGTTATTTAGAGGAAATGAAACCAGGCATCACTCATCCATTATTCAAAAATTGCCTCTTATTTACCACAGGCAAAACAGATAGGCCAAATTTGGAAGCACTGAAATGTGTTTTAGCATAGAAATGAAAGTATTCCTAACAGGCTGTCCCTTTTTCCTCTTTCTCCTCATCTATCACGATAGTAAAGTTCGCTGTGAGAGTTCATTTATATTACGTATGTTTAGAAAGTTGACAATGGTGATGATGATGACAAGGATAACATGATTATGAATATTAGTGCTCATTTTTGGGTATCCACTCTTGGCTGAGTTGAAGTACTTTCTAAATAAATACTAAGGCAAGAGCAATCGACTCTCAGCTTCCTTTTAAAACCCTTTCTGCTTATGTTCCGAGCTCCTACTTGTTGACTCCTAAATGCATTTCACCGTTGGCCACTCAAAGGATCAGCGAAAGCACATGGACACACAATTCGTTACCTCTGATACAAAAATGGGTGTAAAAATCCTTCTCCAGCCTGTAAGGGGTTCTAGGGAGTTGTCTCTGCACAGAACAAATTAAGTGTGATGCTGAAATAGGGCACTGAGAAAAGAAAGACATTCTAGAAAACAGTTTGAAGGTCTTCAGTGTATCTTTCATCCGCAGCTTTGGGAGACAGTTGCCTGGGCTCCTTCACTGAATTCGTGTGGACCCTGCACAAGGCATGGGACCGTGTGCTGGAGATACAAACCCCAGCGAGTCACGAGTCCAGGACTTTGTGAGATTAGTTTGTAGAGTCAGGCAGACTGATGCAGCACCAATGCTTTCAATTCTGGGTACCCACTATATTTGGGGCTTTCCGTTCACTAAGCTAAATCAGCTCAATTTATGACCTTTATTCTTAGCTGCTTTTCACTCTTTAGGCTCTTCCCTCTTCCCCCATGTTCTTTCATAGCTCCTTTTGTTCTCGTTGTCTTCAGCTTGGCTTGTGAACCACAGCTCTTACCATTCAGTCTACAGCCACCGTTCCACTTACTAGTGACATTGCTTTTATGGAGCTTAGGTTTGTTGAAGTGACCGTTCTCCTTTTTCTATTTACTTGTTTAATTGCGCATTCCTTCTCCACTGTACTGCATGGAAGTGGCCGGGGAGCCGTCTCTGTCATCAGCAATACATTTTTAGGTGGATGGATGGATGGATGGAAGGAAGAATGACTAACATTCTGGTAGGGAAAAGTGGGAGATATGAGAGAAGGAACTAAGTGACAGCTTTGGCATGTCAGCAGGCTGGACAAATGAATGATCTGGGAGGAAGGGGCAGTAGGGGGTCCTGCTTCTATGGTCTTTCCTGTTGTTCCTCCCTACCCACACTCACCTGCCCCTGACATTCAGTATTGTCCAGATAACTCTCTGGTAGGGGGTCAAGGTCAGAGCTCAGAAACTGACCACTGCCCTCTTTGGACAAAATTGATAAAGCAAAGAACACTTGATTATTGCAAGCAGTCTTTCATGCTACTGGAAGTTCCTTAAAGTTTCCATTTGCAATAAGAAGGAATTTGGAATTGATGTAACAGAGGAAAGAAACTTATGAAACATAAGTAGCATTCTTGACAAAATAAAAATAGAAGCTTAAAAGATGCATCGTTTCTGGAAGAGAAAAGGCTTTTTTCCCCTTCTACTGTAAGAAAATGTGTGGATGAGGCGTGCATGTTAAACTATAGAATCAAATTTGCATATTACTTTAGTGTACTGCAACCATGGCAGTTGGAGTTTGTCAGTCTTGATAGACACACGTGCAATGTACACACCCATTAACACTTGAAGAGACGGTCATATTTCTACCAAAAAGTCTTTTTTTAAAGGATAAAATTTATTGATACTTAATGAAGTGTGAGGTATCTAAATGAACCATGAAGGCAATAGCTAAACTAATTAAGTGCATATAAAGGCTCCCAGAATACATACGTGATGTGGGCCGCGTTGTCAGTTGTGCCTGGTTACTGACATCTTGGTAACATGTTCCCCCCTTATAAACAATTTGGGGGAAATGAGGGTAAAGCCTCCTGTAAACCTTGAACTACAGGAGGAAACAGCCATTTACATGTCTGTAAACGTGGATAGGATATTTATGTCAAGTTCTGTGGGGTTTATAGGTTATAATTTAGTACAGTTAAGAGATTAACAACAACATACTATTTTCACTCGATTTAAGTTTCTATGTTGTTCCATTCAGTGAGAAATCATTCCCTGGTTCTAAAAATAATCATCTTTCCACTTCCCCTTCTCCCCTGCCCCAAACAGAGAGCAAAGATTCTCAAAGACAGGGTGTGGATGTTTTATTGTACAACAGGAATTCTCATGTGGACTCTTTTCAACTGCATCTAAAAACATGCTCTGTCAAGAACTCTGGGACTGTTGTACTCTACTTTGAGGGAAAACCATGACAGTTTGTGAGGCAGGAGACTTAAATAAATAGAGCTATTAATGTTGACATTTACCACCTCAGTCGGTGTTTCCCTGGTTTGGTGGTGCCTTAGTAATAGGTAATACAGGTCTACTTTCAGCAAGTGGATAATAATCTTGCAGCTACTTAAAAAAAGAAAAAAACAAACTCATTTAAAATGAAGAACGCTGGCGAGGCATGAAGTCCTATAGCGTGTGCTAATGGTAGAGAAGGAAGCTTGGTAACAGATGTTTGAGCACAGCCCTGCAAGCTTGATGGTGTGTCTGTGGTCTCCGATGGCCGGAAGACACCGATATGAGGTCTCCATTTCCAGAGATTCTGATTTAGGAGGTTTGGGGCGGGGCCTGAGATGCTTGGTGTTGCTGATGCTGGTGCCCCTGACATGGAACTCTGGGAACTGCTACGGGAGAGTGTACACGCCAAAGCAGAGGACCGATTTCAGAACCTTCTTCAGTGACGCTGTGACCATGGTTGTAGGGATGCGACTTGCCCCACATGCTTGAAAAACTTTATTCCTATTTATGTGGGTATGTGCATATGAGTGCAGATGACTCCAGAGGCCAGAAGGTGGCATCAGATGTCCTCTGGAACTGGAGTTACAGGCGGTGATTAGGTGCCACTCCATGTGGATGCTAGGAACTGAAGCTGAGTCTTCTGCAATAACAGCAAGTGCTCTTAACCACTGAGCCATGTCTCTAGCTAGCCCCTTATTTCCACCCTATTGCTGGATTTCCACCCTATTGTTTTTCCTTCCTAAAGAGTTCTTTCTCTTAGGATCATCCTTGTAGATAAAAACTTTTTTTTTTTTTTGAAATCGTAAGACTATTATTGCAAGGAAGACACAAAGAAATGTCTGTTCATCCTAAAATTTGGTTTTACCTTAGGGAAACCAAAGCAAGGATTCTGTCCAGGTCCATTTTGGTGAACTAAAGAGTTCATTGGGATAAATGTCATCATGGGTAACTAAAGGGTTAGACTATCTGGAGGTTTTTCAACTTACAGAAGACTGAACTGCTGAGGATCCCATCCACAGCATGGTGAGACAGAGCGGCACTGCTGGAGAGTGCTCTGCGTGACTTAGTCGCTGCAGCAGTACCTCTGGTGCTCCTGACTCAGTGACTTGCACACTCTTGCATAGTGTTGGTGAAAGAAGACCTGAAGGGACTGGAACAAGATACCCCAAGACCAAGTTCTCAGCGCAAAGAAGATTTATTTGCCCCAGAGGGAAAGTGGAAAGGGAATAAGAGAGAAAGGCAGAAGACAGAGGAGGAAGGAGATGGGGGAAAGGAACGAGAGAGGGGGAAGGAGTATTTGTGTCGTAGTGGGACAGAGGACTGCCTCTGGGTAGAGAGGGGACAGACGTGGTAAATAGGCAAATGGCGGTTTATAAAGCTCAAAGGGGAAACCTTTCATTAGGATGAGGTATTTAATTTTAATTGGACAATCAAAGGAGGCTTTAGATTGGTGGACATCAATACTTTGATGGCTAGACTTCGGTACTAGGCCTCCGGAGGAAGAAGTGGCCAACTAAGGGAATAGACTTTGATGGCTATTTTTAAGAATGTACTTTAATGGTTTTTAGCAAGGCAGAGGGAATGGGGGAGAAAAGCAAGGCCTTCCAGAGTCATGTTTGTCATGCTCAGGGTGGCTAGAGTTTCTTCAGAGCCCTTGTGAGGGTCTCCTGGAGAAGGTTTGTGACTTCTTCAGCCTCTGCGTCCTTCTTAGTGACCATGGTGTCATGAGGGTCTCATGGCCATGACCCTTCAAGTTAGCAACCGTCATGTCTAAGCTCAAAGAAACAGACTTACAGCCACGCTGTAAAGGGCTATTCTTAACATGGACATTACTAAGTAAAGCTCAGAAGAAGGTGTTTCAGATCATTTCCAAGGAGTTCAAGGTTCTAGGGGCATAAAATTAGGGCCTGAACTTACTTTTTTGCCTGAAGTCTTTGTGCTCCAATCACCTCCTAACTTATAACCATTTTTTCCTTCAAATTTCTCTGTTCCTAATCCAGTACTCTTATACAACACGCTCATGCTCCTTATAGATCAAATGGCTGAGGGATATATGGGTGGATGAAATACCCTGTGAAAGGACAAAGCTTTTGCGATTCTGCATCTCTTTCCGATTATTCACAAGGGATGATGCTACTAGAAAAGAAAGACATTTCATGATTACCCAGAATACCTCACTCTTCCAAGTTCACCTCAACTGTTTTGTGATGGGCCTCATATGCTACTTCATATATTCAGAGACAAAAAGAGAAATAGGATTGGGAAGGGACGTTTTATTGGGAGAGACTGAGAGTTGATTAAAGAATGAGAAGATGTAGAGGAATTTTAATCCCATAGCATGGCTGCTCTGAGCACTTCCAAAGGTCTTCTAGGTCTGTGTGATCTGGCTGGAATGCAGACATCCTACACACCTTTAATCCCTCTGGCTGGAGTACAGACAAGCCCTTAGTTCTTACCTATAATTCCAAACAATGTCTAATTGAAGGACAGACAAAGTGAGGAATCAGAGAAGATTTGACAGAATAGGATCCGCCCAGCTCTCACAAGAAGAGCACAGGAAAGAGAGGTGATTTCAGAGAGTGTGAAGAGAGAGTGAGTGTTTAGTCAGTGCAGGAGGCAGTCGGTTGGGTGGCTGCCAGTGGAGGTGACTGTGGCCGTTCAGTTCATGGAGACGGTTTTAGGGGGAGAGTTTTACAGAGACAGGTTGAAGAGAGAACAAGCTAGACATAGATGAAAACAGAACCAGCGAGAAGATGAGAACAGATTGATAAAGTTAAGAGGCCAAACAGAGCAGTTCACTTAGAAGCTGAGAGAAGCCATTTTGAATCAGTCAGCTTGGAGAGGTGTTTGAGCCAGGACAGCTGAGTTGAACCAGATAGCCGATGTTCAGATAGAGTTAGAAAGGGTGAGCTTATTCAGCAATAAGTCTCAAAGTCTGAAAACATTCTAGGCCTAGATTAGATTATTTGGAGGTTAGAAGCTTCCAGGATTAGGCCTAGGTTATCAGATGGAGGCAGTAATCCTACAAGATGACATAACAGCAGAATAAAAGGCACTTTTACGAGAAGAGAGGAAAGGAGGATTCTCCTTTCTCTAGGAACGTTGAGAAGAATATATTTCTTCATGTGGGAGAGTAGAGAATGAAGGGAGAGCTTTATGGTTGCTGAAGGCTGTCAGGGTTGTCAACCAAGAAGAATGGTAGAAAATTACAGTATAAGCAATGATCTTTTAAAAAATATGTTTCTATTTATTGTTTTGAAACAGGCCCTTCTAAACCAGCTGGTCTGTGACATGCCATCCTCCTGCCTCAGCTTCTTTAGTGCAAAGATTACATGTAGTGATGCCATGTATAATTGGACTGTCTTTTTTAATGTACTGCTCCATCTTAAACTGGAGTGATAGATTCTGACATTTATTTGGGCTACTCATGATTAAATATGGTAATAACAGATCCTGGTCTGGTGAGACAGCTCAGAGGAGGACGGCATTTGCTGACCAGCCTTATGGTCCGAGCTTCATCTCTGGAATCCCCATGGCAGAAGGAACAGCCTGACTCCAACAAATTGTCCTTTGACTTCCATATGTGGGCAATATATACATATATATGTAAATGTATGCATATATATCAGAAGCAAAATACTATATTTCTAATGTGAGTAATAGGGAAGAATGATCTGAAATAGTGATTTTCAACGTAGAGCTACAAAGGGCTTATCCAGCCATTTGAGAACTTGTAGACACAGATGAGAGCTGGCATGCCATCCACTGGTTCAGAAACTTTTGAGTGGGTCCCAGCAGTCTGGGTCTGTGTTTTTCAAAGTTGCCCAGCATGCTTTGGGAGGCAGGGGATGGGGACACTTCTGAAGAAACAGCAGCTATTGTAGCTGATGAAGAGCCTCAAGCCCAGGCTTTTAGTGAACAGATTTCTAGTGGGTAATGTCTTGTGTGAATCCCCGCACCCCCTGCCCCACTATATACTATATTTGAAAAGCCTATGAAAACAGGACGCGGTGGAAAGTGAGTAGAATCCCAGGGCTTGGGTTGAGGTAGGAGGGTTGAGAGATCCTGGCCAGAACTCACTTGGGCTTCCTAGTGAGTTCCAGGTCAGATGGGGCCGGGTAGTGAGACTCTGCTTCATAAACAAATCATTACCAACAACAATGAAACAAGACCATCAACAAAAAAGGGCCCATGAGGCCAGAAACAGTGTGAGCTCCGAACTGAGTACAAGTGGGTGAATTACTGGGGAGGCAGGGAGGGGGGAGAAGGAAGCTGGTAAAGTTACCACACTAGACACACTACATAGGACTGTGTGCCACGGCTGGAACAGGAGCCTGAGAAAGTGGCTTGGCCGCTGACAAACGGGCCAGGGAACGGGTCAGTGCCTCCCAGGTCACTGGCTGCAGGACTGTGCTTATTCTCCTGCTTTTTATCTGTTGGCAGTAACTTGTGAGCATGTGACCTTGTTAGTCTTTTACCGAACATTACATTTTTTTTCTTTAAATTGTATTTTCCCTTTTAAAAAAATTCAATGCCTGCATATTTACTGTGAGAGATTTTAAAATACTGATTATAGAATAAAATAAAAGGACCTGTTATTACCTCATAGATGTGGTGATAATCAGTAATATTTTTAGGCTAGAGACAAATGTGTAAGTATTGTTTCATATAAATAAAGTTTTAGATTCTATTTTCTCACAATGTGTATGGACTTCCCTGTGTACTTCAGTGTTCTTTTAATTAAAATTCAGACGAATTTTCATCACATATATTACACTTAAACTACAGTTTATTTAATTACAGACTCAAGAAGAGAATTGTGTCATTGCAAATAGCACTTAAGTGGTGGTGTAAACCTGTTTATTGTTTTCCAAAGTCTATTATGGAGTTAAATGAATATTCTAAATACCCTTTACCATGCTAAAAAGTCTGTCAAAAGGTTTATATCAAACATACACTGTCAACCTAGCCTGATGGCAGAATGTTGCCTATTTTTGTCTCGTCTATTAGGAACTATTTAAGTCCTAAAATTCTTATCATTAGTTTTGATTTATATTTAAAAAACTCTTCATATATCATCTTTAAATGCTTTTATATAGAATTCTAGTTGATTTGCCAGTCTCCTGTTGGCTTTTTTATTCTTTGTCACCTTGATTAAAGCCAACATTTTTTTTTATAGTTAAACTGTTTGTCTTCATTTTTGCATCTCAGATGAAATGAAAATTCAAATACATCTTCGTTTAGTTCTTTTGTATCTTTCTTTTGATTATTTTACTCTTTCTTTTCCTGGGATCGTGTTAGCCTGAAGCGGTAAGTCTCCTTCCCTGGTCTCTTCTGGTATGTGGCTGTTTTTCCATGGTCAGGAAAAGTCTTTCTCTTGCCTTCTGAATCTAGAGACTGGCGTAGCCAGCAACAAAGCAGAAAGTGATCCGTTCCTGTCGTAGGCATGACATTCATATATATATATATATATATATATATATATATATATATATATATATACACACACACACATCCACATATATGTATATATGTGTGTATATAGTGGGAGGGGAGGATTTGTACTTGTACATGTGGATGGGCATACTCATCCATACTTGAATATGTGGAGGACAAAGGTCATCATTGAATGTCTTCCTCTATCACACTCCACTTTTCTTGTCCAAACAGGATTTCTCACAGAATCAGGAGCTCAAGTGTTTCTAGGAAGCTTGACTGGCTGTCAGGTCGGTCCTGCAGCCTCTACATGTCTCTGCTTTCCCAGATGCTGTGCCCAGTTTTTAGATGGGTTCTGGACCACTGAGGTCAGATCTCTATGTTGGTATATCAAATGATTTACACCCTTCCACCTCCCTCCTCCCTCCCCCCAATCTCTCAAGGCCTGAAGGCTTGGCTCTTAGCTGATGTGAAAGGCTCTGCCTTCCATCTCTTGGAAGCTGCCACCATTCTGTGAGGAGCCCTAGTCATGTGCCATGGCTGTGGGCTTCCACTGATGATCCCAAGTGAGCCCAGTGTCGATACTACCGTCCTAGACATCATGGACGTGAAGGACTTCAGATACCCTTCCAGCCTTCAAGTACATCTCAACGCAGTGCCCTCCAGGACTTCACACAGCCCATTTTAATCCCAGGGACCACAGAAAATAACAAGCTACTGCTTTAAGAATACTAAGGCACAAAATCACTCTCTACCACAGCCACAGGCGAACCAGAATATTCATAAATGTAAACGTAAAATCATTTTTCCCTGAAGTTGTGCCGCACATTGCCCTTCTACTATTTATTGATCTTTTTTCTTATTAGTGTGAAAAGTCCTCATGTGCTAATTATTATATTTCTGAGGTCATAATCTTATGATTCTGCTCTGTGTTAATTTTAACAAGTCCTTTTCAACCTCCTGCGATACACAAGGTACCTCTCTGCAATGAAATATCAGGAATGCAGAAGCTGAGACTGCAGTAAAATATAAAATAGTTTAGAAGCCTCAACATACTTTTGCTATATTTATTTTTTATTCCTAGGAACATGTATATATCTATATTTATGTTTTTTGTGGAAACACTGTAGCATTCTTTGTTTTACATGCTGTTCCTGGGAATATAAAAAAATTTTGAATTATATAATTGAAGTGTATAATTGATAGTATGTAAGGAACCTATTGCTTATATAATGTATGTTATGTGCTGTCACCATATTGAATTTTATTTTCTGTTACAGTAATTTTGAAGGAAACACTGTTGGGTTGTTTGTGTAGATAGCAATTCTGAAATTTAATTTGATGAGAAGAGTAGATGTAATTTTTTTTTCAGAAATGCTTAAGTTGGCAGGGATTTAGTACCTCATTTAATCTCTTGTCTTCACAAGTTAGAAGTTAGGTTTATACCACCCCATTTCACATTAAGTCGGAGTGTGCAGCAGACTAGGTATCTTCCTCTTGCTCATCCTACACTTTTTGCTGTATCCCTAGCAGCCAGTCCTACCAGCTTCCTCCAAAGGTACGATCTCCATGCTGCACAGAGTCCTCAAACCTCTGGTTTCTAGAAAGTTCTTCTGTGTTTGAGCTGTATTCCGGCTTTGCCATGGCTAGTGTGTTCTTTCTGGTTGATGGGTACAGGAGGAGCAGGTTTCACCAGCTTTCTGAGTGTTACTGTCAGGTTTTAATGGCTGTGGAGATTTCTAGTTACCTGTGAGTTGTCTGGTTTGAGATAAACGGTTTTGGGAGCATTTGAAGCTCTTGTTTTTTGAAATAAGACTCATGTGAACAGGGAATCTCTTAACTAGTTGTTGAATGGAATTGAACGTTATGGGATGTTTCTAAGTTTTTTAGGCATATAAGCAAGCAGGAGGACTGAATGTCTTCACCCCAAATGCCCATTTTCTGTCTCTACCAGGGCTGTGCCCGCTGGAGAGTAAGAGCTGATTAACTAGGGACAGTTGCTTCTTATCCTTCCTTGCCAGGCGAGGTCTCAGTACCAGGGGCCTCCATCCAAACTCATTGACATAGGGAGAGCCCTTCCAGGATTTCAGACTCCTGAAGGCAGAGCTTTTCTTTAGAGCAAAAGACAAAGAAAGTGAGGCCACAATGCAAAGGAATTCCCTTAGTCCATAACTCCTAATTGGACGATTGTTCTGCAATTCTTACAATGCCAGGAAATAAGAGCCCGCTAGCCTCACCCACTGCTTGTAAACTTCCTTTGAGATGGAAATCTTTTAAAAAATTATGCTGTCAAGTTTGATATGCTCAAATGAAACCTTTTCTCTCCTTTTCTTAGCAAGGGGCTTGCTGTTCCCAAGTAACCTCTGTCTTGGCTCCATGGCACATTTACGTTTGGCAGAGCAGTCCCCTGCCCCGTCCCCCTGAAACCTGTGGTTAATCACCATTCTCCTCCAGCTTCAGGTTTAAGAACACAGGAGCGAATTCACCCCGAGTCTCTTTGTATAAAATGTTGAAGCTATGCAGTCTCAGTTCTCTGACTTTGCAGAGGCCGGCACTTAGTCTGGTCAGTGGGAATGAAGGCTTTTGAATTCTTTGGGTTTGAAGACAAAAGGAGGAGAGAGGGATCTTTCTGGGACCCTTTTCAGATCTCACCTGTACTCTTAAATAGACTGATCTTTAAGCACAGCCGCAGTGAAGGGGTCTCTGGTAGGTCATTATTTCTGTTGCCCCTGTCCCCTCCTCTCTGTTCACCCGCTTCTTCCTCCGGCTCGCTCCCTTTCAGGGACACTTCTAAACGCACTGCTCAGTAGGTGTAGGTTCTGCCATCTGCTCTTCTTCATTGTTTTGATAGTGAAAGATGTTTTTATGTGCCTCCAAAGTGTTTGCTCCATTCTTAGTTTACAGCCAAAAAAGGTCGCTGGATACAGAAGAAGAAAGCAGGTTCACCTGGGTGCCAGGGAACTTGTGTGTGTGTGTTTGTGCACACACATGCATGTTGGTGTATGTGCATGGACTGACTCTGCTATTAATTATTTGGCTAGGCAGTCACTTTACCTCTGGATCTGAATTTTCATGTCTGTAAAACAAAGAAGGTGTATACATTGTATCTAATCTTTTCTCCCTGGTATATTACACTTGAAATTCAGAGTCTAGTAGGAGCAGGGATACATCTGTTTCTTGTAGGGGAACCCTTGTAATTGTTTTTTATCACTAACTCTAGTTTCAAGGTAGTTTTAAGATACTTCAGATGTGAGCTGCAGGAATGAAAGGAGATTTGCATTTGTTGAGCATTGGGTTTTCACAAGGCTGGGAGCTAGGTAGTTAATTCCATGATGTCACCAAGCTGGTTGAAGTGATTTGGCCAAATTCGTTCAGCCTCATAGCCACACATCAAATGGGACTCAATGACTTTGCCACTATACTTCTGGCCGCTATACTGCCGAGCCTGCCTGCCCATGTACCCACACTTCTGTCTGCCTCACGGTAAGGATAGTGAAAGCAGAAAACAGTTGCTGTGTGTCTGGGCCAGGTGCTGCTGGCTGGTTGGCCTCTGCTGCTACCGTTACGCAGTTGTACTTCTGCAGGATGAAGACTCAGGCTACGGTGGAAGAATTATTTTTAAAAGACCTTTAAGCCAGCTCCACGTGTAGTGTTTTCAAGGTACATTGTCTGGTGGAAACTGGTTTTATAGAAGGATAGGTTTACATAGGAGTTTGTTCAGTAATGATATTTCCTATCCACTTCTTACTCTCGATTGTTTTCATGCTGGGCTGTGTGTACGGCATAGATGTCTGTATACCACTGACTCCTAGTAAGCTGTGTGTGCACAAGGCTACTGAATTAATAGTAAGTCAGTAAGTCTTCTCTATAGAAGAGCTTCTGCAGGCGTGTATTTTTATGTGTTCTCAATATTGTCATTGTCATCACCACCACCTCC
>CM053762.1:41769654-41806317 GCA_028658305.1 Pachyuromys duprasi | reverse complement strand
GAAATATGGCCCTACAGGTAGACAAGGCACAGTGTCCGTTCTCATCTACCTGCTGGTTAAGGGAGGGGGGGGGAGACTTGGATCAATAACCTAATAAAAGTTGTATAAAGACAGCACTACCTTGTAGATAGAAGGATGATGCACTTTGAACTTGAACTACAAGGCAGAAACCTGGAAAATTAATTTCAAGGAAGGGGTAAAACCAGTTGTTCTTTGTTGGTAGAAATAGTGGGCATTCCGGGATGAGCTGGTCATAGATTCAGGAGGACCCCAGCTCGAGTACGTATGAAGGGGCCCATGTGGTGAGATGTTCGAAATGGCTGTGAATGCAAAAGGAAATGGATGCAGCCAGATCTCACTCCAGAACAGCCATAATTAGTACGATTCTTCCTGGAGCCATTTTCTCTGTAACAGGAAGGGGGGGGAGGAATAGGAGCACAGGCAATCCCAGCCCCTAGGTTAAATGTTAACTTCTTTGTGCAGTTAACAGCTAGCTCAGTCTTTTCTGTAAGAGAGAAAAGAGAAAGAGAAAAAAAACAACAACAAATGCCACAGTAACCACTTCGCTTTAAAAGAAAAAAAAAAGCCAAAAGCCCTCCCTACTCTTCTGTGTTTATGTGGCTGCTTGTTTTGCGCGTAAGAGGTTTGTAGCTCTTATAGGGCAGTGTGCAAATTTGAACAACAGACTGTAGAGGCATCTTTGTGAATTCCCCATGTGTCTTCTGCAGGGTTTGCTGAGACTTAGCTATTTTAGAACACATTCCTAGTTCAGCCATTAGAAAATTATGGGTTTTATTTGTATAAACTCAGCAGCTAAAATGGGGCTTGCAGAAAGGTGGGTGAGCTCACCACAGTCCGCTCTGACCCAGGCAAGTTAATGACCTGCCCAGCATTGTTCCCGCCGGTCTGCACTGGCTGGCTTCACCAGCAGTTCCACTTGAAGGGAGACATTGTTTCTTGGACTGCGTTTGTCAGAAGCAGCCAGCCTCTTAGCAGTCCCTGAATGTGTGTGCTGCTTGTACTTTATAAAACCTCGGAGCAAGTGGCCCGGGGAATGTATGCAAAGTATGCCGGGCAACCTTACGGGACCCCCAGCGAACAGCAAGATGTGAACACCTCTATACCCACATGTGAACCCAAGCAGATCCTGCCTGAGGAAGCACTGCTGTGCAAGGACTTCTTCCTGCCAGTGCTTTGAAGTGCAGTGGCTAAGGACCATGAATACCTTAAGCATGAGGTGCCTTTGCTGATGACGCTGATGGTTGTTCATAAAGAGTGATGGGAATGTATAGAACAAAGGTAGGTAGAAGAGGGGTGTCTGGGGTTGTAGCTTGTGTTTGTTGTTAATATGTAATATGCAGGCTGCTAAGCTGTTAAAACTTCTAAAGATACTACCTACATGATGTGCATTTTGACGAAAAAATCAGTGGTGAAAGGTGATCAGTTGCAGTGGGCTTCAAGTTTTAAACATGGGGCATTAGATTAGGGTGGCTGGAAACCTGGGACGGCGGGTAAAGTGGCCTCTTAGTTTGGTGTGAAGTTGAAGCATTTGATCAGGAAGATGCTGTCTCACACAGTCAAATGGAGAAAGCATGGTGGTGCAGGTCTTAAAAGTCAAAGGGAACATTGTTTGGAAAGAATACAATGTCAAATCCTTGGAGGCCATATCAAAGCATCACCGTGTACCCCGTAAATTAGCACCGTTATTATGTGTCAGTTAGGAAACATCCTGACACATTCCTTCTGGCCTGTTGAAGTATCTTTCCCTTTATTGTTTATCTAGAGAACTGTTTAGTCTTTTTATGAGGCACATTAAGGGCAGAGGGAAGCCATCTGATAAAGGAGTTCTTGAGGAGGGCTTTCTAGAGTATTCCATCCTTGCTGGAGAGAAAGGGAAGCCACTGTCAGGCCCTCCGTCTACAGCTGCAGATGCAGAAATCCACTTGCCAGGTCCAGGTGACTTGAGAAGTCTTCATTCTTCTGTGTCTGCTAACGCATTCTTGGGAGGATTGCTGCTGGGTAGTGTTGCATGTCAGAGATGAGGGAGGTTTAGTTATTAACCCAACATAGACGGGAGAGAGGGGCAACGGGCAGGCTCTGGAATGAGGAAAGGACCCGGCTGAAGCATTTCCAAAAGGCCTTTTTGTTGTTTATTCTTGTTAATTATTAATGTTAATTATTGATGAAAAGCGGTTTTGAGTTACATGCCATACATTGTTTAGGATTGAATTATCACACTTCTTATCTGGATCTAGAGTAGACGTTCAACTCTTTCAAGTAATCCATATTTATTCATTTAGCAAGATTTTTCTGCCCCTTTCAGTGCCAAACACAGAAATGTTTGAGGTGCTGGCTTGATGAGTCTATTTTACAGATGGGCATTTTCTCCTTAACCTTGGGTGACTTCTAACACCAAGTAACATGGTAGGAACTGAATTAGACAAAGGATGGCAACAATTAGAAGAGGAATCTAGTACAAAGTAGCCATCTCATGTAAGACATGTTACCATTATGTCTCCTTGGGAGGTGGCATTGCTACAGTAGTTGAGTACTATGGTGTCACTGGTTTAAGTCACTACTAGCAGGTGCTCTGGTCATCTCTGTCTCAGAATGACCCTCATTTAAGAGCTCCTGTGGGTTTTTTTTTTTTTTTTGTAGTGTGTCCCGTAGGTTCAGATGTGTTCTGCTCAAATTCTGATGAGTGAGTGAGTACAACAGGTGACTGAAGGTCACTCTGGAATCAGACCAGAATGCTCCTGGGAAACGGGAGAGGAGAGAGAGAGAGGAGATGGGTGGGAGGAGGAAAGGTAGAGCGTTGCAATTTGGAGGTCTCTGCCAGGCTGAGAATTGACGTGATTTGGGAACTTGGCTCTGGGAATCAGGCTGTAAAAGCCAGTGTTTATGCTGCTTAAGCACGGGTTTTTTGAATGCTATTAGGTTCACTTAAGTCCAATTCTTAAAGAACTTACATGCAGGAGCTCCCCTGGGCTTTATTTATTTTTCCCTTTAGGTCATTTCATGCCCATACATTGTCTCTTGATAGCAGTGTGCACAAGTACTTAGTCATAGCACTGGCAAGCAAAAGAATTGAATCAGCTGTAAGATTTGGTTCTCATTTGCCAGACTGGCCTCCTCAGGTTGTCATTTTTGCTTGATGACTTTTCCCATTTGGAAAGTGGCAGCAGTGACTGAGGTATAGTAGGGGTCTGGCTTGGATGAGGTTTTTCTCTCATCTGAAAGACTTGGCCACTGGCCTTCTCTCTGTATCTGGGGGTGTGGTCATGAGTCGTAGATGGACAGCGCTTGAGATCATAGAATCTCTGGGAGGCTTGGGAAGTTCTACCTCAACTTTGTGGAGGTTTCAGTTGGATAAATGTTGCTTTCGATGGGCTTACTTGATTTTGGGATAAAACCCTACCACTGTGGAAAAGGAAAAAAAAAACCAGGGCTTTTCCACAGTTGCTGCCAGCTCTTGGTTTCTCTGGAGAGGATTCCTGGTAGAGACAGTTATAAAGAACAAATAATGCTTGTAAATGAACACACTGTTCTTGCTCGAATATTTCCCATAATTCTAAAGAAATATAATACAGGTAAGTTTTTTTTAATGTTCTCATTGTGATTTATATTTATGAGAAGTAAAGAAAAAAAGGATTAAAAACTGGAGGGAAAGCTCTGTCTTATCAGTGGCTTAGGCTTTTGTGTCTCTCAAATCCTAGTCACTATAAAATCATCTACTTTCTTGCCCCTAAGTCATGGTTGGTATTTCCCCTCTTCTTTCACCTAGAGACCCTTGAATTACTTTTATTCATAAGTGAAAAAATATCTTACAGCTTTATTTCCTTTTATTAGTAGTTCCTTCTTGCCCTTAACCACTCTCTGACTTTTTGGCATGCGGAGAGCAGTGAGCTCATGCTTAATCATGTATAAACAACCATCTAATTATATGGTTTTGAATTTTCATCTGACCAACTAAACAGAAATGACACAGAAATGAGAAACCTGACAGCCCCCCTGTCTTGGGTACCTGGCCGTTCTCCCCCTCACTCTCTCTTCATGTGTTCGGGAGCATGCATGTTTCAACTTATCAAAAAAAATCAGTTTGCATTTGCCAAGTCTCTGGGGTAAAATTGTTCTTTTCAAGGCTACGTGTCAAAAAACAAGTCGGTCAAGCTGAATTATGCGTCTTCTTTTCATACTTCTTTCATACTCCATTCTTCCCTCCTCTGGGCGGAGGAGGCTTTACATTCCTCTTAGTGCTGGTGTCAGATGACAGAAGGCCACTCAGGGCAGGTTTCCCAATCTTTGTCCCCTTGCCTTCATTTCTGACCTACAGTGAGAACTATCCCGGTTGTCCTTCCCACCCTCGCCTAACTCCCTTGACACAGTTTTGAAGGAAGATGGTGGGCGTTTTTGTGAAATGAAGATGCCCTCTCTGTTCAAATGGAAAGGAGAATAGTTAGCCATTCCCTTTGCTTTCTCATCGCTGGATATTAGGATTCTGAACACAGAGCAAAAACTCTTTGCTGTTTTGACAGTTTCAACATAGACTGTTCAGTGTGCTTGAGAGCAGGAGGGAGAGAACGAAAAGCTCCCACTGAAAGACAACAGCAGATGACCTTCCACAAACCTATCTATAGTAGCTTGAGTCGAAGAAGGGATGGAGGTGGGGAATGTGGCAAGAGGTGAGACAAATATTCATAAGATACTAGAAAGTTCATTTTTTGCAAGATGAATGAATTTAGATCTTACATTCGCTGTTGGTGAGTATAGTTGGCAATACGGTGATCTGGTGTCATGCGGTTGATATTTATCATGAGGATAGTTTAAACTTTTAACACACAGACATAAGTAAGCATATTCTAATGCTCAACTTTGCATATGTTCGTGCTTCTGAAGATAGGACTTTCTCCTGCTTCCTCCTCAAGGGTTGGGATTTACAAGCATGTGCCACCACATCCAGCAAAAATTACACATTCTGTACTTCAAATGTAGGTATTTTCTGCTTGTCAGTTACACTCTTTTGAAGATAGACAACAAGAAAGAAATGTCTTCCTTTTATTATGAGCAATTTCAAAAGTAGTTCTGGCTGCTATCACACCAGTGAGGAAGTGAGGGCAGACACTTGTGAAATTTGGCCAAAGCAACATATTTCCTCATTAGTCCTTTAGCCTTAGAACATAATTTGATTTCTCAGATATTTTTTCCTGAAACATTTATCTTTTTAAATGGTAAAATTTCATATACTTAGGTGAATTAGTTTGGAAGCAAAGAGACTCCAGCTTGAGAATTTGCGGTTAGCAAGGTCCTGCTGAGGTTACTGTCTAGTGGTTGAATGCTGAATTGTTGAATAGTTAAATGCTGAATGTTGAAAAGATTCTGGTACTATCTTCCCATTTTCTTGTCCACCAGTGGGAGCTGTTCAAAGGCAGTGTGAGTATAAGATAGTAATTTATCGCAAACCGTGAATTTCTGTCAATATTCTCCACCCTTTTCTGTTACTAAAAAGAAAATTAAAGTCAGGCTTTTTTTCTGTAGTTTTGTTTTATTATGGAACATTTAAGAACAGAAGGAAACATATCCTGGGCCAAGCTTACTGATTTCTTACCTGTGCCAGGGAGACAGTCCCTCTGACTGTCAAGTACACACTCTTTGGAGAGATGGGGAAGAATTTTGTTTCTCTTCTTATACACTCCGAAGGACATAAGGTCTTGAACGTCTTTAAATGTTTTGTTTGTTTTTATTCTAAGAAGCTACGTAGTGTTAATGAGGTTAGACTGCCACCTGGCATCCCCCTCCTACTTTGGTTTCCAGCTTTGGTATTCAAATTCAGAGAAGTAACTAATACTCCTTTTTATTTTTTTTAAAGTATTATTTCGGGGAGAACCTAGGCACAACTCATGTTTTGGAGGGTAGTTTCATGTTCCTCTGGTGGACACTGCAGACTGTGCCTGCCAGGTGAGTGCTCAGCTGCTGAGCTTTTCTACAGCACACTGCTTTAACATTGTTTTTCCCCCCTCAGAATTAAAACATCCTGTGTGTGCCCTGTGTTTTCCATCGCATAAAAATGTGTAGCAGTTGCATGCAGTGCCTGTGGAGGCCAGGGGAGGCTGCTCTATCCCCTAGAACTGGAATGACACCATCACACGTAGTCGTGAGCCACCATGTCTGTGCTGGGATTTGAAACAGGGGTCCTCAGGGAGAGGAACGCGTGTGTTCATGTTTGTGCACATGTGCCTGTGGAGGTCAGAGGTCAGTATCCTAATTGCTTCCTGCCTTATTTCGTTTTGAGTCTTTCATTGAACCTGACACAGATTTGACTGGACTAGCTTGCCCAGCAAGCTCTAGCTCCTTTCCGGCCTCCTGCTCCTCCCAATGGAATTACGGGATGCACCATTGTGTAGGGTTGTATGTGACTCCTGGGGATCGAACTCAGTTCTTCATGCTTCCATGGCAAGCAGTTTACCAATGAAGCCATCTCTACATAGAGTGTGCGCTGACTATAGTACACACTCTCTCTCCCTCCCTCCCCCACCTCCCTCTATCCCTTCTTTTCCAGCCATTATTGGTGGGAGTTACTACAGGAAACAGTGCTGACTCAGCATGCACAAGGCATTGGGTATTACGGTCACAGTCACCAATACTAACTCACCTTGAATCATTTACAGAGATGCTTAGATTACTCTTTGTCTTCTAAGTTCACAAACAGAATTAAATAAAAGAAACATGAAGTAACTTACAGTGTGTAGGCTCCAACCAGGTTGCCTGTGAATTGAGGTTTGGGATATTTGAATCTTATTTTTATATTTTGGTAGTTTGGTTAACATCATATAATTTTATAAGCAATATATTTTTTTAACCAAAAGGTATTTGTTTCAGGCTTTATACTGCTCTAATTCTAAATAAATTTGTAGTTGACATGATTAATTATTTCAACTTACATATATATGTACTATCTGTGACTCTATCCTCTATCTATCTGTCTATCTATCTCTAATGGTTCTTTAAATAAAGCCCTACCTGCTCCCATTTCAACGATTGGTGGGCTATTTAGTCTCAGTCTTTGTTGATGGGGTACTTTGATATTTTGCGAGGTTAAGCTTATACCCCAGAGTCCTTGAACAGAACAGAAAACTCAGAGCTTCTTGGCTTCTTCGTCAGATTTCTCCTGAGATGCCCATTGACCCAGCCCTTGTGCTGTCCCAGAATGCTTTGCAGGAGCTTGGATTCTCAGAATCCAAAGACTGGCCTTTGCTTTTTTGGCAGGCAGAGACTCCACTATCACTACTGCCTTCCTTTGGGAGTTTCCTCTTTGTTCTAGGGAGTATCATAGGGTATTCTTCTAGGTTTTGGCTGGTTCTTTCCTATTTCTACCTTTCTTCTCTGTCTTCCTTGGGAAACAATCTTTTATTTGGGATGGCTTTGTATTTTCTGAGCACTTAGCTTAATCCCAGTGAATTTAGGCTTCATTCAGAACTAGAAGAGAGGAAAAATTCAAGTGCTGTTTCCTTTCAGCTCTTGATTCATTTGCCTGAAACAAGCAGTAATCTACTCCATGAACTTGAGCTACTGTGGGCTTTGGAGCTTGGAGACTAGGGTCTGTAGGTAGGAGAATGAGTCAGTTAATTTGTTTGATGAGACAAAGTAATCCCTCGAGGGACTTCCAGGAGCAAAGCAGAGTACTTTCCATTTCTCAGAATTGTAACGTATCTGATTTTTGACAAAATGAATATAAAGTTCATAACCATTTGTGGATTGATGTTTCTGAAATAATTGACTGGGTGACCATGTGAAAGGTGGAAAAGCAAAACTGTATGGCTAGAACAGGTCTTGCCTTTGAGGAATTACTATTGGTAATCCCTTAAGTACTAAGGAACTGTATTGATTATGAAAGACTGGTGGGGACCTAGCCTCCAAACCAGGTATTAGAAACCTAAAATATTCCAGTAATGTATACTAAATAAAAATATTTATAATGTTAACTACTTTCCTTTCATATTGAGAGAAGGAGGGAGAGGGAAGAGAAAGACAGACAGACAAGAGACAGAGAGACACAGAGAGCGAGATGCTACCTAAAATAATCCAGTAGTTGTGGAGATTGTTTGCAAGTAGAGACAAGCTTTTCCAGAGCAGGTTCCAAGGCATCATGGTCTTCACTGAATGAAGTGGGCTGAAATTTCCTAATGATCTTACAGTCAATTGGCTATTATAGGAACAGACTCCCATCTTGAACTTAACAGTTGTGACTGTGTTATCAATATAGGAAGGATGTTGTGAGAAAAGGGAGTTCTATCCCTTATCTTCAAAGACTCATGTTCCTAAAGTAGGAATGAGATCAGTAGGCAAGGTTTTCTTGAGGTAGCCAAGGAAAACTGTATCCTGATGAGGCAGTGATTAGGTGTGAAAGAATGAAGCAAACTGAAGCTGTGTCCCTTGATGGTCAGAATGTTTCTTTGTAGTTAGGCATCCTTGAAAGTATAGGTGGGTTTTTCCTCTTGTCTCAGAAGCTAAGGCACCAGGAACTTACCTAGTTGCCAGGTAAGTATAAGGGCTAAGAAGGTTCTGAAGCCTCAGAGGACTCCAGTTTCGTTATCTTATCTGCATTGTGGTTCTAATATCTTCTCTCAATTCTGTGGACTTTTCAAGGAGATCTTAGGACAAAATACTCTAAAAGGGAGATCCAGATCACTCTAATTTAGGAGAGAAAGGTATTGTGGGAAAAAACTTTTCCTGGGGAAAAGTGAATCACTGATCTACTCAGGCTAGATGGTAGGAAACCCACAACTGCTTTACAGTAATTTCTTCCAAAATGGAAACAGTCCATCCTGCTGGTTGAGTTCCTTAAACGGAAAGTAAACAACTCAAAAGAGCTTCAGGAAATCCCTGAAACCGACCAGATTCACAGTGTCCAGCATGTAGACACCACCGAAGTACAAATCGATCCAATGAGTTTTATTGGGGTTACTTATAGGAGCAAAAATGACTCGAAGACAGCTGCATCACTAAAGGCCCAGCATGCCCCAGCATGGATGAGAGCTTACAAAAGCTAGAAGCAGTCTGCAGGTAGCTCAGCAGGTTGAAAAGTCTCCTTTCCATGTGGGGCATGTAGGTCTGCATCTCTTCCAGGTAGCTTGTTTGGGCTTTGCCACCTGTCTTGTCTGAGAGGAAATCTCAGCCTTTATTGTTTACCTGCCCTAGAGGGGCCTTGTGAATCTGGTCAGTTTCAGGGATTTCTTGATGCTGTTTTGAGTTGTTTACTTTCCAATTTAAGGAACGTTACCAGCAAGGAGGGAATGTTTCAATTTTGGAGGAAACTGTTGCAAAACTAAAGGTCATACTCCATGAATATATCTTAGTTCACTTTTTTGGCATTCCTGCGCCTCCTAAAAGCCACAGTAGGGTGCTGTCATTCCTGAAGATAGAAAATTAGAAATGATGTCTGGTAGACTATTTTGAACAGGAGGGAGTATTGAGGGGTGGGACAAATTGATATGTCCCGCTTATCATCAGGTGTGTCTACCAGGGACCTCATTGTTCTTGAGTGCCTTGACTCACACCCATTCAAGAAAAAATTTCTTAACCTTGTTGTGGCTTTGCGCTGCACGTGGTTTATTAATTCTCTACAAATTATAAACTTTATTATAGAACAGATATTCAGTGAGCCACAGCTTTCTGACAGAGGGTTCCTTACCTTTGGCTCATCTGGTGAAGTGTGTCACTAGAAGGTAACACTGCAGTTTTCCTTTGTCACCTTTGGATTGTCTTGGCTTAAGGGGGAATAGCTCACTTAGGAGATATAAGACCTTGAATGATGAAAGTAAGATCTGGAACTTAATGTGTTTTCACTTGCTTGCTCCTTCCTTTCTCTTCCCCTCCCACTCTGTCTTCCTCCATCTCTTCCTCCTAATAAGAATATTGGGTTTGTCCTGTCAGCTGTGCTTGGCTCTTCGACTTCATCCTGAAATCATGACAGTGGCTTCCTAGCTTGGTTTCTCCATTATTTTCAGAAAGTAGTTGGACTGTTCTCTGTATAGCCTCCACCATCCCATGCGTATAAACCTGCTGTAGCTCTTGTGGCCAGTTGGAGGTCTGCAGTTCTTTAGTGAGAGCCAGGGCTCCTAAGGCTTTACGGGTGCTGGACAGGTATGGAGGTACTTTACAGTTTTTATTTATTCAGTTCTTTAAACAGCCTTATGAAGCTGGGAGCAGTTACCATTCTGTTTTCCAGATGAGCAGCAAACACACAGAGTTTAAGGACCTTTCCCATGGTCACAGTCAGGTGGCTGTTGAGTCCTCTCTGGCTCTGCCTCCGTCACTTACAGGGTCTTCTGGGCCACTTCCATCATTCTCTCTCAGCACAGTCCTCTCTCCTCAGCTCTGGTCTTCCCAGTGTTCAGCCTGCCCCCTCTCCTCCAGCCACGGAGAGGCTCAGTTAGTTAGTCTCACCTTTCCTGCCAAGCTTTGTACAGATATGTTTCTTGTCTGTGTTCTTTCTTTTCTCAGCACTAAGTCAACGTAACTCAAGATTGGATGTTGCTTACATTCTTCTCTGTTAGTTTAGACCCCCTCCAGTTGGCCAGCCTGAGATTTTATTACATAGCACAGTGCTACAGCCACAGTAGGTCAGTGTCACTTGCTCATGGCCTTTGGGGGACTAAGGCAGTTTTTCCCACCTAAAGAATGCTTCCACCTGCTTTCTCTCATTTTTTCTTTTGTTTATGGAAATATTTTTCTAAGTAATAGCACGTTCATGCATTTTCACAGCTGAATCCAGCAGACAGGCCTTGGTGAGAGCCCGTTAAGCTGTAGGCAAGAGCTCCCTCGCTCATCTGAACCCAAACTCCCTTCAAGTATCTAACACAGCGGAGAAGGGCGATAACTGACCCAGGAGCAGAAATCACTACATTGAGCCCGTGCTCACATTTCAGGTTTTTGAGAGTAATGATTTGCTTATTTAACAAATAACATTTGCTCTCTCCCCGTGGGATTGGTGGAAATTTTGTCAGGGGAAAAGCAGTAAAATGTGCTTACATTTCCTCTTTGGTTTTCGAGGCTAATTGTGGGTGAACTTTATTTAACACTCTTGCTATACAAAAAGTCTCTGTGGAACAGAGAAGCTTTCAGTTAACTTGGCAAATCGTTACAAGGGAGAACAGGAGGGTCAGCAGAAGCCCTCTTTACTAATTAGCTGATAATTGATGTATAATGGCTGAGTGATGGGACTTTAAAATATAAACCCCCAGGTGCAGCGTTGACTCTAACTTCCATCTTTACGAGGTATCTGGGAGCTGCGCATTCTTCATAACGTCTTACCAGATGCGCTCAACAGCGTAGGAAGCAAGATGAGGGCTGGTGCCCATGATGTGCCGTTATTAAGACAGACAAGCACAGGAAGGTTTTCAGTTTCTTAGGTGTAAATAAATGTGACTCCATTTAATGTAGGCATACAATAAAATGAGCAGGGCTGGTGATTCCATTCTTTGTGGGCAACATTCCTGTAATGCTGACTAAAGCTGGAAGCATGTTGGTGTAAAAATTATACCCCTGTGAAATAAACACCGGAGATTCAAGCTGAACTCTCTGAGGGCAAGCTAAAGCTAGTGTGTGTGTGTGTGTGTGTGTGTGTGTGTGTGTGTGTGAGGGTGTGTGTGAGGGTGTTTGATTCGGGGAACTCTCCGGGGATTAGGATTTGACCTGTTTGTTTGATCGCTTTGGGAAGGAGATACAAGATAGACTTAATATGATGCGTCCCGCCTTAAACTTACCTTCGAAGTCTTAATACTTTAATTATAAAAATTCCCATATTTACTCTTAATGAGCCTCTGTCAGCACTGCTTTTTGAGGCCGTTTTGCCGGCATTGCCTGGCAAGTGGGCTCAGAGCAGAGTCTAGGAAGTCACATTTTTAATGAAGCAGCCCCTGTGATGCCAACTGTATAGCCTGGCATAGACTCACTGCTGATACGAAATGCCAGCTTTAACGTCGTACTGTGTTGGCTGTCTGTTCCTACGACAAAATGCTTCGGGTAACTCACTTACAAAGGGAGTGGGGTAGGTTGTTTCGGCTTGGGGTTTGAAACCGTTCGGTATACTGTGGCTCCGTTCCTCCTGGGTATGTGAGAGGTTAACCCTGGAGTAAACCCCTTTGGAAGTGAAAAGGGAGAGAAAGTCCCCTTGAAGGGCGCACTCTCAGTGATCCAGTCTCCTGTTGTGTGTCAGCTCCCAAAAGTTCCAGGCTATTGGGGGACGTTCCCAGAGCCAGCAGTGACTGTGTGTTTCGGACTGACTGAACTGATTGAGCCTCTGGACTCTGTTTCCTCCCGTGATTTGTGCTGGGGACACCTACTGCAGGCACCCCGCTCCCCTTTTTTATTCCCCTGACTGTGCTCCATTACTTCCTTCTCGTCCACATGGTTTGTTTTTTCTTTAACTCTTTTAGTGTTTTAGTTCATCAACGTCCATAGAATTAGAATGTTATTCTTGAGTGACTCCCCGAGGAGGAGCAGCCCCTAAATATCCAGTCTTCCCAAGAAATGTATTTCACATGCCTTTTGTTTCTGTGAGGTACTCATTGTGTCCATTGTAAGGAACCTTGTAATAAAAATATGTGACCTTCGTTTTATTAAGATATTTTCAAGTTGTTTGGCTAGAAACCTTTTACTTTTTTCCCTTACCGCTTAAGTGACCTACCCTTGGAAATCCTGAGAAACTTTGAGAAACATCTGTAGGTTAGTTAGTCTTTGTCAGGGAATTATCTATAAAATAGTGACTGTTCTCTTTCTTCTTTCCACTCCGGTCTAGGATTTAGCTTCATATTCGGTCCTGTGCGGCGCATTAACCTTATCTGATGGCTCGTAGGTGCGTCTGTCTGATGTCTGCAGATTGCCCACTCTGAGGTGACAGGAAGCTGCAGCCAGAGTTTCTTATCTCCCGTGGGTTGTGTGAAGTTTTGATCACCTGCTAATGCTTTCCTTCTGATTTCTATTCTTTGGCATTTCTAGCCATTCGTGCAGTGTTTCTGTTTGTCATAGTGACATCCTGTGCACTCGCATGCGTCGCCTTCATGGTCAGTGCCGTGTTTCGTCAGGGAGACGTCGCAGACTTGTTCAGATACTCCACAGTAAGCCTGGGAAGTCTGCTGTGCTGGACTTGGTTGTTCCCAGTTCCTGGAAGGGCTGCGAGTGAAGGGACAGAGGGGCCTATGGCCTGGCTCTATAGGCCACGCCGGCTTGGTTGTGCACAGCGCTGCTGCAGAGAAGCCAGTCATCATTTCAGGAGAGCTTCAGAGCTCTCCCAGGCACCTCATGATCACCCCACTTGAGAGAAGGGAGAGGAACAGATGTGATACCGTGCCTTGCCCAAAGCTATGCTCTGTATCATGGATGAACACCCATGTTTCATTAAGAGACAGGAATTTGTGGGATAAAGGTAGATTTATTTCAGCATTTGCTTTGAGACTTTATTAAAATAGCTGTATTTTCATGGTTTCTCTTAAGAACAGATGGGGGCAATGTATGATAAATCATATTGCTTTTAGAATTAGAACATGCATATTCATATTTGGAGAACTTAGACATGTGGAAGGATACACATTTCGCTGTTTGAGTTGAGTGTCTTAAAGGAATGCTGCATCTGGGCAGACATGAAAATATCACGGTTTTTATGTGCTTCTACATTATTTGACTTTAATGCATATTATTTTAAATGTAAATAAATGTGATACAACAAGATGTTTCTAGTACAATGTAGTCAGTGCTTTGATGCATACTAAGTTAATCCAAGGCCTAAGAATATATAATCCTAAACAAAGTTTGGAACCTATGGAGGTTGTCACAGTATATAGAATATTTATTTCTTATCAGAATGTCCTTTTGTATTGATGGTGGATAGTTTGTAATGGCAGATCTGTGAGTGACATCCCAGTACCCTTTTTGCCTGGACCCCAGAACCAGACCCCCTTGCCCATGCAGTCTGAGGCATCCTAATTGCTATATTCCTACCTTGTAAGGCTTTGCCCTGTGCGAACATCTTTGTCCTTCTGGCTAAGTGTGTCGCCACAGGAAAGCAAGAACCATTTCTTTATTATTACTGTTTTTTAAAGAACCATTTCTTGAGCCATTCTTTGCACTTAGTCTTGCTTTTACCTTACAGAAAGACTTGGCAGTTACTTTGTTAGAAAATAAGGCATTAACAACAGGTGCACAGTGCCTTTTGGGGTACGTAAATAATCATCTCTGCCATTATGGCTCAATTTGTAGAACGTAAAAATTGTTCTGTAGCACAGTGATGACAGTCACAGCACAAAATCTTGACTGGGCAGACACTGTGAACGTTGGTTCTCAGCCATCCTTGGAGGTACCCCATAGAAGAGTCCAAACTGGAACACTGACCTGCTAAATGTTCCATCCATACAATGGCTGGAGAGAACAGCCACTTTCTCCACATGAATTCAAGACATTTCTCACAGCATTTGAGTTTTGCTTGCTTTTGAGAGTGAAGTAAGTTTTTGTTTAGGGACTGAAGAGATAGTTCAGTGGCTAAGAGCACACTTGGCTGCTCTTCCAGAGATCCTGGGTTCTGATTCTCAAGTACCTACATGGTGGCTGGTGACCAAATCTGACTCTAGTTCTAGGGGATGAGGGCCCTGTTCTGGCCTCTGTGGATACTACGAGCTTGTGGTACACACACATACCTACAGACAAAACACCCAATGTGTTAACAAAAGAAAACTCAAAACGTTTTTAAAAGGAGGATTTTTAGTTTTGTTTTGCTTCTTTCTGGATTGGTTTAAGGAAACCATGCAGTGTTGGGTATTTAAATGCTCGGAACTAGAAACAGTGGTAAAGCTTTGAATTTCAAAGGTGCAAAAGTGTTCCTTCTGAATGACATAGATTGGCTCTTAGCTCTGCCTCAATTTTGTGATCACCAGGAACAAAGACAGAACTAGACTTGCAAAAACTTTGTACAGTGAAAGGCTTATTGAGAAGTTTAAGAAAATAGTATTTCTGGGCGCAGTGGGCTGACACAGCAGCTGATGGCTCTTGCTGAGTTAGAGTCCCCAGAGGGAAGGAGAGAACTACCTCTCACAGGTTGTCCCTGATGTCATCAGCACCATGGCATGAACACTGTACATAGGCATACAACTGCGTGGGTACGCAGACAATGAATAAATAAACAAATACTGACAAGAATACTTTTTTTTTTGCAGACTTTTGAAAAAAATATTTATCGGATCTGGAGAATTTTGGATTTTTTTTTTCTGTTTCTACCCTATTGTTTTGTTGTAAAATGCACTTGAGGTTTATCACTTGTGGTTAGCACCTTAGTCCGAGATAGTCAGACTCTTTCTGAATCAGTGAGCAGACTAGGGAGGTGAGTGAAGATTGGCGTAAAGGTGGAGGGTTGGTCTACTTTCAATGTGTGTGTGTGTGCACGTGTGTGTCTGTGTGTCCTATGCACTGTGGGGTGTGAGCAGTAGTCCTGGGTACTTAAGGGAAATTTTTTAAAAATAATGTAGAATGGTACTGAAGATGTGTTTGTTTTTCCTGCGTTCCTTCTTTCCTTTTCTCCTTCCCTTCCTCCCTCCCTTTCTCCTTCCCTTTTTTTAATGAAAAACATTTTCATATAATGTCTTGATCATGCTTTTCCCTGACCTTATTTCCTCTCCACTTCCCCACCCACACTATTTCATGTCCCTTTTCTTTTTAAAGACCACACACACACACACACACACAAATCTCACAAAAACTGGAAACCAAAATATACAAGCAAAAGACCAATAAGATTTTTAAAAAGTCCAAACAAAGCCAGATGAGGCGAAGGCCTAAAACTTAGTATTGACTCTGTTTTGTGTTGGCCAACTACTCCTGGGCATGAGTCCTGCCCTGAAGTGTGGCTATTTTGCCCAGTGAGACTCCTTTGGAAAAAACTTACTTTTTCCTTTTTCGGTGGTCATCAGTTACAGATAGTTTCTTGGCTAGAGTTGGGAGCCCAAGAGGAAAGGGGCTTCTTTAATAACATCTAGCTAATTTCTTTATGTATGTGTTTACGTGTATGTGGACATGTATGTGCATGAATATGAAGGTCAGAAATAAACTTGGGGAGTTGTTTCGTCAAAATTTATTATTATTATTTTCTTTTGAAAGAGTCTCTGACTAGCCTGAACCTTTCTGTATATGTTTAAATGGCTGCCCAATAAGCCCAGCAGTTTGCTTGCCTTCTCCTCCCCGTTCTGGAATTACCATGGGACCTGGCATCTTTCACGTGGGTCCTAGTGGTTGAATTCAGGTCCTCATGTTTGCAAGGCAGACACTTTACCCACTGACCTATCATGCAGCTCAAAATTCAGCTAACTTTCTCAAAAACACTTAGTAAGTGCCGCGTGCTAAATGCATCACACGTTAGCTCTTTCAGCCCTCTTCACAGCTGTATGGTTCTGCTGGCATTAAACTCAGTTTAGAGCCAGGAAACTGAGCCACAGAGTGCTACAGTAATGTGGGACAATTGTAAAGGTAGAGGATGTTAGGGCTCCACCTAACATCACGCATGCGAATGTGTGCTCTTGACTCCTGTGATGTGAGGACGCTAGCCTTCCCTTCTTTTCTTCCTTTCAACTCTTACATCAAGCTTCAGTGATAGCTCTTACATCAAGCTTCAGTGATAGCTCTTACATCAAGCTTCAAGTGATAGCTAATCTATTCTTAGAGACCATTGGATTGGGACTCAAAACCTTTCTTTATGTGATGTGATCCTGGATTAGAAAGCAGTTGCTCTATGTGTGTTATTGGTAATATGTGAACATACTATTTTCTTTACTAGTATTACACTCTTGCTGAATGCCTTGAATGTTATGATTATATTATGGTTATGCATTTAGGGATTAAAAATGTGAAGTCTGTGACTACTTATTCTTAATGGCCCCAAAATTGGTATGAACAAACTCTTAAGTTCATAAGTTAGATGAAGAAATGGTAAAATTTGGAGATTATTTTTGTATTTCTGTAATTGTTTCTTTAGGTCTTTAGTGTTTCAGAATAAGATGTTGCATAGAGAACCTGGATGCTTAAATGTGGCAGCATGCACATTAATATTAACCAGTTGACATGAGAGCAATCCATGAGTCAGGTAATATATCTGTTCCTATTTTAGAAGAGGATGCTAGAGCAGAGACATCTTAAGGATACTCTGCCTAGTGCCATAGAGGTTAGTGAAGGCAGGGGCCAGGACGTGAACTTACCCAGTCTTAAGAATTTTTTTTGCCTTGAAATACCCAGTGTGTGATTTGGGCTGACTCATTTAGAAATTGATCTTCTGTGGTAATTTTTGGCCAGGTAAAAGTATTACGTGATCTGCTTCGAGGCAGGAGTTACCTCTCTTATAAAAAGCAAGGCTGCAGCCTCATTTTCACCACTGTCTTTATGGGCTACCTAGCTCATGGTTAGCATTCTCAAAGTGCCAGTTGATAACGGTTAGGAAGTTTTGATTATGTTAGAACTTGCCCTTCATCTGTCTTCATTTTTGTTATCCTCTGTATCAGTGTGAATTTTAAGAGAACCAGTGGATAAACATGAGCCGTTAGGAAAGATGGAACCTCTCATTGGTAAGGACAACCTTTTCAAACTTGGCTTCCAGAGAAGAATGAAGACACCCATGAAAGCCATGCTGCTTCTAAAATGACCACTCAGTTCAGAAACTCAAAGATGCAGAAATGAGCTTCCTACTAGTACATGGTGATCTTGGCTAGAACCTGTGTGGTGCTCAGAGCGCCATCCTCTCAGATCTTTATTTGAGCAGTAAACACATTTTTTTAAACACACACCATGTTGTCTCTAAAAATAAGCGATATTTCAAAAAGAAAACTGGTGCCCAAGTAGTTGGCACATCTGGTCGTCAGAAAAGCTATATGGTTTGTTTTTAATGGAACAACAAGCCAGGGAACATTCAAACTTGGCCAGTTGCAAACTTCTATCTGTGATGACACCTGGTTTAAAAAAATATTTTGGCTCTAGGCTCAAAACAGAAAGAACATTGGAAATGGGCAGAGAATTAAACATAATTTACTATCTTGTTTTGCGCAAGGAAGTGTGAAGAACTTTTCTTCTTTAATCAAGTGGGGCATAAAAGCAAGGATAGGTGTGGAGCACACCATCATCGACAATAGCTGCTGGCATCCTTGGTGTCACGGTGTATGTACCGTTAGGATTAGATGCAAAGCCACTTTAGGAGGCAGCATTTGATTTTTTTTTCTGTTTGCTAAACCATAAGATAAAAATACTGACTACAAATATTAACTAATTTTCCCAGGTCACACAAAGAGTCTTGACCCCAGGCAGGCTTGCAAGAGAGTCCACACTCCTACTCATACCAAGGAGCTCGGAGGTGATGATTATGTCTGCTATTCTTGGGGAGGGGGGAGATTAAAATGCTTTGTTAATAGTGGTTCTTGGTACAACTATTATTCACTTCTTTTTGTGAGATATAGATGATGTCATTTTCTAGAACATCCTCATAGCTGTAAACAGATATTTCACATTTCTGAGAAATGCACTGTTAGGTACCGCAGTGGTCGTGAGTGTGTGTGCTTAGAGGAAGTGTCATGTGTTTGGAGTAGGGATGGGATAGTGCACAGTGCAGAGGGTGTTGGGCAGAGAAGGATTGGGGTGTCTGTTGCAGAACTAGAAAACAGTGGATGTCAGAGTATAGGTTAGGGTTGTAAGGGAAAGACTTGGTCAGTGCAATGTTGTGTCCTAGGAGAACAGATGTTTCTCCCACCAGCTTCACCTTCCATTCAGCTTGGTCAGCTACACTGTGAAGAAGCATCGAAGGATTGACTCAATTTGATTTTTATTTAAAATAGTCCAGTGTTCCATAAAAGACAGGAGGATTTCCATAAAAATAGTTGGAGAATATTTAATATTCATTGTAACCACTTTTAATTTTCATGCTTTCATGCCTTCGTGGCTTTATAATAGGCTGGGTTTTAAGGAAGCAGAGATACAGTCAATGAGTTCTTTAAAAACAATGCAAGCACAAAAATGAGAGGCTAGTGGGCATGTTGTAGATTCATTCCCTGAAGAATATATATGTAAATATGAACACACACATATACTTACACACAGGATTTTAGGCTTGACAAAATATGCTTTGTTACTGAAATGTGTTTTTTTTGTGCATTCAATTACTGATAGAGTGACTAATGTCTTTGTTTTAGAGGGAGATAGATGTTAATAGTTTTATTGAGGGCGAAACAGATAAAGTGACAATTCATTATATGAGCGTGTGGTATTTTATTTGACTGAATGCGTGACACCTGATGTTACTTTTAATGGAAACATATAGTAGCCATGGAAGCTGAGGAGATGACTCAGGTTATTATATCCTGGGTTAGACTGTGCACCATTATATTGCCTTTTCCAAGGCACATGCAGATTCCAAGAGTATATGAAAATATACATGGTTAAGAATTTTCAGAGATAACTTAGTTTATGGTTATTGCTTAAAAACCATACCCACCACTCTTGGTGTGAAGACAAAGCCCTTGAGGTTCCAGTGCCACATGAGTCAGAAAAAAATGGAGTATCTCCAACTGGTCTTGGAAGACACAAGATAATGGATCAGAAATCAGGAGGAAGAAATACGTGAACTTGTACACATGAAAAGGAGAGCTAAGAAATTTCTTTAGGAGCCAGCGATCTTGGAGAATGTTCAAGAGAGCACCCGGAGCCCAGACTAAAGCATGAGGGTGCTGTGGAAATACACCAAGGAGCCTGGGTTTCAGCAGATGTTAATTCCCTGAGTGGCTTCTGTGCATAGGCCTGGAGTGAATCAGGTCAACCAGCCCTGTCAGGCATCAGGGCTGGGACTCCACTAACTTGGTTGAGGTGTGGCTTCACTTATGGGGATATGGCAGTAGTCCCCAGGTCTGCTTTGTCTCTAGGGGCTCTTAGAAGAAAATAGAGTCAAAACTGATGTCAAGTAACAGAGCCCTTGGGTGTGTGGTTTAATTTGAGTTAAAAAAAAAAAAACAGAATGGGAAACTTTGCTTTCTAGGGCTAAAGAGAGTTACAATGACAAATTCTACTTACTTTTGTCCCAAGTAGAGTTTGACAAAGTCAGAATCTAACAGTTTTATTTTTTGGAAGTGGGAATAGAATATCAGCCTCTGTGACTTGAACAGGTAGACATGTTTGAAAAAGTACATCCATTTGAAAGGAATGTCTAGAATGACTAAGCTTTCACTACTATTCTTCATAAATGAGTCATGGCAGCGTTAGCCATTTCTTCTTTGCTTTTCAGTTTTCTTTAATGACACAGATTCTTGTGGGTTTCTTTGCGTTTTTTTTTTCTTTTTTCTCCTTTGGGTCTGTACCAATATTTTCCACATTGGAATATTACAAATAATGAAAACAGAAAAAAAAAGTTAAGTTCAGTTGCCTTTCCAAGTGAGTGTTTTAGGGATATCCTATCTTGAATTTAAAACAATGTGCTGGGATGAAGCGGCGGGGGAGGGTGGGACTAGAGGTTGAAGGGATGTAGCCTGATTCTGTTTCCCCTTTAAAGAGGGTTTCGGGATGTACAGATCTGCAGTGAAGGAGATAGTGAAAGGTCAGTCCTTCCCCGGCTGTGTTGACTTTACTTGCTGTGTGACTCAAAGTATTAGCTACTCCAGGGAAAACTGGTTTGATAAGGATAATTCCATCTACTAAATCACTTTCACTCTTCAGTTAAGTATATTATGAAGTATGACTTTCAATATGATTTTCAGCAGGTGATTCTCGTTTCTACATGATGAAATTTAACCACATTAGTGATTATGAAAAGCTTTTTTGCTGTAGCATTACAGCTTTTGGATGGGGATCATTTGCTCTTTGGTATAATCATCATTCAAGAGATACTCTGGTAACACCAGCACCTGGGAGGCAGAGGCAGGAAGAGCAGGCGCTCAGGGCAGCTTTGGCTACTTAGTAAGTTGGAGGGCAGCCTAGGCTACATGTCACCCCGTGTCCAAAAATATATTTAAAAAAAAAAGAAGGTCCAAGGACTGTCTGTGCAAATGAGCCCTGATATAACTGTGCACGTGTGTGTATGTACTGATTGCTGATGTAAGGGACGTGAAAGCTAACCTGATTCATTTGTTTTTAGGGGCTCTTGGCTTTGGGCCTCAGTGCAAGTCCATTGGAAAAGGCAGCTGCAACAATCTAGTGGTCACCAGCAGTCCCATGATGGTTCAGCGACTGGGACCCATTTCACCTCCAGCAAGCCAGGTCTCCACAGCATGCAAGCAGATCAGTCCTAGCTTACCGAGGGCAGTGAATGCAGCCAACCTGAATAGACCTCCTTCAGATACCAGGTCTCAACTTACGTTTTTTTTTCTACCCCCTTTCCTTATGGTATAATCATACCCTACGGGTGTTGTCCCCTCTCTTCCTGAGCATGAACATATTCGCTTGCTTGCTCACTCACTCACACTGGAGCAGCTCTTTGAGTTTTAGGTTTGTAGGAAAATGTGTCTGAAAAGTGAGTATGCGCTTTTATTCTTAACCTATCAGTGAGGAGGAATGGTTTAGTAGCTGCTATCTGATCGTATTTATTTGGGAGGCCTCAGGAACTAAAGCCTAGTGTGTAAATTTGTCACTTCCTTGGGAAGCAAGTCATATAGTGGCCAACTGAGATGCTCTGTGCTCATCTGCCAGTTTTCCAGGTTACACATTGCAGTGTCTCAGGGTTGGTTTATAAGTTGCCAGTCTGTCGACCTACCTGTCCACACATCTACTCAAGCATGTATTAAGTGCCAACTGTGTGCATAATGACACAGTTTGGGGAAATAGTAGGGAGAATAAAGATAAAAATCATGAATTCTGTTGTGTTTGGGAAGACTTATTTTCCATTGTTACATAAGCCTTTAGTTAAATATTTGATGAGGTGGCAGAATAAATACAGTTACACCTTTTGTCTTTTCCATTCAGAAGAGTTAAGTAGAAATCATTTACCTTCAAACAAAATTTTATCTTTTTCAGAGTTGGTATGTTTGTGTGTGGGGGTTGGGGTGGGGGTTGAATAAAAGTGAACTACAGTATAACATTTAAGCTCAATTTCTTTTGAAGTTTATCATCTCATCTCTTAGAAGTTTCTGTCTTGGAAGAACACAATGCAGACTTTTTGCCTGCAAGGACCAGTTCCGAGGTGATGGATCTTGCAAAGGAGTTGACTCTGCATCCTTCTTCCCAGGCTGTAACCAGCTAAAGTGCCTTGTGGCCCTGAGACCAACCCCATTTCTCCTTTTTTTCCTTCCTTCTGCTAATCTCTTCTGTTCTTATCTGGACCTCCTTCCAGCCTCCAGTTGAGACTCTGAAATCATGGCTCCCGGATCATTTATTTATGCTTTTTTTTTTCCATGAGGTGAAAGCTTGCTTTCTCCCTGAGGTTTCAGTGATGGCAAGCTGCTGTCACTCTCCCATTGATGATTATGCCTCAAGGGACTCCTCAGTCTTGCTGAGCGCTGCATGTAAAATTAACTGTGCTCATTGGTGGGTGTCACTGGAAACTTTCAGCTTCCTGTCTGCGGCAAGTCCAGCCCATGCCTGGAAGGCAGTCATAATTAATGGAGAAAGTGACGGCTTAGCCCGCTGAAGCCAGGTGCCCCGTGCAGTCTCTTTCATGGTGCGGCCAGAAGGGTCATTATCTCAGTATTTCCTGGCATATGTCATTCCTTAGCATAAGATTATATCCTTAAAAGACAACATCTTGACGATGCACTGACAAGTGTTTTGACTATTCTGTGAGCCCTCTTCTGGGAATACTTTTTTCCCCAATATTGGCAAATAACCAGGAGTTGAGAAAGGACTTGGTGAAAGGATGGAACCCACTTAACAGCATTTGGAAATGCTGCATTATTTTATGTGATCATTACGTTTGTTGTGTGCTCCTTCAGGTGAACAAAAGCTTAAGAGGTAACAGTGCAACCAGAAGGCACTGTACAATCTAGCACTAAAGAGAAGACAGTGAGCAAATCAGCTGAGCATTTCGTGTGCGTCAAGGTCCTTCTGCAGGTAGCTGGGGCCGAAGTCGCCACGAATCATTCAGTCTGAGAGATGCTTGCCCTTTGAAAAGCTGCAGAGTTGATTCCCCCCCCCCCCCACTCCACAGTTGTGCAATTGCTATGCCCTGTAGACAATGGGGAAACTACAGAAACTCATCAGGCATTAAGTGTGCTCATCCTGAGTCCTGTCACTTTGAGATTATCATGAGTGAAACCTGATAACCCTTCAGGAACCTGTGAACAAATGCTGTCTGAGCACTGGCTTTCCTGGCCATCAAGTTGACCTTATAGCAGACACAGTTTTATGACTTTTTCACACATATATGTAAAATACATATGAAACATACACACATATGTGCATATATATCTTAAGCTGTTTTTGAAGGCATCTTCATTAGCCCTATGTCATGGTTTTCTTCCACTCCGAATGACATTTTACAAAGAAAGTATGGAAATAAAACATATCCGTTCTTTATGACTAGGTATTTAGTTCTTTCATTTTTATGATCTTTAAAAGTTAAGATGTATCGTTCTTTTCCTTCTTGTCCCCCTCCAACCCCTCTTTTTCAAGTTTATGGATTCTTCCTCTTTAAATATCATTGCTGCATACGTGTAAGCAAATGAATGTAAGTGCAACCTGCTGAGGCCGGTTGGTGTTGCGTTTGGGAGTATTCTGACCGCTTGGCATTGACTAACCTCTTAGGGGGTTCATCCTTGGATGAGACTAAACCTCTCTCTCTTCTCAGTCTTTAATTGCCTGCAGCTTTTCATCTGGGTTGGTGGCCCTGGGAAACTTTCCTCATCCATATTGGCCTGTCTACTGTATCCTGATACTGTTGAGATATCACGGGTGTAGCTTCCCTGCTGTATCCAGAAGACACAATATTCCTGGTCTGTTGGCTATCACAACCTTTCCTTTCCTCTTCTTTGAGGGTGTCATGGTTGTGTTATAGATGTCAGTGGCAGCTGGACAACCATGTGGTAGATTGCTTTTGTATTTGACTTGTTGTGGTATTTTCTGATGGTCTCCATATGCTGTGATGTGTAGTTTCTTTGTTGAGAAGTGAAAGTTGCACATATCTGTGAGTATAAGAATACGTGTGTATAAAGCAGGTAGGGAAAGGGACTAGACATGCATTCTTGGCTAGCTTTATAGTACCAGCTACAATTTATAGCACCAGCTCCTGTTGAATAGGACTTTAGTCTAAGTAGGTAGCTGTTGGTTACCACTAAGATATAGGTGCCACCATTTTACCTGTAGGGTTCTCTTCCATGGTGATCATTGTTGTGGTTCATAGGCATCACCATAGGGTAGGACTATTGCATTTTTTCCCTATAGCTTTCATTTTGGCTCTGTCTCTTATTTTAGTATTACAAATGGTATTTTGGTTGGTTAACCTGCAAATTTTTTTTTATTTCATGTCTCTGTTGATTAGAATAAATTCTTAGGAGTTAAGAAGATTTGCTGGTTTAAATGGACAGCTATTAATAGTAGCTTTGATGCTGCTAATAGGCAGTTTCAGGTTGTACTGGGGAAAAGACCAACCTACGTTTAAGCTCAACAGTGGTCTCAGACTTAGATTTATATCTAATAATTGTGTAATTATCTTAAATGATCATTGATAATATTGAACAGTTTTTCTGAGATTTGTCATCTTCCTTCTTTCCTTTCCTCCTTTCTTCCTTCCCTCTCTCCCTCCCTCCCACCCTCTCACCTTTTTGATTTGGATGTATTTTTCTTCTGGGATGCTCCTTTAAGGACACGCTCCTTCTTTAACTTGTGTTGATGGTGAGAATCCTGCCTGTGGCTGTGCATTTGGTGTAACTGACTCCCTACTCACTTCTCGTTAGTCCACCACAGTGCTAAACAATCACCGTGTTCTGTTGAAGAGTCAGGAGCCGTTGTCAAGTTAGGTGCTGCTCACACCCTGCTGTAAAGGCCTGTCCCCTAAATAACAAGGCTGGAAGGCTGACAAAACAGCTACTTCATACAGTGGTTAAGTATGTCAGCCTGGCGGAGCTAATCAACAAAGGAGACAGGATGCTGCTTGTGTGGTCATTGTGGACACTTGGGAAGTGTGTCCATGTGCATGGTGAATTTGAACTTACGATTGGATACTTACAGTCCCAGTAAGCGCCATCTCTACTGAAGTTTGGTAGACCCCTAAACACGGAAAGCCTAATTGAGTTGCTCAATTACAAAGGTCAGCCATCACCTACAGATGTCATTCTAGACCAACATACTCTGCATTTGCCTTTTCATATTCTTAGCTGGACAGTGGTGGCGATAGATGCCTTCTTTGTTTGTAGTATGTCCAGAAAGCTCAGAGAAGGCCAAGAAGAGGACCGAGAACAGACTCTAGGCTCCCTGTGCTCTGTAATCCCTTATAAAGCTGTGCTGTGTGTTTGAGCCATACTAACTTTTTTGGATGATTACTGGGGAACATGGATGAAAATTTCCAGATACACTATGGCATATCTTCTTTCCCAGGACCTGTGGGTTTATAAGATATATGTCACATATATTATACTTACCTAGATTCAGTTATATACACACTTTGAATATGTATGCTTATTTTTCCTCGAGCATCAGTCCAAGGAATTCCATATGACCTCTAAGTTAATGCTTCTTATAAGCTTTAGAACAAAACAGTTCAACTTGGTCATCACAGCCCCTTCGGCTTTGTGAGAACATATTTTTCCTGATGGTTTCTGAGTTTTTTGCTTTGCTTTTATTTGGTTTGAGATTTATCGTCTTGCCTTTCACATACAGTTACAAATAAACCACTCACCAGAAATAATGTCGTTAGGATCAGATGAGCATATGGAAATGGAGATTGCTCTCAGTGTGGTGACACAGCCTTCTGAGTTCTTTGTCACTTTCTTTTCCACAGGCCTGGTGTGCATAGCAGCAGGGGTTACAGGCTAGAAGCCTTGGCAACCTTCACACTTGTTCAGCACACTGTTGCAGAAAAACAGACAATTTGTGATGCAGTCAGTCCTAGCTTGGGTAGTTTTTAAGCCTGTGGGTGTTTTTTTTGTTTTGTTTTTTTTTTACCAAGTCTTTCAATCAAGCAGAGAATTGTGGACCACATACAGGATGCACTGTGAGGAAATGTGAACCAGCCAGGTCTCTGCCAGTCACTTACCCACATTTGTAGTTTGCTAAGGACCTTACACTTTTGCTTTGCTGTCACAGTAGGAAACTCACAGAGTTTTAGGTACTTTCTTTTTATAAAAATATTGTTAAGGGTTTAGTTAGTATATTTCATACTGTTTATTCAATATATAACAATGCTTTGTAAGGTTTGCAAAGATTGGTTCGTCAGCCATCATGATCATTTTTTATTTTAGTTATTGAGTCTGTTCTTTGAGATAACATCTTCTGTCTAGTCTAGGTTGTGCTTGAGGTCATGATCTTCCCAGGTTTGCATCATCAGGCCTGGCTTTTCCTTACATGCTTTTCTTAATCAACAGGTGTTTGAGTGCTTAGTCTGTGTTTAACACTCTGGTGGGTACCAGGGAAGATAAAAGTCATCCTTTCAGTTGAGGGGCCTTGGAATTTGCTGAGGAAGAGAGAGGTGCTTCAGAGTGTGGTGCAGACGGTGGAGGTTGGAAAAGTGAACACCTTTCTCTGTGCTGCCATTGAGCCAAAGTGCGTACCATTGAATGGGCTACTTCAGCTATTGGTTATCATTTAGAAGTCTGAAATGTTCTAAAATGGCCACCGCCTCAGAATGGGCACCCACTCAGCCATGGAGTGCTGTCAGTATTCTTATGCCTGAGAGTCAGTCCTCTCTGCCCTGCATATGGCATTTCCAGTGATGCAGCTATGTCCTATAATTCCCGGCTCTCACTGGGGATAGGGTCAGAAGGCTCCTTCCACCTAGTCGCCAGAGCTTTCTGCAGGGTTCTGCAGTGAGTGTGCTCAGAAAAGAACAGAGAGGTGGTCATGGGGAATTAAAATCCGAAATGTTTAGAGGCCACTCTGGAACTTGCAGAAGGACTTTAGTCCAAATGTAAGGATGTGAGGCAAGAAAGCAATCTATGTCAAGGGCAGCTGGACATAGGTTCCTGCTGTGTTTGCCATTGGTAAACATTACCGCACCCGACAGCCAGCTTCAGGTTGATTGCAGCATTACCACCTTATGCTGTGCTTTTCAGAGCTGAGATGGTTTCTTCACATATCCCAGGCTTGGCAGAAACAGTATTCCTGGTTTCCGTTTTGCAAAATGGAGTAGGGGAAAGGTGAAATGATGCTTCCCCCTTCGTTCACTTCCTTTACAACAGGTTGATATTTAACAGCTGGAGACAGTAAATGTGTTCATGCGGGAAAGTCACACATTTTATATAACAAGCTTTGGTGATTAATTTATTTAAATAAAAGTCTCTAGAAAGCCAGTTGTAAACACATACCAGTAAGCCAAGCTTCTCAGCTGCCTGAGGTGTCTGAGTTGGGATCTGGTACCTTTTCTCTCTGTCTGTGTGTTGACCCTTTATGGGGATATGAATGTTCTGTCCCAGGGACATAGCTTTTCGTTTTTATTGGTTTTAAAGGCAATTATAATGTCCTTGGAAAACAAAATGAATTTTCAAGGGGCTAGAGTTACCATTATGAACCACTTTGATATGCAAACAATGGATTGTGACAAATTCAATATATTTTTTTTGAAGGGTAAGGACAGGGAAGGAATTGTTGTGAAAATGAACCACTGCGAGTGAATGGCCTGTTCTTGGCCTGGAGCTGCTTGGATTCAAGGACAAGAGCTCATGGGAACCCCATCTAACAAACATGGTTAAATCCCACACGGCCTGGTGCCCGATTACAAATGCAGCCCATCAGTGTGTTACTCCTTTATGTGTAATAGTTTTGTTCTTTTAAGGACTGTGTGTTTGTGTGTGTGTGTGTGTGTGTAATAAAGAGTAAACTACATGCCTCTGGCATGTTGGGTGCACTTTGTGTCCATGTATTTTACATTTTCATAAATTTTCTAAGGCCATTGGAAATGTATGAGTATTTGCACTGTAAATTGCCCTTTCAAAATTTCTGATTTGGTTAATATCAGTGAAACTGAATTGTAAAATTATTAGTAAGCTTCTAGCACAACATTTATCTTGGAAGACTTACTTAAAAAAATCATGGCTTTCTATGTAGTATAGTGTTGTTCAGAACTACGTGACCTGCAAACCTACTGTAGCATGGCGCACCCAGTAGGTGCTGATCAAACACTCATTTGGTTTACCATGACAAGCATCTATTAACTTTTTCCTAGTCCCCAATTTCCCCCTTTTGTATAACAAAAGGATGTTTTGAAATACAGTGAGGACTGTTTATTCTCATTAAAGTAGATGAACTGTTTATAGCAATAGTTCTTTTATTAGTCTAGTAAGCACTAGTTTTTATTGTTTGTCTTGGTAAAATACTATTTACCTGGAACTAAAAGCCTTGGATTTTATCATAGTCGAAGAACTTGTGCTTGGTGGAGAATGTAATTAGGGGAAATACTTAAGGGACTGTCGGTGCAATGTATAAAACTCTTAGCTCTGAAGCAATCCACATCCCACTGAAATGTTTTTCTTTTCCCTTCTCTCTGGCTGCTGCTCCAGGTCCGTTATTTTGCAAGAGTCTCTGGTCTCCACGACGCTGAGCCTGACAGAGAGCCAGTCAGCGCTGAGCGTGAAGCAGGAGTGGTCTCAGAGTTACAGGGCTTTCCCTTCCCTTTCGTCCAGCCACAGCTCTCAGAATGGCATGGACCTAGGGGACCTCCCTAGCTTGCCTCCAGGCACATCGGTGCCTGGCAACAGCGTCTCGAACTCGTTGCCGCCTTACCTTTTTGGCATGGAAAATAGCCACTCTCCTTATCCTAGCCCTCGGCACTCAGCTACCAGGTCCCACTCCACCCGCTCCAAGAAGAGAGCGCTGTCCTTGTCCCCACTGTCGGATGGCATCGGGATTGACTTCAATACTATCATTCGCACTTCGCCCACATCCTTGGTTGCCTACATCAATGGATCAAGAGCCTCCCCAGCCAGTATGTCACCACAGTCAGAGGTCTACGGGCATTTCCTGGGTGTTCGCGGCAGCTGCATCCCCCAATCTTGTGCAGCATCCAGCGGGCAGAAGGGCATGCTGGTAGCCAGCGGAGGACATATGCTGCCAAGCTATGGCGAAGACGGTACACTGGAGTATGAACGCATGCAGCAGCTGGAGCATGGTGGCCTGCAGCCTGGACCCGTAAACAACATGGTGTTGCAGCCTGGTTTACCGGGGCCGGATGGCCAGGCAGCCAGTGTGCTCAAAACGGAGCGCCTGGAGGAGTTCCCGGGTGCCTTGGACCTGCCTTCCGCGCCGCCTCTCCCTCCTCTTCCCCCGCCTCAGGGCCCTCCACCCCCATACCATGCCCACCCACACCTTCATCACCCAGAGCTCCTTCCGCACACCCAGTCGCTGGCCCTAGCCCAGGCAGGCCTGGATGAGGACGGGGAGATGGAGGACTCAGGGGGTAAGCACTGCTGTCGTTGGATAGACTGCAGTGCCCTGTATGACCAGCAGGAAGAACTGGTGAGGCACATCGAGAAGGTCCACATAGACCAACGCAAGGGGGAGGACTTCACCTGCTTCTGGACCGGCTGCCCTAGAAGGTACAAGCCCTTCAACGCCCGCTATAAACTGCTGATCCACATGAGGGTCCACTCGGGGGAGAAGCCCAACAAGTGTACGGTGAGTTGGAGTTCCCTAAGTCCTGGGCCACCTTTCTTTAAGGTCCAGCTTGCTTTCACGCATTTCACACATACGTTTTATCAAACCCAACCAAGAAGGTTCGCTAACAGTTTCTGTTTGTGTGGAATGTGGATGTATGCTGGTGGGGAAGGTTCTGGTTAGGTGGCTCACCTCTTCAGTCAGCTGGCACAAGGGGAAGGTTTCTTTGATAGCTGTTGGCTGCTGGTTTCTCTCACTGTTCTAACTCAAGCCCCTACCACTCCACCCAGGTACTGGAGGCCAGTCTGCCTTACCATAGTCTGAGGAAATGTGGGAGGGACCAGACTATGTAGATGTTCAGAAGTAGGGGGCCACGCATTGTGCCACAGGCAAGCCTTTGCTCTTTTCCAAAGTAAATATTCAGGCTTTTTTTTTTTTTTAACCTCCAAAACTTCAGGTGTCAGGGAGGAATGATTTTGACATTTAAGAAAGGATTTTCTCCATGTAGGGACTTGCCTATTGCATGCCAGCACATTGTACCTTCCAGGGTTGTGAAGCTCATTAATGATTTAGAGTCATCAAGGGAGTACTAAGGGGATACCACAGGAGCAGAGCCTCATGGGATCTCCCTTAATTTTGAGGAAAGAGAGTTTTTGTGGAAAAGTGTAAGGCATAGGCTGACAAGGCTGTGTGCCTTTGGTATTGAAGCACATGGGTCCGGTGGCTCTCCTGCCTTCCTCTTTCCCAACACTGATCCTGGAACTCTGATTCTGTTTCTTGGCAAAATCGACTGTTTTTGAATAATATGATTCTTACATGCTTTTACAACAGTTTCACACCTCACAAGAAACCCTCAGGGCTCACAAGCAGGACTTCACCCACGGGTTCACAGAGATATCCTTGCTCAGTCTGAGACGGCTCACTGAATTCTTGGCGGGGGCGCCGGGGGGGGGCGGGGGGGGAAGGAGCATATGTTTTGTATTAGTCTAGATGGACAGGCGTAATTCTTCAGAGTTGGAATTGAGAATTCTGTGTGTTCCCTTAGTATCGAGAGTTCCAGAGATCAGTGGGCAGAGACTATAAAGCAGTTTGAAAGGGAACGGGTTTGAACTGTGGTCTCCCAACCAGCACTAACTCTTCCTGCAGTAGGTGATGGTACAAAGCATCAGGACTGTTGGTGTTTGGCTGTAGACTGGCCAGATTCTGATTTGTGCCAAGAGCACAGCGTACAGGTGAGAGCTGGGTTGCAGGATTTAGAAGCACTTTTCACCAGGCACTAGGTATTTTTTAAGGCTTTCTGGTGGAATTGAATTGCATTTCTTGTCATTACATTATGCCCCATGTTGTGATTTTTCTGAAGGAAAACCTGAAGCGGATGCCTTGTGAGAGTGCCTGGTTCTCTGAGTGAAAAGAATAATTACATTCCAGGAGGCCCAACCTTACTCTGTCAGTAGGATTCTGTGTTTAAAATGCCAGAATGAGACAAGCGATTGAAGGCAATTCTACTTACTCTGCTTGGAACACAGGAGCCTGTTGCAGGCAGGAAAGACATCCAGTTTCTGAAGGAAAACAGTCCAACCTTTTAGTTCTGACTAACCCTGGCTGAAAATAGTTTACTGGATTTGACTTTACTGAAATAAATGTTAAAGTTAGAGTTATATTAAAAATGTGAGGTTTTTTTTGCATTACAAAATTAATTTTAATGCAAAAGGATTTCCCTATTTTCCCCTCTGGTCCCAGAGTTTTCAAAGGCATTTAACTTTACAGAGTTGACTTCTGCTAAAGAGCATGATGAATATTAAAAATAGAAATAAGTGAGGACCACAGAGCTGAGAGGTGAGCACTGCTGTTCATCGTGCTGTTCAGGATGGGCGGATGAGGTATGTGTGCTCTCCTAATCTGCCTTCTCCTGATTAACGGGTGGAACCTTTGCAGAACTATGCACTACTAATCCAATAGCATAGCAAAACTAGGATTATATGCTATGGTGTGAATACATTCAGACAAAGCAGCATTTCTTAGGAGTAACTGATGTTGTAATTCCACTGTTGGGATGTGTTTTTAATAGGAAGATAGCCATTTTTCTGTGAACTTATCCATCATGAACCTTGGATCTTCTGAACACTGTTATGTTGCCATATGTCATGCACTTGATATGTGTGGACCTGCAGACGGCTGGCAGTAGGTAATCTTGCTGTGGAGGCTTGGCAAATGTCTCAAATAGTAGTCTGTGGACCAGGAGGCATTGTGCTTAAAGGGGATGACCACTTGCATGGTGTGTTCTACTGCCTTTGTGAGTCTTTACACAAGTACGGGATCCAGGTACACAGAACTTCCAACAGTAAAACGTTCTATTGCATTGAAATGAGGGTGATTTACTCAAAGCTAGAGCAGTGCAAGGTAAAATGATCATGCTCATCTGGGGAAGTGGTCTTCGGATTTTGTGGTGAGTAGTTTAAATGCGAAGGCCCAGTTTGTTTTTATTTTATGTTTGTCTAACTTACCCCTCCTTTATATGTGATAGCTGGACTTAGTCATCATTTTCACTTACTGGGATCATTGAACCAAGAAGTGGTGACCCCTATGTGTTTGGTGACCATGACTACAAGCCGCACAAAGAACTTCTGGAAGTCATGGTAAAAGGAGGGTGTGTCGGGGCTAAGGAAGGCCTGCTTTACAGTACGGGGCTGCTGCGGAACCTTCCCTGTATGCCAAGTTCCCTTTACTACGTGCGAGAATGCATTTTATCATGCACTCCTCATTGTGACCCAGAAGACTAACCTGGAACCTGGGTTATAGATCTCTCAGGATTCTTGGTGGCAACCAGGGGAATATTCCTAATTCATCATTTGGTTCTGTTATTGGAAGAAAAGGATGTGTTCCATTCTTATTCGAAGAGCCCCGCCCTTCACCAGATTGTGTTCTGGCGGTGTCTGTGAAAAGACAAGCTAGCTCTGTTCTGAAAGCTCTGCTTGCATGGAATGGAACAGTTCAAGACAGTGACAAAGTTTTGGGAAACAAAGGCCTCGACAGGCAAAGAGGCAGATCTCAAATGAATCAGAAACCAAGGTGTGTCAAGGTTGTATTTTGAAGTACCCATTCCCTCCTGTCAGTTAAGTGGTTCCTAGGTGCCCACCATTCCATTTCTACCTTCTTGCTTTTAGGTCAGCTCTGTCCTTGGTAAGTCTCCAGTTGTTGACCATTGTCACTATGCCAAGTTCTCTTAAGTCTTTCTGAGATGATGGGCTTCTTGGTTTTCAGTGTGGAGCAAATCTTAAGAGGCATGAAGTTTCTTTCTGTCTGTCTCTCTGTCTCTCTGTCTGTCTCTGTCTCTTTCTCTCCATCTCTCCCTCTTTCCCTCTCTCCCTGTCTCTTTCTCCCTTCCTCCCACCAGTTATAAAGTGTATCAGATCATTAAAGTATACCAATAAGGTTCCCATAGTTGTCCTTCCAAAAAATGTGTCAGATGCTTTCACACTACAGAGGTCTCTCTGCCATTCAGCTAAAGTTTGCCCGGCGCGCAGTGCTGTTGTCTCTGGGAGGGTTTGAAGTTCTTCCTGAATGACATGAGAAGCCCTGTTCATGTGTGTGTGTGCCGGGAATGAGCCTGTGCAAGGAGCAGGGGCCACGGCCCTGTTAGGACCAGAACCACCTGGCCTCCTTTCCTGCACAATTGAAAGCAGTTGTGCTGGGAGGGTAGGGAGTGTTAAGGGAATTAGGGGCGATGCGGGTTGCCACTTACATTTTGCTTATTTTTCCTGGATGAATTGAATCCAATAGCAAAAAAGAATTTTGCAAAACTTTTACCCACCCACAAATTTTCGTGAAAATGTCACTGACCAAAGACAGTTTTGAATTTTGTATGAATTGACTCATTTCTCCACAGGCATTTTCCCTGGCAAAATTCAATGTATTTGCTTTGGCTTGAATATTGGGCAGTTTGCTTTTTGAGTAACATTGGATTATGAGCACAAGAAAATAAATACAGAACTGGGCCCATGTCCCCCTTCCTCTTTTATGGCCTGATGTATGGGTCATGGGCCAACTTTGGCTATGAAAGAAATTTTTTGAGGAAAAGTAAATCCGTTATAAACTCTTCCTCCTCCACCATCTTTTTGTTGTTGTTATTTTGATAAGATTTGGCATTGATGTGATTATCATAATTATATGACCAGAGGGGACTTTAGGAAAATATTATTTACGTGTAATTATTATTTGACACACCAAACCCTGTACTTAGGCAGTAATGTGTAAGTTTTATAGTACCAAGTACTGATAAGAGTGTGAAGTGTGGCTTGGGTGTGTGTTAATTTTTCTAGAGTTAAGTAGATTGGTATAACCATCTTGGAGAGCGATTTGGAAATGCATAGTAAGTTTGGAAATGTGCATGACCAACAGATTCATGCCTAGGCTCTCTCCTAAAGACTCTGTCATGTGGCAGCATGGGTACCTGGAATGAGATACATACTGCGTTTGTAATTTTATTTATATAAAAGTAAAGTTAGCTCAACTGCCCACAGATAAGGTAAGCCAATTGATTATGGTTTATTCCTGTGGAATACCATCAAAGAGTGAGAGACCTTCCAAATGGTAAGTCTCACAAGGTTAAGGTTAGTAAAGTGTTCTGTGTAAAATGTGGTGGAATCCAGTTTATGTACGTTGAAACCCACAAAAGAATTAAAAGGATTTTCAGATAACCAATTATGTGGTTAAGCAAATCCTATGGGCTGGGGAACCAGTAATCTTAGAGTAGTGGATTTTTCTAGAGGGGAAAGAAATAAATGAAGAAATAGTATGTGCGGATTTTGCTTCTTGTCTTTCTGAGACTGGGGATGAAAGTGTGGGAAAACCTTCATTTTGGCCTAGTCTTGTTGTGGTGATTCAGGAGTCACAGGGGCGTCTTAATGTATCCCCTTACCTTTGTTTGGAATGTTTTACAACTTTGTATTTTCATCCTAATACAGGAGGAAATCGATTTGTATACACTTTAACATCCTTCCACACATACCATTTTTCAGATGAGAACAAAGCCAAGGAAAATTGATTTTTCCTAGTCTATCGCTTAGCTGCTCTCCCTGCTTAGGGTCTCTGGGGCAGAGTTTCTTGCTTTCCTGACATTGAACTCACCCGAGTGCTTTTCAGAGCCCCAGTACCTGCCCTGGGGAGTCTGGGACCACGATTGGTTTGTGTCTAGCTTTATAGGTAGCTCTAAGGAGTAGCCCTGCCCCAGGGCTGTTCAAGCTTCCAAGTTCTGACACGAGCTCTAGACAGATAAGAGCCCAACAAGTCACCTGGGTTATTGAGAGGCTGTGTTTAGTACTGAGAATACTCTCATTTTCATTATTATTGGATGATGACCAGCGTAGACTCGTTTCTTAAAATAAAGCACAGAGAGACCAGGCATGAAGGATGAGAGCATCCCAGGATAGCGGCGGTAGGTTAGCAGGCTAATGTCATCTGAGGTCACAGGGTCACTGTCCTGGTAGCTGAAGGTTGGATGAGACTCACCCCGAACTACAGGTGTATCATTGTCACTCTCCCTGAGTTAACAGTGACTGTGAGAAATCAGCCCTGCATTTCCCATTTCTAAAGGAAAGAGAGAGTTGATCCTTTCCAAATTCATTACAGACTGCTTTGCTATGAATTTATCTGAAGAGTTGGTATGTTAAAAAATGCTGAATTTTCCTTTTTATAAAATCTGCCTGATATGATTAAATAAATAAAATTAACATTAATATCCTCTTTGTCTCTTGAGGCCGAAATACCACCAGAAAAACATCTGGTGAGCATCAGAGACTGTAACTTCCAAGTCATAGCCCACAAGGCATCAGTGTGTCAGATATCAAATGCAAACTCAATGATTTCAAGCAGTAAAATCAAATCTCAAGATTTTTCCCAGTCATTTTGATATGAGAGAGATATGAACATACTTAATCTATGTGTATACATGTTCAACATACTGTAGACATGTATGTCAACAGAAACTACAAATCTCTAAGAACACCAAACCGTGAAACCGCAGAAGTTACTATCAGATGGGGATTTGACCACCGTCTATAAGGCGTCTGTCAAATCAGATTTCATGTTCCAGAACTGGAAACCTGCCATTTGGTAGTGGTTTAAGTTGATTTCTCTGTAGAAAGCTTTTAACCCACTTTACCTGGGGAACTGTCCTTTCTTGAACTTTGCCCCCAAAATAAATCCACAACAGATTTCAGCAAATGTTTTGAAGAAAATTGTGTTTTATGTTTCTTTATTCTGTGATTCTAGGATTAATGAAAAATAATAGATAATGAGAGTGTTTCTAAGAGGTTAATATTTGAGGATTCATCCTCATTAAACAAAACCATTAAGTACTTGATGGTTAATGTTCCTTTCAGTTCACATTTATTTTGTGGTTCATCGCTAATTTTATGCCCTGAAATAACATTTTAAAAATTAGAATTATGTAAATCTTTCCACAAATGATGAGATTAGGGGAGTATATGTCAAACCTCTTGAGTTGGGGTTGTTTTTTTTTTTTCATGGATAGTTTCACAAATGTATTTTTCTTAGCCCTTTCCTACTGTAACAGTGTGGAAAATAAATCTGACAATTTATTAGAAAGATCTTTAGTGACCTTTGGAATACTTTTTAATTACCTCTTCTTTTAGTGGTCATGTTGACATCTGATTCCAGATAGAATTTGATCCTGTAGAGTAATTCCTGTAGAGTAATCTCTCTCTCTCTCTCTCTCTCTCTCTCTCTCCCTCTCTCCCTCTCTCCCTCCCTCTCCCTCCCTCTCCCTCCCTCTCCCTCCCTCTCTCTCCCTCTCTCTCCCTCTCTCTCCCTCTCTCTCCCTCTCCCTCTCCCTCTCCATTAGCCATAAAGACTTAGGTGAGGCCGGGCTGTGGTGCACACCTGTATCCCAGCACCCAGGGAGGCAGAGAC
>CM053762.1:41700050-41769154 GCA_028658305.1 Pachyuromys duprasi | reverse complement strand
AGCCTTATGGGTCTGCTTCTCTGGCTCATCATTCTAGAACAATTTCTTCATTTTCGAGTGTTTGTTTGACGGCACTTCATTGGGTACCCAGACTGCTGAGCGTGCCCTCAGCAAGAAACTTGGCTTTACTGACTTCTCCCTGCCCATTCCCTCCTTATTCCATTCCCAGTCAGCATGCAGCTTGTCAGGGAAAGGTCAGGTGACACCAGATCTGGGGTCGAGGGAAGTTGTGGACAAGGGGACATGGAGGACTCTAAAGGAGAAATGTGTTCCCATTTGATGCGTGGTGGTTCCCTCTGAGGCAGGCTCCATGCGGCTTCAAGGGCCACTTCACCTCGGGTCCTTTTTGTCCTCTGTACACAGTTGAGGCTTCGTTTGGGGAATAATGGACAGGATAAATCCATGCATAGAGCAGTAAATGGCTGAGAAGAGTTTCAGTGTGTTGGCCTTCCCAGAGGGAACTGTGTTTTGAGAGGGAAGACAGGAGATACTAAACTTCCCTCTTCAACTAAAAATTCCTTTAGGGAAATGGAGGGGAAAGAAAATGATTGTGTTATGAGCTGTTAGATTAATTTAATCCTCACAGCAGGTGTCAAAGATAACCTGTGGTCCTGAGACTGAGATTCTGTTCCTTCTGCTACATACCCATTTACCATTTACTGTTCACACTTAGGTCCTACCATAGCTCAATAAGTAACATGTAGCAGATCCCAAGCACACACACTTGCTCGCATGCATGTATGCATGCACAGGCATAGGTGCACACATAAAGCTCTTGAAGCTTAGCTGGTAAATACACTGGGGTTCATTAATCTGCATTTCTACTTGTGTAGATACTTGACATTTTCCATAATAAGGTCTTAAAAATAAGTAAATTATTTTGACTTGACTTTTTGGGAAGAAGCGTTTGTTCCCTTCACCTTCTGCAAGGTAATGGCACCTTGTTTTTTTCCGGATAAGCTATGAAAGAGAACTGGCTAGTTTCCCAGTGTTTTTGACAGTTTCAGAAATCATTTAAGAACGAGGCAAGGGCTGGACATGGTGGTGCACAGGTCTGCAATCCTAGATCGACGCGGGTTAGTTTGCACAGGTGATGGGGGAGGAGGGGGGGCAGAAAGATTCCTATCACCCTTTTGATGAGGCAAAAGATAAGAGGGGAGTATTGTAAACTATGTTAAGGTGCTCTCACGCTGTCTGGGACACTTTCAAATCTCTGGCTTGGTCTAATAAATTATGCTTATTTTCCAGGCTGTAATACGACCTAGCTTTTCTGCAGTTGCACAGTAACCTAGAATCCTCTGTGTAGGGACAGCAACCTGAGCTCAGTTTGAAGAAGAAGGTAATGATGATTATTAAGCAGCTGCCTCCCAAAGTGACACCTTTCTTCCTTCATGGGATTGGGCAGGACCAAGTCATGTGGCACACAACAGCTGGAAGGGAGCTGGGAGTGTGGTCTTCCTGTGGACACAGGAGAAAACTTGGGAGTATTGACTAATGCAAGTCAGGTGTCAGTACATGGAGGCAAAAGCACCTCTTCTTCCCCATGACCTGTGCAGGCCTTTTCTAACTTCTTGAAGAGAAGATGAAGAGAAGAGGTACTTCAGTCATTTTACTCTTGATCTCTGCTTCCTAGGAGTGTGCTGACCACATCTCCCATCACACTGTTTGGTTTGTTTGTTTTAAATAAAATACCCTTTTTTTTTCTTACTAGTGCTAGCCTTGAAAGTTTGCTTTTAAATTTGCTAAGTCTTTCCCAGCCCATCTCCTCCCCCCCCCCTTTTTTTTTTACTTTCCAAAGATTCCATTGGCATATAATCACTACTGCTGGGAAACTCTCCTTATCTCAAATGGATTACTCAGTTTCCCTACCTTTTCCAAATTACATGTTCTGGATGTGTAATTTGCTGCTGCTCCTCATCTTCCAAGCCCTGAGGCTGTGTGGTGTCTTCCCATCCCACAGGCACTCACCCCTCAGGGGTATCTGATCATTATCAAGAGCAAGGTCACAGATGAATCACGGAGACATTCACCATTGTGCACAGAAATCTGGGTGTGACAGCTCCTTCGCTAAGACCATGAAACACAGTATTTCCCATCTGTTCCTAAAGTAGCCTGTTTGATACACACAGTGTGGTCATAAACGTTCCTCTGTTCTCTAAATGCTTGCTTTTGGTCATGGGCTGGCAGGCACTCAAGGAAAGAATGACAATGTACCTCTATGGACACTTTTGGTCCATTTCCATCAATACATTCAAACAAAATGAAATTGCCCGAGACTCTTTATAATACGCCCTTTAGTGTGTTTAAACTTGCAAAATTATCCCTACAGATGACAAATTGTAAACACCGTGCGAAACCACAGTCCTGGTTCAAGGCCTATCTCAGTGTTCTGCTGACACTCACCCTTCTTAGAAATGTTTAAAGTGTTTTAGGAAAATGGAGCTAGGCAAACAAGCTTATCGGCAATAAAAAAAAATCATTGATTCTAATTAAGAGGCGTCACATATGTAGAAACAAAGGTGCTTTTGTGTGGCAGAAAGCCTACCTGCTCTCTGAGAAGCGTGGAGAGCTTTCCAGTGGCTTTGGATAATCATGCTGACAAAGTTTCAGGGCCCTGACCTTTTGGCCCATCTCAGGTGATTCAGCTGTACTTGTCGAAACTTGTCTAAGATGGGAGGTGCGCTGAGTACAGTTGTTGTAAAAGTGCAACTTCAAGGCAGGCTCTGTCTCTCAAAGCCTGGATCTGCGTCTTTAGTGGAGGTGGGAGGCGTTTGTGTTCCTGGGGCAAAGACAGAGTGTATCGAAGCTGTTTCTTCCCTGGAGCAAGCAGGCATTTCCCACAGCTGCCTCGTGTACTGACCCAGTGCCAGTGAGGGCTACAGCCTCCCCTGATGTCTGGGTCAGCTTGATCCTGTTCCATTGTGTGTTCCTGGAAGGTTGCATTCAGATGGTGACCCTGATTTTGTGCTATGTCCACAGAATGGGGTCCTTATGATGGAACCAGTCAAGGAAGGCATAGTACAATGTGAGCAAATAATGGAGAAATCACTTTAATTGCTTACTCTATTGAGGTGGTAAATCAAAAATCAGCCACTGTGCCACCCGTACTTTCCTTGAATTCAGAACTTAGGGAAAAAAGACAAATTTCTAGACCATAGGGTCAAGAACATAGATCTTGGTGAATCAATGGGCAATTTAGTTCTGAATCAAGAGTACATATTGACCATTTGTAGTGTCAATGATTTAGTTTCAAAGAGTTCCATAAAAGACATTTCTAGTTGCCTGATTGTGTATTTCCTCCAAAGATTGCCTGGCTAATTACCATCAGTGAGTAATAGGGATTGCTAAAAACAATCCATTGTGTCCCTAAGGTGTGATACTGCCAAGTGTCTCAGTGGCTCCTGATGTACTTGTCAAACAGCTGTGCCTTAAAGGAAATGGTGAAGATGGATTTTCTCTTAGCTGAGATTAGAATAGATTTAATTGAAGATGTCTGCAATGGGGTACAGTTTCAAACTCTTAAATATAGAATTTATGCATTTCTTAAACAAAACATGCTACTGACCATCACTGAACCATTTTGTTCTCTTCCCTCCCCCACTTTTACAAAAATGAATATGATATACAATTCAAAAGCAGCAAGGAAGCAAAAAGAAAACTGCTATAATGTGAAAAAATTCAAGATTACTTGTGTAATTGCCTCACTTACATATTTTAGATATTTAAATATCTGGTTTATGTAATGCAGAACTGTTCATCTAATTATAGGTGTGCATGTTCTCTGTGGTCTCAGAAAGTGATCCTTATATGCAAAACCGAATCAAGGGTCTCTACTGATTGACTCTGCCTCACTCATTCACCTCTGCACTGAGCAACCTTTTTATTTTTACATTTTTGTCAGTCACTCAGTAAGCAGTGTGGATAGAAGAACAGGCAGAATGGAGCCGAGCCCAAGTTCTCTATCTTCCTTGAACATACTCTTAGGGAGGAAGGTAGTGAGCAACCTAGATATCAAAGGGTACAACATCGCACCTTCAGGGGAGGCATTGTGGCCTGTGTGCTTTAGATGCACTTGAGAGGCTTGAATAGAGTGAACAAAGAAAAGAGAAGATGGAGTGAAGGGATCTTGGAGGACCAGATTGTGTAGGGACTTACACGGCCCTGTGAAGATGGCTTTGGGTGGAAGAACGGTAGTATCTGATTTGTACTGGAATCCCTGAGTGCTTTGTAGAGACTAGATTGAGGATAAACGCATAAAAGTAAGGAGCCCAGAACCTCCAGGAGTCTGGGTCACAGCCGTAGCCATCTGTCTCGTCCTCTTATATCTAACAGTAGAAACTGGGATAAATCTGAGCATATGGCCAGCTAGGACAGGATTTTCTGAAGTGTGGGCATGAGCTGTGAGAGCTGGAAATCTCAGAGGTTTCTCTCAGCTTTAGCTTACTTGTCTGGAAGCCTGGACATTCTCTTAAACTGAAATGGGGGGTGGTGGTGCTAGAGCTGTGAAGGGTGCCATTTGGTTAGGGACTTGTTAAGGAGTTTGACATTTTGAAGGTGACTCTGATACAAGGTGGGAGTCACCTGTGTGTAGACAGTATTTAAAGTTAGGAGACTGGCTGAAATCATTTTGAGGGAATTAAGAAGCAGAGTGATGGCCAAATTTGTCTCAGTTCTGGCCTCTGTAGTAGATTGTGAAAGGGGAGAAGAGTCAAAAAGAGGGGTATTCTTTTTTTACCTCATACCTTATACCTGCTTTTCCTAGGCCTGGTGTGTTCCCTGACCCCACCTTGTCTCTGATGCATCTAGGAAAATGTTGAGGGATCACTGAAGGGAAAAGAGATTGGAATGAAGAGGTCTTTCTAAGTTAGTCTCCCATGGAAACACCAGCCTGTAGGCTTCTGGACCAGGAGGTACACAGGCAAAGCAAGGGGTCCACGTGCTAAGAGAAGAAATTCATCAGGGACATAAGCTCTTGGAATCAGAGGGCATAAAGTTTAGTTCTTGCAGTAGCACCTACTGCAGTAAACTGGGTAAGTACTGAGAAACAGCAATACCCTATGCTGTCATCAGAATTTCAAGGAATCCAGAACAGTATATGTTGAGGGCATTTTAAACAGTAGTTTTTTTGTTTGTTTTTGTTTGTTTGTTTATCTTCACAAGAGTCAAATCCCAGGACGATGCATTTTAATAAAGTGGTCTCACTGAATGTTACGGTATCCTGTTGTAGAATGGGTGCTCTCGGTTACCTTGCAGGCTTGTCTTTGAGGGCCCATGGGGAGCGGCGATCAGCAGGACTGTCTGGCAGGGTATGGCCGGGGCGACAGTCTTTAGTATTTAGGAAGGGCTTTCATGTTGCTTTTCACCGCGAAGCCCCATGGACCTGAGGAAATTATATTAGTTTTAAGATCATCTGATTCTGTTTTTTTCTCACTATGGACTCAGCTTAATGAAAACCCTTTTGTGTAGCATGCGTCGGATTTGTTTACTGTAGAGTATGACAGCGAGGGAACAAGACCTCACATTCTCGCTTTTCAGAAGTTTATGATGTGCTTGTGTATGGCAATAAACGTGACTGGCTCCAGCTGGATGCCTCTTTTGTTTGATTGTTATGTCATGTCTCCGTCCAAAGAAGGGCTAAGGCTCTTGGTTTTCGTTTTATATTTATTTTCCCCTTGTGTCGCTTCCTGTCCTCCTCCATCTTCCCAGCACCAACTCATTCCTTTGTCTTTTCTCTCTGTGCCAAGCTCTTGAGAGGACAGCACAGAGAATAAAAAATGGAGGTTGCAAAAGTACGTATGAGCACTGTTTTCCATCGGGGACTGTGAAGGAAAGCATATCCGGTGCTTCAGAATGGTGCTGTGCAGTAGTCAGTTTGTATTAAAAAGGAGGTTTAGGTGTATGTGGGGACTGCTGTTGGTTTGCTCACTTAGACTGGTTAATTGTTACTGGTAAGGAACTCTCTTAGCCCTTGGAGACTGTTCAGCTGCACCCTTGGGTCCATCCGCTAGGTAGCCTTGTACAGCAGAAGTCACATAAAAACCTATGCAGGTATTTCTATATGCTGGCGGGACGTGCTGCCTCCAGTTGAAAGCACCAAGTTAAGGGAGAATGAGCCAGAGAGACAGTCATGCAGAGATAGACGTGTGACTTGGTGATCCCAGCCAGTGCCTGAAATGCAAAATACTTGGCTTAAGAAAACAAGTTTCCTTGACTGTGAAATGATAACTCCTCCCACTTTCTCATCTTCATCAAGGCTATTGACCATGACCCTGGGTGACTAGCTGACAGGAAATAATCCTTTATCCTTCCAGGATTGTGGCGGGAAGATAATGTAAACTGTTTGAAGCACCTTTTTGACAGTGCAATTTTCTTCTCCTAGGAAGTATTGATGTCCGTGGAGGCTTGGTTCCTATCCTAGAACAGTGATCATATCTAGAATTAGCCTTCTTTTCTTCTCCATTTTTTTTTAAAGTACAGGGGAATGAACTCATGACGTTGTATGTACTACTCAGTACTCAAGCTTTGAGGTTCATCCTCAGTCCTAGAATTTGTTTCCCGGGGTACTTGTAGGACATTAGTATTTGAAAGCCACCATTGTATCCTTAGATGGCAACCTTTACCAGCTTTTAAACATTCATGAGGAAACCATAATTTACTGAAAATGTGCAGAACTTAGAGAGCCAAATGTGCAAATGTATTGTGTGTGTCTTTGATTGCTCTGCCTCTTGGTCCTGGAATTGAGGGGCCCAGTTCTTGCTTCCTTTAGGAGTAGCCAGTAGAAAAATTCCACTTTTGGTGCCCAGGACCATCCTGTGTCTGATAGTTTATTAGTTGGAGAGGGTTCTTGTTCTACTATGATCCAGCTTTACTTAGAAAAGCTAAACAGAGCTTGCAACCTACCACCATATCAAGGTTAACAGTGCTTGCAAAATTAAACATTTAAAAAGAAGATGAGTGTGAGCAATTTCAAAACAAACAGCTTTCTGAATCATAATCAGAAAAACAGTAGCATAATTATTGGTAGCTACATTTATATGCTTATAATAATAATTCTAAGTTCAATGACTTTAGCTAACTTGCTTCACACAGCAGACTCCAGGAAAGACTGGGGTTTGAGAACTTAGTAGCAGGTAGACACAGCCACACAGGAGTGCAACTGTATCCACCTTATACAGAACAATAAGCATCCAGCTCTGCCCCAATCAGAAGGGAATTAAGCAACAGTAGCTGTATTATGACCTTTGCTTGGGACTGGAGAGTAAAAGAGCATTCATGTTTTGAGACAGACTTTTGGGGAAACTGTGATCTGCCCAGGACAATATCATCCTCCTTTTCTTAGTTTACAGCACAGCTCTAGGCACATAATCACTCCCTTCTCACAATGGAATTTGAGTGAGGGAAGGTGGTGGGAGTGTTTGTTTTTATTTTAAAATATGAGAGTAGCTCTTGGGGTATTTCCCCCTCAAGGTCTTGGAGTATGAACCAGGACCCAGAGTTGCATTTTTTTCAACTAGTGTCTTTTTTGGTCAGCCTCCCAAAGAGTCACAGTGAGGCATATTTACCTCATTTGCATACTCAGCTGATTTTCAGCATCAGCAGTCTAGTTCTTCCTTCCACCACCACCATGAGGCCTACTAGATCTCATGGATTTGAGGGAAGCATGTATTTTGCATTCCTGCTGATGGTGTTAACTAGAGGGCCCCTCAAGGGGCACAGTTCCCCGGACTCAGAGCACCGTCATGGGGCCAGTTTCTTTGCCAGTGCAGAGTGAAGTGCCTCTCTACTCTGGAAGCTCACATGACCTGGCCCCACCTCAAAATATATAACTTTTTACTGCTGCTTATATGAATATCTGTACTCCTGCTAAAGGCAAAAGAAAGGCTTCCTCAGGCTTCACAGCTTTGGCTAAAGGAAGACAGAGCCCTTTTATCTTGTTTTCAGCAGTGTGAATATGTCCTCTTCTGAGCTGGTTTACTCTAGAAAAGTTCTTTTATAGCTAAGAAAAACATTATATATATCTGAATTGTATTACCAAACGGGTATTAGAAGTGAGTTTTTTTTATATTCTGTAATCACGCTGATGGTTTTCAAAAATGCTTTTGTTGTTGTTGCATACTTCCATTGAAAACCGAAGCAAGACAATTCCCTGCTGCAATTCTCGTGTTCCAGAAGGTATCTGTCGTTTTGCACAGGGGGTCCGTGTAATACCCCCAGAATTTATGTGAGAAGGTGCATTTAGTGTTTAGGACAGTGTGAGGCATTTAGCATTTCAGCCCAACAGGGAATAAAGTTGATGAAAACTGAACAGGAATGGCCTGCTAGTGTGAGCCTTGTCTTCTCACACAGCCCCATATGTTCTGGCCCCTGTCTCAGGAACTCTGTTACCAAGATGGACCAGAAGGTCAAGTAAAATGATACCAGGACTTTTTCACTGACTTCATTTTTTTTCCAAAACATTCTTCTGACATACATACATAATTTTATTCTTTTTTTAAAAATCCAGTATGGAAGGCACAGTGAACAATCCAGTTGTTTCTACTTTACAGACGGGGAAAATGAGGATCAACAAATCTATGTGAGGAAATTTCTCAAGCTATGAAATTGTATGTGATACCACGCTATAAAAGTTACCATTCTCACTCAAAAATACTACAAATTTAAAGGTGTAAAATGAAATTTACGTAGTTTAAATTATCTGTTGAGTAAAATAACATACGAATATAATCCTGATCTCATTTTACATCTGTTTTTATTTGTGTGTGTGTGTGTGTGTGTGTGTATTAGTAGGGATTATTTTATGTCCTACAAAAAAGAAACCAAAACTAATTAGGTTTCTAAAGGACTCAGAAAGTCAAACTCCATCTTTTAGTGGGGTTTTGTTGCAAACTGAATTGTGTATTCCCCAAAGATACACTGAGGTCCTCACTCCCAATACCTCACAATGTCCTGTTTTGTTTTATATAGATGAGTGGTCTATCTACATGTACACTTGCATGCTAGAGGAGGCATCAGATCTCAGATAGTTGGTTATGAGCCACTGTGTGGTTTCTGGGAATTGAACTCAGGACCTCTAGAAGATCAGACAGTGTTCTGAATCACTGAGCCATCTCTCCAGCCCACAATTTTTGGAATAGGGTTTTGGAATAGGGTCACATTTTGGAATAGGGTCTTTTTTTCCCTGTTTGAGAGAGGGTTTCTTTGTAGCCTTGCCTGTCTGGACTCACTTTGTAGACCAGGCTGGCCTCAAACTCACAGAGACCGTCCTGCCTCAGCCTCCTCAAATGCTGGGATTATAGGTATGCACTACTGCGCCTGGATAGAACAGGATCTTTACAGATCGAATTTGATCAAAATGAGTTTACTAATGTAGCCCTTACTTCAGGAAAACATAGATATTCAAGAAATAGCAGCTGTAGGATTCAGAGATAGCAGTGTTCTGGGTGGAGAGATAGAGATTGCTTGACTGAGCGGGTTGAAGGTGGAGAACTATCTGTAGGTCAGAGATGGACAGAAACCGTGGTCACATTGATGGACAGCAGCACAGAAACACACTGTTGACCCTAGAGGCACAGAGCAAACTCTCCCTACAGCTCACACATTTACACCTTTAATTTGGGTTTTGGCGCTGCAGAACTGGAGTTCTTACCTCACGCTCTTGCAATGTGTGGAACTCTGTAGAGCATCTGTAGGAAGAAAATACAGTAGTTTCCCTTTTCCCCAGAGAATACATTCCAAGACCCCTTTAGTGGGTGCCTGAATCCTGTGGGCAGTGTCAAATTCTGGATGTCCTATGCTTTTCCCCCATATCCATGTGCTTAGGGTAAATTTCATTTCATGCAGTAAGGATAATAAGAGGTTAATGAAGATATAACTAAAGAGGAGGATTGTAAGAATATAACGTAATAAAAGTTATGAATGTTCTCTCTTTTTCAAAATACTTTATTGTACTGTGTTCACATTTCTTACTGTGATGGCATGAGATGACCCAGGGTCTACCTGAGGGAAAAGTGAGGTGTCTGACACGGCAGTGGTGACATCATGTTATGTGCTAACCCCACAGTATGCCAGAAGGAGCTTTGCTGAGCCACAGTGACCTTGGTTGACTGGGTTTGCGGAAACAAGATTGACATGAATCCATGGACTGTGGAGACTGCTGTCCTACCTTCCTCCATCCCAGTCTCCTGGCCTCTCCTGAGCTTATTTGGTGTTGCTTTTGCTTTCATCTTTATGAATCCAGAAGTCATATTTCAGGCTCCTGGACTTAGTCCCAAAGATAGCAGAAGCCACTGAGATGTTCTCAAAGGAGTAAGAAGTGATTAAGCCCTTTTACATCGCTGCTTGTCATGCAGAAAATGGATCTAGCAAACACACTGAAAGCAAAACCAGGCCCAGGGCTGGTCCAGCAGAGTGATAGCATCACATAGGATTCGGCAACCTGAATCTTCACTTGTCCCTTCGTGGCCAGGTATCAGTTAGCACAGTCTGGTCTGTACATACCTCCTTAGACTGTGGGTCAGAGTGGGGTGATTTCTGCTGTGGGTAAGTCGGATCTGCTGAACAGGGGTTCAGATGGGCTTTACGTGTGTGTTCTGGAACGCTAACTCCTGTGAATAAGTAGATTAGCACATTCTGACCTGGACATGCTGAGTTTTACATGGGAGGGTCCGCCCCCTACCCCCAGTGCCTATGACAGCACATGGGTGCTAATCTGGGGGACGTGAGTGCTGAGCTTCTAGAGAAATGAATTCATGAGGCTGTCTGTATTTAAGTCACGACCCCTGGCATTTTGTGTCCCAACTTGGATCATAACTTCTAACTATAAAAAGGAAATAGAGAGATGAAGGTGGATGCTATGGCAGTGGGTAGGATGAGCATTTAAAGAAATTTAGAGAACAGATAGAGATTAGAGCTGCTGGGAAAGTTCTATGGCTGAGCACTACAACTTATAGTTGGGAGGAAAGAAAGGCCAAAGAGGCCTGAGTTCACATCCAGCTACTCTCTCGGGGGAGTTTGTTTACCGGGTTCGGCTGTCAGTTTGGCTGTTTGGCTGTGGGTTGCTTTCTTCAGAGCCGAGGGAGAAGGCTATGATTTGTTACATTTCTGCTATGTATTGATCTTGCTCTTGGAAAGCCTTAGCAGTGTCCCTTCTCTGTCTTTCATCTCCCATTCCCCCATTCATTATCCCCAGCCCCCCCCCCCGTTCCTGTTAGTAATTCTCCTCACAGAGGAGCAGGTCATTAGGAATACTACAAGGTCAGTGAAATGGCTCTACCCCACGTTGCTGCAGAATTTTCAAGGCGATCATTACACAGGCATGCATAAGTGAATTGGTGTGTGAGTCAGAATGCATTACAGTGTTTCAAGTGTGGGGTCTTCCTTAGCCTCTGTGGGAAACTGAGGACTGAGAGAATGAAGTTTGCTTTTATTTTCACACTAATGACCTGCCAAAGGTCCTCTGTAATCATTCAGAGTCCTCTTAGGTGGAAGAATCTATGGGCCTTTAAAGTATGGTGCTGAGACCTGGCTTTTCAAAAGTTAGGAACTGTTTCTGACTTACCCAAACGTGTGAGGACTATGCAGCTAACACCCAAGTAATCCCGTGGAACAGAGGGAACCCAGGAATGACAGGCAGACAATGAAAAAGTTTTCCATCTTGCAGCATGTACCCTCTCATGTACTCCCACAAGTGAGGGGTAACCCTGATTGTTGTGATTTAGATATGTCCTGCCCAGGCTCCTTTGGGTTCTTGGGAAACCATCTTGATGGAATGATCACGATCAGTGCAATCAATACACAAGGAGTAGATCATGTTGATGAAGCTGCTGCTGCTGCTTCACACTCATTAGCAGCAGCACAGTACACAGCTTTGGCAAGCGCTTCGCTCTAGAAGAGTAAGGGTGGAAGCTGGTGTCTGCCCTCTGTAGAGTGTGAAGAGCTGACCTCAGTGGAGAACCAGAGCAGAACGTTAGGTTAGCCCTGTCCCCTTACTCCCACTTGGGCCCAGGATTCCCTGGAGACACACATTTCCCCTATTCCTTCTTTTAGGGTAGACTTCCTGTTACCATGAACGGCTTCACTCAAGCAGACCCACTCTCCTGTTTACTGTCGGTTCCGGGAGAACCTTTTCTTTTAATCTCTTCACTCACGGAAGTAGCACCCTTCTGTCCAAGCAGCATCAGGTGGCAGGAGATTTAGAGCGCTGCCCTAGCCTCTAACAATTTGAGGAGGTGCAGCTTTCCAAACCTGGAGGGTTTGTGGTGACAATTTTCTTTAAAGACATCTTTCAGTGGGAGAGGGGAATATCTTCTTTCTACCTTACTCCACGTGGCTTTGTTTCATTTTCTAGGTTAGTTCCTAAGCTCTCTTGCCCGCTCCATCCCCACAGGTTATGTTTGGAAGACTAGATTATATCACATACAACTTTTCTAAACTTGAGGAGGGAAGAGTCTGTGCCATAAACAACTGCAGAGAAAAGATGATTTTTAATTACGCCTTCACCCACTGACTTTAAATAAGAGTCCATTTCCTGAGCCAACCCCCACTGTTCAAAAATGGTTTCTGAATTAAAGAAAGGGCCATTGAGAACTGGAGTGCCAGAATTATTCATAGGACGAATGTGTTAACTTTTGTTTGTGGTATGAGTTAACAATACAAACGGCCTTTCAGTTGAAACTATTTTTGGACTAGGTGTGGGAGTGATTCTGTCTATGTCTCTAATAGACGGTAGGGGAGAAGGAACGAAATATGTATATTTACCTCTGTCCAAACAGAGTCAATTAACAGCAAATCATCTAGTTATTTTAGGTTTTTGTGTAAAAACACAGACTTTAAGTTACTTTTGATGACTCAGAGAAAGTATTAAGTCATTTATCTAATCCTTTAATTAACAAACTTACCTTTTCCTTCCGCATTCTTCCTTAAAACATTTTTCTGCTTTGCATTTAGATACATTATTGTTGTGACGAATGTCATATGAAGATGGAGAATGACTTTTTGGCCTAGGCTCCTGGCTAGGAGAGAAGTCAGGCAGAGGACTCAGATTTGGACTCGCTTAGCTTTGATTTTGTTGACACCAGGAAAGCTAGACTGAAGAAAGGAGATGATTATATCTGACCTGTGTGGTTGGTGGTGGAGTTAGGGGAACTGGTGACGGGCTCTACCGCCAAACAATGAATAAGCACTCACTGGAGTTTCAGCACTCTTTGCTTTTGTGTGGGCAGGTTGAGGTTTGGATCAGTTCAGCTATAGCATGGATGGATAGTCAAGTGTGAAGGAGATTTATAGGTGGCCCTCTTTTATCATCAGTGATGAGGGAAATTGGGGGAGTGAAAGGATGTATTCAAGAGGGCAGGGAAGTTGGTAGAGTTCCATTAAGTCTCTTTCTCAAGTTCTGGCCTTTCCCTTTACCCTGTTGTATGACCCATGATCCAGTAATCCTCACTCTTAAGTCCCATAAAACCTAGCTGCTGCTTTGAAATATCTCAACTGACTTCATGCCACCGAAGGACTGGATATGTAGTTAAGTATTTCCAGCTTTGCATTCATTAAGCCAGAGTTGGAGAACATGTAATTCTAAGGTTCTGTTTTTCTTTTTTATTCATATCTTCCTGAAATTTGGGACTGCTCAGAATTTAGGCATCTCTGTGTGTAGCATGGCTTGCTCCATGCATATGTTCATCTAAAACATAAATGTTGGCAGATCTCGCCTCTCTGGGGAGGCCACACTTGAGTGCATGTTCAAGTAGAATACAAGTTTCTCCCACACCTTGTCAGCATAGCACACACACATCTGCTCATGCTTGCTAACAAAGCATGTGAGGGACACTCACCCTTAAAGAATCTGATGACCTATCTTGTTCTCGTCTTGCATTAGTTTCTTATGATTGTGACAAAATGCCAGAAGGAAAGACTTAGTCTGGCTCCTCATTTGAGAGGTTTCAGATCGTGGTCAGTTGGCTCTGTTGCCTTTGGGCCTGTGGGAAAGCAGACATCATGGACCAGCATTCAAGTGGGTCTGCTGTTGGTGTGCCAGTCAGCCTCGGGGCTGGGGCAGACCTGTAGCGTCTTGGTTCGTGGTGGGCTTTCTCATGACCCATCTTCAGTCTTTTTTACAGCCCCTGCAGAGTCCCTGGCAGGGCTGTGCAGGGTGAACATTTACTACTTGTCACTTTTAAACGGCCATAGGAAGGCAAGTGACTTCAGACTCAAGACCGATACTCTGGGTAGCTTGGAAAGCTCTTACCAGGCCCGAGAGGGGGTGTGATCCGCCCTCTCAGCCTTTCACATGCTCTTCCTCCTCCTGTGCACGTTTGCGAGTGCATCTGAGCCTGGGGAAAACATGACCAAGTATGACTTTCTTAAGCATTTTAAGACTTTTGTAAGTATTTTCCCTACAAGAACATTTATTCATTATGTAAGCTTCTCCCCCCCCCCACCCTCCGGCCCCGGCCCGCCCCAGCTAACATTGTGTAACGATGAAGACCATAAAGTATCTGACCCAATGGCCTGGACTTAAATAATGTATCTATTATTTGTAGATCGAGAGGCCAAAATATTCGTACCTACTCCATACTTAACTTTTCCTGACTTAAATACAGGCATGGCTCAGCTCACTGTTTGAGCACCTGGGCCCCCCTCTTCCTCTCTGACCTCAGGAGGAAGTATACATACCTACTGCATTATTTAATGTGTGTAGTTTAAGGGTATTCATGGGTTAGGTAAGATGCCTCTGCCCATTATTATTTTGATTGGTCGGTTGGGTTCGTGGGTGGTTGAGAGAGGGGTAGGGGGTGGGAGTCTTGTGCATATGTGAATGCAGGAGCCTGCACAGAAAATGACATCAGATCCCTGGAAACGGAATAAAGACAGATAGTTGTAGGTGCTGGGAACTAAACTTGGGTCCTTTGCAGCAGCAGTGAAGGTTCTCAGCTGATGAGCTATCTCTCCAGCCTCGTAATACTATTTTAATTTTAGTGTTAAGAATAAGTGGGAAAATCCTTACAGTGTGTCATTCACACGGGCATAAATATTGCTTTTACTCATTCCATCCCTGTACATAGTCTCATCCTCTTTTTCTTCATGGACACCAGAGCAGACACATTAAATAAATTATTGGAAGAATTTCCAGACTGAGCAGTTGCCTGAGATGTGTTTGTAGCCGGACGTAGAGCTGCCGATGTGAGAATTGCAGTGGTTGAGGAGCGTTTCCTCCATCTTGGATTTTAGTGCAGGGCTCACTGACCGTGCTAAAAGTAGCACTCCTAGCCCAGGCCATTACAGTCATCATACCTCTGGCGGGTGAAAGGGCCTCAGGACCAAGTGTCCTGCTGGTCCTGAGCTCCCATTCCTGATTGTGCCAGGGGAGAGACATTGTTTTGTTGTGTTGTCTTCTTAGCTTTAGAAATACAAGAGTCTGCTATGACCTACCGAGGCCCTATAGCCGGGTCCTGCTTTATTTTCTGTGACTCGGGTTTACATTCTCAACAGGAATAGTTTAAAAACCTACTTTTAAAAAAATTGGAATTAAACAATGACGAAGACAAGAACACAGGGTCGAGTCTGTTGTGGGCCGCCGGCCAGAAGGCAGCCCTAAGAAGATCACAGATGTTTTCTGGAGGACAGTGAGGACACTAGGAACCTGTGGGAGGCCATCCATATCTCAGCTCTGTCTAGAAACAGGGTTTGGGGGGCATTTTAGATGTATTCTAGGACAATCACTTGGCTGTATGTGGGTATGGGATAGAAGATGCCTCGGGTCTCTGCAAGCCCAGAAAGCTCACCCACTTGCTGAGGTGAGACAGAATGGCCAATCAGAGAGCAGAATTCTTGGACACCACAGTCCTTCTGCCAAGAGTGGGGAACGAAGAAGAATGCTGTGTTTCATATGGGCAAGCAGAAACCCTGTCCTTTCTGACTCCCCGCAGGGAGACTTTTCCTTCTCCACTACCTTGGTAGTGAAGGCACCTGAGAATTACATTTTTGTGTTTTTATCATTTTTACATATTTTAGAGATATTCTTCCCCAATAATTTTGAAATTATCACATAATTTTCTTTCCATCATATTCAATTATTTGCATGTCATAGCCCATGTATGTAAATAGTTCCCTATTAATTGTGAACACACTCACTGTTCAGATTCACAATTTTCCCTCTAAAGTTTTTGTGGGTGTTTAAAAAAATAATACCTGCCTGTAAGGTCAGGATTTTCTATCATTTATTTCATTTTGAAGGTAAATCTGCAGTAAAACCAGGTCTTTCATAGGCTATTCCTATCTTCCTTCTGTCCTTGTCCTGGAACCATGTGTATCTGTAGAAACTGAGCTTTAGGGACCTCACCACAGTTGTGAAGGGGGAAAAAAATCAAACAAACACTTGAGTGATTTAAGAGCCAATAAAAAGTAGCCTAGGTCAAAGTAACTCAGGGCTAAATCATGAGACAAACACAAAGCTAATGCACCCACTTAAGCACATGGCGGTAGACAGCATTTCCAATAGCTCTAACACAGACGGTGGATATAGACGTTTCTGTTATAACTGAATCCTTGGTAACCCCATCTCAAGAGCTGCCTCCTCTGTTATCTTCCTGTGGGATGAAGACAGGCCTTTGGAGCCTGCGGACTGGCAGGCTGCCTTGCGGGATTTGGCTGTGAAGGGCCTGGAACGAAGCGTTAGCATATTCACATTGGCCCTGGTTTTAAAATGGTGCTTAATAAACAATTGTGACAGTATTGGGTAGCTTGCTCTAAGAAGCTTCTTTGCAATCATCTGCAGTTCCCTCTCAAATTTAGCTTGAGGGACAGGCGTACTTTTAGGATCTGTATGGGTAGGGAAAATAAAAAGGGGATGTGCGTCTCTTTGCAGGGACACTAACCAGGTAAGAACATTTCTTCTTACTCTCTTAAGTGTTTGGTTCACTGGTTTTATTTGTAGGCTTGCCCTAGGCCTACAAGGAGTTGACCAGATTGAGTCAATAGGTTGTTATCAGTGTTTTGATAGGGAAGGTTTATGTACCAGAAGTTAATTCTTCTTTTCAGCTGTCATTGTCCTCATCCATTTCTTCTACTCCTGCCCCCTTGTCCTGTTGGGAAGTGGGTGTTTGGGAGTTTTAAGGCTGATCCAGGATTACTGTGCTTGTGATCTAACACTGAACAGTGTCTGATCAGTCAGCTGATTTTGACTGTGGGCTTGTTATGGATCGGGAGGTGGGCTGCTCTGTCTGAAGCCATCTGAAGGTCAGTGAGTGCCATTCATGTGCACAAATAACTACAGTGAGAAATGGGCTGCCGTGGGAGAATCAAGGCATGGATGAACCTCTGAGTGAGGCAAACAGTTCTGTGGAGTCGGAGAAGGAGCGTGGGATGGAAGAAGAGGGGGAGCTTCAAGGAGGAAGTGGGCAGGCTTGGAGCATGCGTGAGGAGTGGCTGGGCTCCTGAGGGCTTGTCAGCCCACCTGGGGGTGTGCAATGGACGGAGTCTTCCATCTCAGGTGCTCAGTGGATACTTTTCACCTGCATGGATCCAGCAGTGGTGGACCTTTTTGTATTTTTGTTCTTAATCTCTAATCTTTTTCTCCCTCATTTTCCTTTCCATCCTCCTTTGCCACTTTCTCCCTTTTCTTTTTCCGTTTCTCCTCTCCTGTCTTGTCATATCTAGTCACTTTTCCTTTTCTCTCTCACAGGGTCTCATTCTGTAGTCTAGTCTGCCCTGGGACTAACATGTAACCCAAGATGTCCTTGAACTTAGGAGCAGGCCTGCTGCCTCAGCCTCCCGTGTGCTGTGATTACGGTGCGATCCACAATATCCAGCTGTGCTGCTTTAATGTTGTTGTCTATACAAAGAACACTGGACGCTGTGTTCCGTGTTCTTCGCTCTTCTCTGAGGCAAATCCTTTCAGACAACTTCCTGGTACTCAGAACTTTAGTATTTGCACCGGAGAAGCTAGAATTTAAATCTGCTTGGAAATTGTAGATTGTTTTCCCATTTTGTGTCTTAGGCTATCATTTCAGAATTCATTTTCTTTTCTGTCTTTCATCTCAGAGCATTTTTCCTCATGCAGTAGTGGCCTTGAGTGCTTTTGGATGTGAATATATTCATTCAAAATTATGTTTTGCCAATATAAGTGGGGATATATATATATATATATGTATGTATATATGAGATCATCCATATCCTAAATAAGGGAGAAAACCTGCATTCAGTACATCCAAAATAGACCTATTTATGTTTTCCTACCTATTAAGTAGTATTTTCAATTTCTTCCTTAACCTGGCTTATTGGTTTCAAATAAATATAATTATTGATTGTCCCCGTTTTAAACTTTGCCTTTTTTAGGATGCAGCAACTCTGTTAAATGATACAGGTTGGGTATGAATTGTGGAGGTAAGGGAGATGAGCTGAACACCCTGAGGTAGGGAGACCTGATCCAGTATGCAGCTGCCCACAAATCATTCAGGCTGTGAAGAACTGTAAGGTTTTGTGGGAGCTGAGAGGAAAGGGAGATGGCTCTGTGCAGGGACAGTGCAAAGTCTCTGATCATGGAAATCCAGGCATATACTGTCAAGTCTCCTCCCTGTTTTACCTAACAGCACACATACAGGGAAAGAAATCCACAGCCTCATAAAAAGTGAAAATCAGACAGTTGTTGATCATACCCCATCATCCTTCTCTAGGGTCGCCTGCTTTCCAAAAACTTCCTTCATCTACTTGATTGTTATGCTTTTTTGTTAAGGACTTAATTCTAGAAGACCTTTTGGCAATTTCTTCTATTTCAGTGCAGTAGATGTTCCGCATTTGTGCTGTGTTTGATGCTGGTGATTCATGCTGAGAATGGAGTCTCCCAGTGTAATTGGAATCTTGGAATAGTATGTGTTCAGTGAGACAGTGGGACTATGGGGGAGTTTGCTCTCATAACTCAGAGGAGGGGAAGGGTAGCTTGCTGCCCTGTAGTGCAGTTGGAGGCGTAGCACGGAGAGTGTGATCTTGTAGTGGAGGCTTGGGCATAGAAGCTTAAACTAGGCTGAGCATAGAGGCAAGGTGAGTCACGGGCTCAAAAAAAACTGTATTGAGAGAAGTAGAAATTTGAAAATACATGTTTGGCCGGGCACAGTAGCGAATGCCTGTTATCCCAGCACTTGGGGAGGCAGAGGCAGGATCTCTGAGTTTGAGGCCAGCTGTGCCTACAGAGCTAGTTCAGGACAGCAAAGGCTATACAGAAAAAACCCTGTCTTGAAAAAAAAAACAACAACAAAAGAAAAATCATGTTTGAATAGTATCCATCCAGTGATGAAGAATGTCTAGAGATAGTGGGTAGTCACTTAGGGACATTAAATTTATGATCATGTAAAGTTTGGGTGCCATACACAAACTGGTGTGGTGAAGAAGATGATTTAGTATGCACATGTGAGGACACATAGCTCAGTTGCGCTGTAGGAGGACAGTTGTCACAGTTGTCTGAAGGCTGGGGTGGAGAAGGTGTCTTCACCTAGGACAACAGCTCTTTTATGAGCTGGGGCGGTGAGATGGTGGCCACAGTGGGAAGCAGAGTGCTCTAAGAGATCATATGAGGGCAAAGGGCAGGCTCTGAAAGTGGAGACATGCTCCTGTTCTGGACTTGTGGATCTGATGAGGAGATGCAGCTGAGTTTAGGCAAATGCTCTGCTCTTGAAAGAGCCACAATCCAGAGGAGCAGAGTATTCCCAGGCTGAAGACTCCTAAATGATAAGGACACTCCAGAAGGGTCAGCAGTTAATATGTTAAGTCAGATCACAAAGCCATCCAAAGAGACAAAGTGATCCCAGAGTACTTCAGTGACAGTAGTCAAGGAGAGAGCGTGTGTGTTGGGGGGTGGGTAACTGAACAAGGAGAGTGCCTTCTTTGTGTCTGACCACTGCTTTACCACCATGCCCTTAGTTCACTGGAAGGTAGCTTGAGAAACAGCCTTAGATAGACAGAAAGTCAGTGTTGGCGTCTAAGGAGAAAAGACTTTGGCAAGAAAAGAAGGGTCAGAGTGGAGTGTCCTGAGGAAGGCGGTGATGAACTGACTTTCGTGAACAGAAATAAGAAATAGACTTGGTGTAATCTCACTTCAGGTAAGTGTGATGCTGAGTAGGCCCCACAGGGCAGAGGAAGTTCTTTGTTTGATGTGTAAAAGGTGGAAGTCAAGCTAGGGAGAGATGAAAGCTCAGGGGAGCCACCTCCAGAGACGTTGTCTCTGAACTTGGATGGGTCCATCTCCTGCCTTCACTGGCATGCTGTCGTATCATTTCTGTTGAATATTTAACTTTACGCGTAAACCCATACCAGGCCATTCTCTTTGGACTTCCTCAAAACGAAGTTCCATAAAGGTTTGCATAACCCTTTGCTTATAGCATGGGATGCTTCCCGTCACAGATGGGCCCAGTTCTGCCTGCGTCTTCCTGTGTTACATCAATATGAACACAGAAGGCTTCTATGGGGGATATGGTGCCAAGGATCCTAGGCAGTTCCTATGAGCGGATTGAGATGTCCAGATTAACAGCCACGGTCCTAACATGGTGTTCTGGAAACAGCGTCATTCTGCCGGAGGAGGAAGCCAGAGAGCCTGTCAGGTCACCAGAGCCCAGAGCTTGCTGTGCAGCTTTACTGTACGGCTTCTGTTGTTTATAACGTTCTGTAATGTGTGATAACAAAGAGCAGTGTGTGGTAACAAAGAACACTCTGTTACCATGAGTTATTTTAACCACCATCCTTCACTGCTCAGCCTTTTTTTCCCCTTCTTCCTCACAGCTCTGTTTCTGGCTCTATGTCTCTGTCACCCACTTCCACCTCCTCCCCAGCTGCTCCTCCTCGGCTCCTTGTGTGAAGTCCTTTCCTGTGGCTCTTTCCCTCTACCGCTGAGAACCTGCTGGAGGCTTCTGCTTCAGAACTCCAGCATTCTGCTCCCACCTTCCCGTCTCCCCACACGTGCTCGTGTTTCTACTGAGGGTTCTTCAAGTTACAGAAAAGATATACTAGGAGCCCTTGAAATCTTAGGGAAGGGGGGAGGAGAGAGAGAGAGACAGACAGACAGACTGTGTGTGCCTATGCTTGTGAAATAGAGGAGGACACAGTGCCGAGTTTTGAAGACTATAGTTGATCTTCTTTGTTGTCTTCTTCTTCTTCTTCTTCTTCTTTTTCTTCACCTTCTTCACCTTCTTCTTCTTCAAAGATTCTTGATTGTTCTGTGGATAGTTGTTCTTGTGATGCCGGGACTGAGTTTAGGGCTTTTAATTACACAAGGCATGTACTTGACTCTGGGCCTATGTCCCCAGCCTTGCTCACTATCTTTCTTAATGTTATTGGCTAAAAGCACTCAAGTTTTATTAAACTGGACCTAGAGGAATCACTATATTTTATATAGAGTAAGTTGACCCCCAGACCCTGATTGTTGACTGGGTCTTCTGGGGAGAGCTGGGAGGTCAAATGCAGGCAATTTCATCCTTTAGACATATTTTCTGCATGTGCTGTCTTTTGTTGTTAAGGCATAAAGTAGTAGGCAAAATCAGAGGTTATTGGTAGAACAAAATGGTACATGTGGTGAGGTCCTGTGAACTTCATGCTGTCTTGTGTAAATTTATTGGTAGTGGGTTTGGCTCGTTTTCCCCTTTTAGCATTTTTCTGGAGAGGGGTTTGGTTTCTAGAACACACGCAAGCTCTCTGAACTCCATTTCTCTTAAACCTTTGCATGTATCTTTAGTGGCTTAAATCATACCAAGAAAAACTAATGCAAAGTTCAAGGAAAGAAACCCTGAGGATTCCCTGTGTGGCCTTTAAAAGTTGTGCTGATGTCGCTTCTCAGCATTCTTACTGCAGCTGGACAACATAAACCCTACTGTCTTGTCCATTTCAAACATTCATTAATACCAAGTTAATCTCAAGGCTGGAAACAGGGTTTCTTGTGTTACTGCCTGTGTGTACAGCGGCAGCTAATGGCTTCAGGCGGGTTTATAGATGTTACTCAGTGACAAGAGTATCACTTAGTGATGGCTGCTTTGAGTGCAGCAGAGATTCGTAGCGGCACCTAGTGAGTTTTGCCATTGCTGCTCCAATGCCACTGAAAATAGTAGACATACTTGTGTTACACGCATACCAACAGCACGTGGTTCTATTCCTTTCCAAATCATTCATTTTCAGTGAAATCACAGGTTTTTTCCCCCTCTAATTCTCATGTCTTAAAACCAGAGGCACCAGAGGGAAAGGTGTGTGGATAACTCAGATTCTACATACACAGCTTCACTTTAGACCTTGTGTATTACAGGGAAATGTTGGCATTTGCAGAGGATGAGGTACCACTTACAGCCCATAGCTCATCTGATTTAGCACTGGTCCTAAATTGGACTCTTCTTTTTCTTCTTTATGACCATGGGCTTAGGAGCAAAATGAGGTGTCATGAAGCAAGTAGTAAATCATGCATATTCCATCTTAAGTCTGTTTTGAAAGTGAATACTAATATTGTTTTAATTACTCTCAGATGTCTGACAGAATTACGCTTTGAAATATCCAAATGTAGAGTTGGGAGCTGCAAAAATAGTCTTTTTGCAATGCCGGACAGGGCTGAGTGATGCTAATCAGATTTCAAGGTTCATCGTGACCCATTGCCTCTCGGGACACTGATCAAAGTTCCCGAGTCCCTCTGATGCGGAGTTATTCATTAGAGTTCTCAGCGCATAATTACGGACTGTCAGAGATCTCAGTTTTGTATAATAAATGAGTAGCATGCCTGCGGCTTGCTGAAGTGTTAGCTTAATAACCTCATAAGATAGGTTGTTTTCCTTCTCCCTTAAGACCTGAGCAAACTGGCTTATGTCTTGCCTACCCCACCTCAAATAAAGATGTAACGTTTAGGATTTTGATTTCTTTAAACGTTTATTTCTAAGGGGAAGAAGCGCAACTTTGCATTTCATTGCTTTTCCCTTTGTTCTCCCGCCTTTGGAAATGGAAGTGCAACAGATTTTGTTTTTATGCTCGAATGTTGGTGGGAACTTATAGTTTTTCTCCTAGCGCACATGGTTATATACAGTAAGATGTTAGTAAATTGGTATGGGTAAGCAGCACCATGTTGAAACTGCTGTCTGCATGATACTCTTGCTCAGGGATGCAATTATTTCCCTTGGTTTTGACAAGATGTCAACTGTGATGTGCACAGAGCACAAACATATCCTCAGACACCAGCATGCATTAGAAATTAGAGGAAAACTCAGGCATGCATTTGGAGCTCCCATTTTTGAGGTGTCCTCTTTTTTTGGGTTCGTGTTGATGTTTAGCTTATTATCTGATTACGCACATGAAGTAGCACTGAAGAAGCACGAATCATTGCATTTACTGATGATAATTAACAGTGGTTTCTAGGAATATTGTGCCTTCCCTTTTAAGGTGAGGGTTTAAGAGAAGAGCTATTTATTTTGGCAGTGTCTGTGGTAGTGGCACTTGTACATGAGAACCCCAAGTGGGAAATCATGGTGGGAATTAAGAAGGACCTGTATTGCGCAGCTACTGCATGCAGCTTGCTATTGATCCAGAGATCCATCGGGAATAGCATAGTTGATGGTTTAGTTGTGTTGTAGTAAATAATAAAAAAAAAATTTGAGTGTTGGGCTATATAGCAGTTGTTACTATAGCTGGGAACGTTTGTCATAAGAAGTTAGTTGCTCTCACAGGGGCAACCTTCTCCTCCTTTTTCAGTGACTTAACACAGTCAGACTGTAATTCTAGCCTGTTTGTAAGGTTTTTTCCACAGCTGAGCCCTTCTTTTCTCAGACCTTTGGCCAGAACTCAGGCACACAGCCAAAGATAGATGCAAAGGTGGATGGGAAATGCAGTTTGATTTACTACATATCTGGCTGACTATGCCCCACCACTGCCCTACCCTGCTGTTGATTGTCTGTTCAACAGAGCAGCAAGGGTTGAATAGGAGAAGAACTCAGGATGCTTGGGAGAGAGGAGATAGATGTTTACTATTTCAGAAGAGAATTTAAGTGCATCATCTTTTGTACCAGTTCTATCTGGCAGTGTTGCCCTGTGTCTCACTGTATTTCTGAGGGATAATTGGTGATCTTAGCGATTGCCCTGCATTAAACGTGATGCTTATTGTTTAAGCCAAGAAGAGCTAAGCAGTTTGTGGTCACTAAAATTGTGGAGCAGACTGTAATTTCTATGATGACTGGCCAGCGAGGCAGTGTGGAAAGTCTGTGTCTCAAAAAACTGACTACTATGTGGAGGATGTTGGCTAGCAGGGGCTATTTTGGTCAGTGGTTTTATTAGGGGTGTATGAAAGGAGGAACTTCTATTTATGGATCATTAAAAACCACTTTAGAGACCTTTATTACTCCTGAAAAAGCTGCTGTTTGCCTATTCATTTTTACATCGTCTTGATATCTGTCACATATCTTAGATTTCTTTCATTTGGCAACTCTGACAGACTTCAGCCACCTACTAGTCAGGGCCAGGAACAGGTTGCTAAAGATTCATTCATTAAGGCAAATAGTATTTTAATGTAACATTGGAAGTTATCAATATGCACTGAAAAACCCATGAAAAACAAAGTATCAAAGTTTCAAGTAGAGCAGGTAGAGCACTCTAGCCTGTGTGCCAAGAAGTTGGTACTCCTTTAGAAAACTTTGTTCACTGTCTATTTTACTGCTGATGTTCCCCACTTTCAATAGTACATCCACACCTGATTTACTGTATTTTGACTTCCTGAGGAAGGCCCCACACCTCTCTTATAGTCTGAGCCCTAATTTCTGCCTGTGTCTCAGTGTTCAGAACCCTGCCTGAGGAAGAACTGGTACTCAGAGAACATTCCTGATTGCAAAACTCTGGACCAGAGAAGTGGGCTATGGTTGCATGTACAGGATATGGGAACACATGGATGGAAGGATGTTTAAAAATTGTACCAAGAAGGTTCTCCTCAAACTTGACAGGCCCAGTATAGACAGACTCACTGGGTTTCACAAGCAGGCAGTGTCCTGAAGACAGTTCTTTTGCAGTATTGCCCAAATGGATACTGTGTAAATTTCCTAAAGCTTAAGTGGACCTCCCATCTTTCAGGAGGGTGTCACAGTGTCTTCTCTTTTGAATAACATCTTTTAGTACTGAGATTTCTTTTTTTCTTGTTTAGTTTTGTGTCTATTCATTTTCTTTTGTTTACATTTGCGTATCACCAGCTATGTTTCATTGAGTTTCTCTGATGTGATGGGTGCTTTGACTGTTCACAATGTATTTTGAGGTGGTTTAAAAAAAATCTTTCTTTAAAATTAGAAAATGAGATTCTTCTTGATTTTGAATTTGTTTAAAAACTTTATTTTAATTTGTGTGTATATATGTGTGTATCTTTGTGAGTGATGCCACATGTATGCAGATGCCCATGGAGACTTGAAGAGGGCATCTGATCCCCTATAACTACAGTGAGAGACAGGAGCTGCCTGAGGTGAGTGCTGGCAACCGAACTCAGGTCAGTGGCATTTCTCCAGCCTGGGGCTAAGATTTAAATCATATGCTTCTGCACAGCTTGAGCTCTTCCAAGAATGTGTTTGAGGATGAGTGTCCTTGCCTATTGTGACTTTAACAGGGTCCCAAAGGCAGAGGAACAGAATGGGAGGATCTTGAAACTGCCATGACCACCCTTGAGGTGAGGCACTCAAAAAATCTCATCCATACAGCAGTTATGCCTGCCTTGTAAATGTTCCCTGATGTGTTGTCTCCTCTTTGCTTTCTTTGAAATTTGCAGATGCTGTCTGAGTTTGCGAAGACTGTGTCTCTCCCAGAGCAGTGACACATCTTAGGCAATCTTTTTCCTAATTTGGCTTTGATCAGGGTTATTAAGCAAGTCAGATTCTACTTTTCCTCTCTGAAGAGAAAATAATTCTAATAACTTTCATTCACCACCTTTGTTGGCAGCTGTTGAGATGATGCAAAGAGAAAAGTATTTGCAATTTACATCATCTGCATAAACTTAATAACTGGAATCGGCTCCAAATGCAACATGGCCCTGTTTCAGTGGACCACAGGAGGTGACAAGTTAGAACCAAACCACAGTGGAACAAGAGTGCAGGTGAACCATACTTAGTGTGAAATGTCATCTTCATGAAACTTTCACATTGGAGAGTTCATTCTCACAGATGCTAAGCTCTGTTGAACATATTTCTTGAAGAAATAAGGTTGTAGTTTCATAACATGATCAAAAGAAATAGTTGTAAAAATTTATCCTTCTAGTTACGTGAATGAGTGTTCATCTCTGTGAATGTATGCTACATGTGTACAGATGCCCTAAAAGGACAAAGGGCCATCAGATCTCCTAGAGATGGAGATACAGATCATTGTGAGATGCCTGTCATGGGTGTTTAGAATTGAACTGAAGTCTTTTAGATGAGCAGCAAGTGTTCTTAGCTGCTGAGCTGGCTTTCCAACTCCAAAGGGAAGAGTTACTCTTCTCTCTCTCTCTCTCTCTCTCTCTCTAAAACATTTTTATATTTTTAAAGAGTTTGCTAGTTTTTCTAGGAAAAAAGGTGGGTGGGGCTCATTTCAAAGTACAGCTTCCTTCTATGTTTCCAGTCCCTCTTCTGAGTTCTAAAGAAGCTAAGCCCATTCTTAGAAGCTTTCTTAGTAGCCTGGAATGAAAACTTCTTTGATAAACTTTAAGCTACCATGGCCTTTTATAGTCAAGAGAGAAGCCTTTGAAAGAAGAGGCGTGGCTAGCAGGAATGATATCACCAAAGAGATAACGGTGTCTGTACTCCTGCCTGGCCTTCTGTGGTGGCCAGATCTCAGGAAGGGTAAGACACATCTCCTGGTGGCAGGTGCCTTCAGTTTTGCCTGATGAGACTTAGATTACACTTAAATTGCTATACCACAAGAATCTTGAACGGACAGATTTGAAGAGATCTTGAGTTATCCAGATCTGTGCTTGTCAGCTTCTCTGGGCCACAGAAGCAAAGGACAGGGAGAAGGGAGTAGGGTGGTGTAGAAGGATCCGGGGAAGGAGCAGATAGGGCTGATTAGGAAGCTTTGTTGCTACATCTTAGCCAGAGTACTGCTGCTTTTCTTTACATACCAGATTAGACATGATTTTCTCAAACGGTGTCTAACCAACACCACTCATAGGGCTCAATTTTCCTTCAGTTCATGAATTCCCTTTACAGGGTTTTAGGCCAGTGATATTTCTCCCTTAGTTTCCCCACCTTACCAATAAGGGGATATCGGTCAGGATCCATGAAGAGACTGACTGACACCAGTTATTTTAACTGTGAAGATACAAAGGAGCCATTGGTGAAGAATGAAGACAGCACGGAACTCCAGGAAACAGCCTTAATAACCTCTTGAGACAGAAACAAAGTGAAGATACTGTAATTGGTGCATGAAGCTTGGTGTATACCAGGAATCCCTGTGCTGACAAGGGTGGTTTTTGGAGTGTTGGATGACAGAATGAAGGCCCCTGTGGTCACTGAGAAGAATCCTTATTGGGATGAAGCTGGCAAGAGCAATGCCTTCAGAAGGGTTAGAGGATTTCTTCAGTTTTGCTCCAACATCCTCGTTTCTCTCCTTTAGTTTTCATCTAACTATCTAGTACCACTCTGAGTAGACAGTAGAGCCTGATAGCCCACCAAGGAACAGGAATTGTTTGGCAACTCCTGTCATCACACACCACAGCACAAAAGGGCACTGGTGATGTTTAGATGAGCTGATAGCCAACACAGGAACTAGCCTTTCCCCACAGGGTATTTTGTTCTGTTGTCAAATCAACTTTACATGAGAGGCAAGCAGTCAAGAGAAGAATTTTTTATTCTCTTCCTGCGAGGGCAACTCATTGTTCTTTCTCAAGTTCTCTTTGCTCTAGACTTAGTATGCTCAGTCCCTTCAGTCCGCCACAAGGACACGTGTGGATTTCTTGGTTGTCATCTGTTGGACACCTGCCAGCCTGTCAGAATCTCTTCTAGATACGGTTTTCAGTGTGTCAGGATCCCCTGAAAGCATTAAGGATATGCATACTTTCTGTCTTAGCAATTAAACTTCTAGGAATTTATCCTTATGAATTTTTCATGGTTTGCATAGACATTTATCCACATGATTATTAATTTCAGGATTTCTGATTATTCCTTAAAGCATGGAAAGGTTCAAGTGTAGGCAGTTGGTGTAGAATGTAGAGTGCTCCTCAGGTATTGTAAATAACAATAAAAAAAAGACAGTGTAACAGTGAGAGAAGAAAATCACATTCTGTCTGTAGGTTAAAATGACAAGTTGTACAATGGCATCCACTTTCAGGCTTGTGGCATGTCCCCATTTCAAACCAAAGATGAGAGGGTCCGTATCAAGTATCTAACATATGGTAACACTATTTTGAAGTGGAGATAATACAGGTTGTTTTAATTTTTTTTCCTTGTACTTTGAAAATCAACAATTTTCTTAACTGTAAAACTCTTCTAGCAAAGAAAAATTAGTTTGGTTCTCAGAAGCATAGGTGTGGTCATCGAAGCCGAACACTATAGCTATAAATACATTTTCACTGATACATGATATAATTTACTGTCATTACAAAACTACAAAAAATGGCATTTCTTTTCCTTCTTTTTTTTCTGCTGCAGTTGTATCATGCCATCATAAATTTATAATCATTTGACGATCATTATATTTTTTCATATGGTAACCACAATTGTGTTTATAGATTCTGATATTCAAGGTTTTATTCCAACCTTTTCAGATTTAAAAGGAATTATTTAAATTGTTAGTTTCTAACTTAGTAGAAAATAGCTCTTTTAAGTACACAGTACCACACAATTTGACCAGTGTGTGTAGCTGTGACACTTCTTCCCTCATCAGTAGAAATCATCCCCATCACCTCAGAAAGCATCCTTGTGTCCTTTGCAGTCAGTTCCCTTGCCAACTTCTGGACCATGACAACCAGTTCTGTGCTATTTCTTATTATAGATTAGATCTGTCATTTTTTTAAAAGAGTTTTATATAAATTAAATAATTCATGTAATTTTTGTTTCCAGCTTCTTTTTTCTCAGAGAAAGAACATGCTTTAAGTAGCTCCTTCTGCTTTATGGATGGGTCTTTAAACACATGTGCTTCTAGATATTAACTATTAGGAACCAAGTTTCTTCTGATAGAAAACCCAATTTGAAAATCTAACCCTCAGTCTCAGTTAGATAGAAATCCCTATTGAACATATTCTGTTTTCTCAAATACTTTGTAAAAGTATAACTGAGGTATAAAGACAATATATATAATGTATCACATATTTAATGCATACACGTTGATGAGTTTAGATGTGTGTATAAGCATCCATAAAAACAGCAGGACAGTCAGGATACCAAATACAATCAGGGTTATTCTGCTTGCTTGCGTTCTCTCTCTCTCTCTCTCTCTCTCTCTCTCTCTCTCTCTCTCTCTCTCTCTCTCTCTCTCTCTCACTCTCACTCTGTGGTATTTATTCTGGAACTTTAGTTGATTTTTTTATGTATACCAGTGTTTTGCCTGTGTGTGTGCCTAATGCCTACAAGGGTCAGAAGAAGGCATTTGATGTCCTGGTACTGGAGTGACGGATGCTTATGAGCCAGCATTTGGGTCTGTGGACTCCAACCCGGCTACTGTGCAAGAAGAACAGAACATGTGATCTGGAGCACTGAACCATCTCTCCGCTCCACCCCCATCTCAGTCTTCTGAATGCTTGGTTCTGTACTTGAATGTATTTATCATTATTCTTTCTTTGGACAAGTCACTTGTTTGATGAGAAGTTCTACGTCTTTTGTCTCTTTATCATAAAGTTTGCATTGGCAGAAAATTTGAGCAATTTGGACACTTTATATTATCCCTAACTCTGTGCTACTAAGCTGGTCTCTTCAATGGGAACTTAAGTTTCTATGTGTGAAGAATCTAGAATATTGATAAAGAGGCTCCTCTTAGTCTGGCAGCAGCTCTGAAATACTGTGCTTTGGTGAGCATGCTTATTTACCAAGGTCACAGTGGCTTTGAAGAAGATAGAGGTAATTGAGAGCTGAAAGCTGAGATGTAAGAGAATCCACCAACGAATGTATTGGTGTAGAGGTAGTGGTCAAGGTAGGGCTTCATGGTGGAATTTCACTTGCCAAAATACTGAATCATGAAATCCAGAACAACAGACTCATGTGTGAAGCCCCATGTAGCCAGTGAGGGGCCCAGACAAGAGAAGGGATGGAGCATGGGTAGAGATGTGTCTTGATTACCTAATTTGTGAAGTTTGAAGGCAGAAGCCTTTTTTTTTTTTTTTGGAAATTGCTAGTAGAAAGTTAGGTGTGTCTCATTGTTTGAGTACAAAAGGCTTAGAAAACAAATGTTGATAAATTAAAAGAACTAGCTATTTGGAAGTTCTGTGGTGGAGCCTGAGCACAATGTTATGGCTTAAGCGGGGTGTCTCATACCACAGCCTGAGTCGATTGGGGAACCACACTGAAATGACCTGGCTCATGAATTGCTTTTTAGTTTATGATATATTTTCGTTTGCTTTGTGTTTTGAGCCGGTTTCTGTGTGTAGCCGTGGCTGTCCTGAAAGGAGCCCTGTAGATCAGGCTGGTCTTGAACGCAAACCTGCCTCTGCCTCCCGAGTGCTGGGATTAAAGGCTTGCATCATCGCTGCCTGCCTCGGTTTGTTATATCGAGGGTACCAGGCTTGGAGCTAGTTTAGCAATAAGCTATTGAGAAAGCGTAGTCCTGTGAGTTAATGAGTGGCGAGAGGTCAGAAGCTGGGTGGGAGCTGGCGAACTGGAAGTGCTACAGAGTGTGCACTGAAGTAACAGAAATGTCAAACCTGCCCTGTGGCGCTCAGGGTGGAATGGCTTTCTCCTGATACCTTAGTTGCCTTTCTGTGTTCTGTGTCATAAGCAGGTGTTTGTGTGCTTGCGTCAGGCCACACGGGAAGGAATACCAGCCCCCTATTTTACGTAAAACACCTTATCAGATTACTTAAATGATTCCAGAATTTCCCAATAAGAGATAGTTACTACCATCCTAACAATTAAGACATAGGGGCAAAGGGAAGTAAAACCCTTTGTATAGCTGAGGTTTGAATGCAGCTTTTCTGACTCCAGAATTTCCACTGTGGGTTCCCATAATATATGATCTGCCCTGGCACTTGGCATGCCTTGGCCAGAGCTAGAGAAAAGTGCTTTGAGAGGGGGCAAAGCCAGTGTTTTGTGATAATAACATCTTTTCTTCATAAAGTAGACCCAGGAGAGGTTTCTGTTTGTGGTGGTGCATTTTGACTTCCCCAGGCGTTTTGAGAATTGTAGTATGGCAGCCCATGCGTGCTATAGAATGACCTGGATGCTTGTTCAAAACCCATGCTTTAAGATTATCTGAACCTGAAAACTGTCTGGAAAGACCTGGCAGCTAGAACACATAATGGCCCCCAGGTGACTTTGGTTTGCAGTGTGGGGCTCGTGAAGTATGGTCTGAAGCATCATGCATCCATCTCCTGTTAAGATGAATGTTCCTAGTCCAGCTGTAGGGCTCATACTTTATCATGGCAGATGAATGGATTTTCATCTCCGGTATGGGGTGGGAATCAGTTGGTGGGAACTTACAGAACAGGTGTGCAGCAATTGCAAATTGCCAGGCTGGTTTCCAATTTGTGATTGGCAGCTATTTTTGCACCCCGAAGGGAGATACATACTTAAGGGGCCAGTATTCTTTAAAAAAATAATAAACACTAGCAAAAAAGCATTATAAATGCACACATCACTCTCTATGGCTGAAGCATTTATGTAAGAGCTGTTTTACTGCTGATTTGGGTTTTCAGTTCTCTCTGGGGCTGTGAGTGAACTGTAAAATGACGAGCATGGCTTTGTTAGGGGGCTCACATATAGCACAAGTTCTGCTTTCTAATTCATTCTACTTATATAGAAAAAAAAATAAACCGAACCAGCACCACCAAGGCACAACAGCAGAACCCGGGGGAAAATGTAACAGTGTTCTAGAAAGCCAGCCTTCTGTCATTTGTAGAAATCTCTGTGATAAGCAGGATGTCATAAAACAGGAGTTCTTGCTTGGCTAGACTTAGCAGCAAATTGTAAAGAGGGAACACTGTCATGTTTTATTTACAATGAATGCATTTCTATACATGAGATCCAAATGATGAGAGCTCAATAGTGGCTATTTAGATTGCCATGGAACTTTTTGCAGGAAACCTTGTTCACCTTCCCCAAATCAACACATGACTCCTCGGCCATTATCAATGGCCTGCAGACGAGCTGACTCCTTTGTCATTGGAGAGTGGAGCAGCCCTACCACACCAGAACAAGAGTCACTGGTCCTTGGGTGCCTGTCGTCTCCACTTCACAGCCTACCACACCAGAACAAGAGTCACTGGTCCTTGGGTGCCTGTCGTCTCCACTTCACAGGCTGCCTTCTGAACAGATGTTCATATCTCTCTTTGGAAGATATGTACATGAGCCCACACAGAGAAAATAGTTTTAGATAACATCATCAGGATGATACCTGAGAAGATGTGCAAGCTGGTAGAAGTCTCCCAGGTCACAAGAGCGGGAACTAGAGGGGAGGGACTTCTACGGAGGAGACCTTCATGTTTTGCCCTGTCTTTCTTAGTGCTGAGCAGTGTTGGGTTCCTACAGGTGAGTAACTGCTAGGCTTTGCCCCAGCATTGCACAGGATGTTTCCAAGGCCTGTCTTTTCATAGAACATTTCTTGATACTGTATTGCTGGTCCTTGGCTTGGTTACCGATGAGTTCGTGTGCCTTTTAGGAGTGTTCCAGGCTGTTTTTTTTTTTTAAAGGAGAGATCACCTTAGGATTTTTGCCCCAAAGAATAAAAATGACAAATCAGGACTACTGTATTCCAAGGAGAGTGAAAAATGGGAAACTTTTACTCCTGATATTCTTAGTGTTGTTTGCAAATACATGGTCTAAGAGCTCCTGGAAGGCAGGGGTAATGGCTTTTGCATAGTGTTCTGTTTCTTCCCCTTTCAGAAGGCAGTGTTTGTGACCAGGATATTATGGTGAATATGGTTGTGGATTTTAAGGACACCAGTAATAAAGAACAACTCGGTTCCCAGAGTTATTCACTTCCAACTGTGTCAAACCTGAGTACAAAGCAGGTAGTTAGTTTAGTATTTGGAACATTCACTGGTGTTCCATTCATTGGAACATAACACTTAGTGTTCTCCTAGAATCACTTACAATTCCTTTAGTAAATTCCTATTTATTTTGTAAAATGAGGGGTTTGTGCCTGCATGGATGCATGCATGCACCCCTGCGTTGGAGCATATGTGTATATGTGAAGATGAACAAGGAAGGGAGAGTACCTTAATTTGGAAACTTTCCATATTCTACTGTGACTGACTTCATTATTCACATTGATGTGGCCTGGTAGTTACCTAACAGCTCCTGCCCCTGACTGTTCCCTTAGAAGCATCTCTTTAGGGTTTGAAGCCCCTGCCTCCCATATGATACATTGTCTTCCCATTGAAATTCAGCAAATGCCGTGTAACAATTACTCATTCCTGTGTGGGAGCTCTTGCTGTATTAGCATGCTTTGAAATTGAAAGTCCTTACAGATCTCTTTGCATAATATTGGCCAAAGCATAATAAGCCATAAGTGAATTTTAAAGGACGAAAAAAGATCCCAGGTGTAAAAGGCAAGAATAATGATCAAGGCTGTGGTTTCCTGTGTGTGTCCACGTGCGTGTTTCTGAATGCTAACATGGGCCACATAAAACAGGATGGCTCAGCTTTACCACTGTGTTGGGGAGCCTTTTTCTGTCTTTGACAGGCTCCTCTGTAAATAATCAACTCACTGGCAATGGGTGATGTAATTGATGGCTTATTTATTTAAATATTTAAGTGTTGTTTATTGTCTCTGGAGTGTAATCGTGAGTATCTGAAGAAAATAGTAAAAATTCCACCAGTAGTCTTTCAGCTAAGAAGTGTGTACAGTATGCTGTTTTTCCATGCACATCTCTCCATGACCCTGGGATTGTTTAGTTTGAGAGTGTGTGGAAAGGAAGTATTTTGTCTAGCTAGGGACATAGATACCTAAGAGATTTTGTATTTAACAAACAAACTCTTTTAATGAATATTTCTTATTTGCTCATTAGTCTTCCCTTGTACAAAGCCCAGGTTATCCTGAATCATTAGCCACTAAATTGTTATACCCACAAGAAGAGTCAGTACAGAATGGATCATTTAGGGAACCTTCCTATAAAGAGGTTGGCCGTTGTAATTGCCTCCATATTTTTTCCCTTTGGTTTTTTGATATCATATCTTCTGGTGAGAGGACAAGGCAGATAGAAGCCCCTGCCACTGAAGTCTGATGACCCGGCGTCTATTTCCAGAAGCCACAGTAGGAAAGAACGGACTCATGAAGGCTGTTTCTTCATCCTGTGATCGATTTCTCTGTCTCTGTCTCTGTCTCTCTGTCTCTCTGTCTCTCTGTCTCTCTGTCTCTCTGTCTCTCTCTCTCTCTCTCTCTCTCTCTCTCTCTCTCTCTCTCTCTCTCTCACACACACACACACACACACACACACACCAACAACAATAACAACACATTTTAGAAGTCTCATCTTCAGTGGAGTTCCTGAGGAAAGAATTAAGATGGAGTCTGTAGACTTCCAGACTTTCGGAATTATTTGAGTTTCTTGGTTATAGAAATGAAAGCTGGGACAAATTGAGAGCAGGTGAAATGGACTTGGTGCCATGTGTTTAGCTCTTTGCTGGACCCTCCCTGGTGACGAAGATGAAGGCTGTCATCCACAGGATTCCACTTCAGATCAAAATTTCCAAAATCATACACCAAGTATATCTTGGGTCTTTGGACTTATTTTTCCCACCTTCTAAAATCTACAGTGATATTTTAGAATGATTCCCAAATCTTAGGTAAAAGAACTTTGGCAAAATAGGAAAAAGTTATGAAAGGGTTTTTGACAAAATGTGATGACCTAATATCCATGTAAGCATGCAGTTATTGAGAGGCAGTGAGGAGGAAGAGGGGACCACCACTGTTCTATGCATATTTTCCTTTTTCAGGTACTTTTTGCCTCAACCTGGAGGAGTCATGTGGTGAGGGGGAAAAAAAAACAGAGTCAAGTCTTTTTGAAGCTCTGTAAAGAACAAAGAAATTATAGCCTAGTATTTGACTGATACCATGACATTTTCAAGAAAACAATTGTCTGTGAAAATGTCCATAGCCTGAAACAAAGTCAAAAACGGGGTCTCAGGTATGTCTCCAAGGTCATGTACCCATCAGTATGTCAGTGATGTTACATGGAGGTGGCTCCTCTCCAGTCTTGGTCTTTCTGACCCTGTGATTTGTTGTTGCATGAGATGCTGATCGATCTAAGAGCCAGGCACCAGCAGGTTCCAGGCCTATAGGCTGAACAGGTCCTAAAGGAGTCTCAAAATCTGGAAGACAAATAGCCAAATTAATTTCTCCAACTCTGATGTTTAGAGCAGTTTTAGAGCAAGCCAGTGCCTTAGAAATCTAAGGAAATGTGGAGCTCAGCAGGCTCCTTGCATATTCAACAGGCTGTCAGGCTGTCTGTGTCTGTCTGTCTTTCTTTACTTTTTTATTTTAATTGAGCCATATCCAAGGCCCCCAAGGCTTCATAAAACTCTGGGTTTTATAGCACTTCAGCTAACCATGTACATTTATTGAACTAACCCTATTGGCTGGACATGAATGGGCCCATTGCTTTTCTAGGCCCTAATTTTCATATACAAGACAAGGACGTTACATCATGAGTGGCTCTCAGAGCCGCCCCCCACCCTGCTCCTTGTTATTTCATAAATGTTTGACATGGATTTCATTGCTCACATCTGCATTGCTGTGAGAAGTTGAGCAGGCAACGATGGTAGAAATGAAAACAAACAAAATCTGCAGTGTGGGAAAAAGTGTGTCTTGACTGTGCTGTCCCTCCAGGTCACTGGAGTGTGTCCCTGACTGAGTGCAGAGGTGTATAAACTGCCGTGAAGGGCAGGCAGGGATTTCAGGGATTTCCCCTTGGCTACTCATACTCTTTGAGCCTCAAGGTTTTCTCCAATGTTCACGATTCTGTTTTTGGATTGACAGATTATTTCTGGTCATTGTGTACAACTTGGAAAAGGTAGAAAAACATGAAGAAAAATTAGTTAAGCTCACTGTTGAAGCATTTGTCTTAGCGTGTTAGCGTTTTGTCTGCATACATGCAGTGTCTCTTTGTCCATTTCCTCCTTTGTAAGTTGTTAGGTGTAAAATTTGATCTGGGGTTATGATTAGTTTTTCAATTATATAATTATGTAGCTTGTTCTTCTCTAATTATAAATGTCAACAGTGGAATTTTGATTCTATACAATATAAAAAGAGAAATACAACCCATTTTCTACAGCATCCTTGCAACAGACTATTAAGAGTAGATTTTTATAATAATTTAAAAGTTACTGATTCCACTATATTTTGTGTTTTTAATTAAAACAATTAAAATGTTTTGTTTAAGATTTTCACAGTCTTATTAATGGCACTAAATTTTAATTTGAGTGTTTCTGTTTCTGAGCCTGTGCTTACACTTCACCCTCTTACATTAACATTGCATTTGAATTCTTAATTTCAAATGCTTTTTTACTAGTTGGCATGGTTCTGAGTACTTCTTTTGGGAGTGATGTGGCAGTCAGTAGCCCTGTGCCTGCTGGTGGGTTATGCGGAAAAACGCCGGCTGACTGCCCCTTTCAAAATCCTTTGTGGCATAGTCATTGGCATGTTGCTCCCACTCAGGAAGGGACACGCACCCACCCACGCCCATGCAAGAAACTCTGATGAAACACCAGTGGAGCATAGAGAGAGACAGGGAGGTAGAATGGGACTTGGGAAAAGAGAGTAACAGGACCAAGGAGACTGTATTCAAAGAATATTATACGTTCATACATACATACATGATAAAATTAGATAACTTTACGAAAGCACACACAGCACATTGTCTCTGATAGCTTATTTCTCAAGCATTGTCTGATACCATTCATCAAGAACAATGACTCCCCTGAATAACAAACAATCGCCTAATAATCGTTTCCTTTTAAAAATGCAGTGGCTGTTGCTTCATTTTCTCTGTATCCAGGCTGTGGAGTACTCTGGGGACAACCAGGTCTTTGCTCCTAACTTTTTATTTGCATCTTCATGCTTCTGTTTTTTTCTCCCTTTGATTAGGTATTTTCTTCTCCCTGGATTTCAGTCTCCAGCCCTCATCTGTATTGCATTTTATATTTGGCTACTTGCTACCTTTTTATTGTCTTTAAGAGTTTCTCTTTAGTTCTCCTGACATTATTTTATACAGAAAGTGTCCACCGGAAGTGAGGCTGTCTGGTTGCAGTTCACTGAGCAGTGTCAAAGCTCACTGGAGGCTGGATGCTCAGAGCTATGGAACAGGAAGCTCTCTGCCTACATGACCATAGGCTGGGGCTACTCCACAGGAAGGTACTTATTGGGTTTCTGGAGAAACTCGCCAGAGAGCAAAGGTGTCTGGGACTCTCCCTCCCGTCACCACAACAAAGCAATGGAAGAAATAAAGCTGTCTCTCTTGACTGTCTCCTAGACATCTGATGGCAGAATTGCTATTTCTTTAGGCGATTCTGGAAAGATATTTCTAGGGGTCAAGTCTAGTGTCTCAAGAGCAAGACAAACAAGGGTGATTTTGGAACTAACAGAAGTTTAATAGCCGACACAAATGCTGTCGAGGCCTAGATGACAGCAGCGAAGGGGAACTGGAGAAGAGTTGGGCAGCCTGTGTGATAGGAAGAGAACTGCAACCATTCTTTCTCTTTCTCGACTTCAGGAAGGCAGTGGGAAAGTGCTTGTGCTCAGCAAAGTGTGTAGAAATCATGAGATCAACAAGGGCAACCTGGGAACATCTACCCTCAGGGAGGGGGTGATCCCACCAAGAGGCCTTCCTACCTGGATGTTTCCAGAAGCCTCGGGGGCATTCACCAAGATTCATAATTACCCCATAATAATGAAGGTGGATAATGGAGGAGGATGTCTCTCATTCATGGTTCCTGCCAGAAAGCTAATGATGGGCTAAACCTGACCCACAAACCAGTCTCATTGGCTCTTTTATGAAACATAAATGACTTGATATTTGTGATGTGGCTGTAAAAAAAAAAAATCCACCTTAAAGGAAATGAGATGGTTCATTCAGGAGCCGTTTAGAGAGGCTAGTAACACAAATTTAGATAATCCCTAGCCGATTTCCATGTTTAAAATGTAGAAGCAGTTAAATGATACTTTATACAGTGTGACGAAGGTCATAAATCAAGGCAAGTATAAACTATATTGGTGGGCACAATGGCTAGAGATTGTGACAGCAAGATGGGGCAAGTTGATATCCTAGGAACGTTCTTAGCTTTGAGGTTGGTGGAAGCAAGTGATTTGCTAAATTAATAGTTTTCAAAAGGTTTTCATTCTATTACAGGATGTTAGTTCTGATACAGGGCTGGGCGAAGAATGGATGTTTAGGGGCTAAGGCTAAGGTAGCTAGCCTCTGGAGCGGCAGCATTTCAGTGTCTCCACGTCACTGTCCTAATCAGTAGACTAGTCTTTGCAAGACACGGCTTCCTTCCAAGAATTCTAGTTCACAGGACGTGTGGATTTTCTCTTTCTAACTTCTGGGGCAGGGGAGGGGGAAGAGCCTTCTGAGATTTGCTCATTTTAATGAGATTCTGGAAGAAGGCAGAATTACAGGTATGTTTATGTTGCTGTTTATCTCCAGGGAACATTGTAGTTCTTCAGTGTGCCATAAATGTTTTCTAGTCTTATTTTTAAAACTCAAGTGCTTTAAGACTTTGTTTCCTCTGCCCTTTTTAATTGAAATTAGAGCTCTCTGACACCAGCTCCTGCTAAGATGCACTACATGCAGAAATTCTAATGGATGCTATATATACATACAGTGCAGGCAAACCCAGGCATCTTCAACAGACCTTTCCACCACCATATTCTGTGCTTGTCAGCTGAGTTAATTAACATCACACTGGTTTGTAGTTTCAGAAACATTTGGATTTTTCTACTTTTTTTTTAAATTTCCTGAAGGAACTAAACACGGTTAGAAATGAGAGCTCTATTTAGTAAGCCTGTTTATTAATTGGTAGAACATGACACGGATGCTTGTTAATGTATTAAGACAGTGTTGGCAATTTGTATAAAACAAACAAGTTTGATACTAAAATTTGAAAAACGACAGAAAATTTCTCACTTTGGTTGCTTTAATGTTGGTATAAAAAGACTCAAAAGACGAAAAAGAAAACGTGAGTGATTTATACAATGTGTGAAAATAAAATAAATATCATCGTATTTTAAGAAAATGTACAACCCGTTCCATTTGTGCTCTGCTCATCCTTTGTTTGAGGTCTCTGCTATCTGTGTTTCAGCTTGGGATCTGTTGGGCACAGTAAGGACCATGGGCAGGGGTGAGTCTGGGAATGCCAGAGAAGGATGGCTATGTGCCAAGGTAGAGCTAGTTTGTGAAGTCTGTGGCCTAGGGGGGCTTCTGGGGAACAAAGCAAATACCCAGGAAAAAAATAGCCAACTTCCCTGGTTTTGAGCGAGAATGAGATTAGATGTGTTCACCTTCTGTACTGACCAGAATGCAATTAGTTCTTCCCTTTCTGAACCATTCGGGTGCATTCAGTTTTAATGTCCTGGCCTTCTGCTCCACCCCAGATGATGGGAGAGCCGTGTTTCAGTAGCATCTCCAACTGTCTGGAGCAGCAAAGTTAAAGTTATGACGTAACAATGAAATGATTTTATGGTTGGGGGTCACTACAGCATGAGGAATTGTATTAAAGGGTCTCAGCATTAGGAAGTTTGAGAACCATTGCTCTACAGTTTCGGGGGATCCAGGATGTATCCGTGCTGGGATTGTGGGACATACAACATATTCTGTTGTGGCTTTCCCTTCTGAATTGGCTCTCAATTGCGCAGTCTCAAACCCACTTTTCGTAGATGAAAAGGGAAAATGACATTGGTTCGTTTTGTACACCTTTTCCAAGCAGGGAAATCTTGAACGAATGTGCCTGTATGTAGTTGAATCTCTTGTGTGCTGTATAAATCTTTCAATTTTTGGTAGTCGTATCCATCAATCACTTTTATTATTTGTGGACTTTTATCTTATTTAAGAAAGTTTGCTTTATTTCAATACCTAAAGATATATTCTCTGGTGTTTTCTTATAATATCTTTGTAATTTTCCCTTGACCTTTGTCTTTTTCTTGTAGAATTTATTTTCATGTATAATACATAATCTAGGGTTTTTTTCTCCACTAAATGTCAGTTTTCTTAGCATCATTAAATAAGAGCTGCCCTTTTATTATTGAAATAGTACACATAATATGTTATCATAAACTACATTCCAATTTTTGACTTAGAGTTTTCAGTTTTGGGGGGTGGTTGGGCAATTTCATTGCTAGTGGTTGAGTCTCTACATTTCAGTTTTAGAAAAACAAAACATATCTATCAGCTTACGTTTGACACTTAGCTCAGGACGTTTCCTGTTTCATAAAAGTTGCTGTTAAACAATACTCCACTATTAGTGAGTACTGAGCTCCCTCACTCTCTGGGTTTTACAGAAAAGTTTGTGGTTATGGTGACTGTATCTCTGCAAGCTGTTGAGCTCACATGTCTTTATTTCTGTTTTTTGTTTGTTTTTGTTTTTTGTTTTTTAACCTAGATTTGCTCAGTCAGCGGTTCTCAACCTGGGACCCTTTTGCAGGGTGCCATAACAGGCATCTTGCGTATAAAGTATTTACATCATGTAATTTTACGGTTGGAGGTCACCACAGCATGAAGAACTGTATTAAAGGGTCCGAGGAAGGCTGAGGACACCGTGCGTGGTCATTTACACCATTTCTATCTCTTTCATTTGCTTACTTACTTGCCTTCAACCTGTTGCTATTTTCTGATGGTGAAGTAATACCAAACATGTGTATCATCATTCTGATTTCAGTGGAGATGATTTTTACTATGCCATGTTCGGGATTTTGAGTTGAATTAGAGGTGAGTTAGCAAATTAGAGCCCCCCTCTCCCCCACGTCTAGCTGTGACCTGTACTCATTTAGTAGTGTTGTCCTGCCTCTACTCCTTCCTGGCCTCTGCGGACCACTACCGTATTCTCTACTTCTCAGTTGTTTTGGATTCCACATGAGTGAAATCACATGATGTTCATGTTGCTGGGCTTGGCTTACTTAATTTAATTCTTCCTTCCAGGTTCCTCCATGTTGTCATTAAGAATGGGACTTCATTTTTCTTTATTGTTCAAGAGTATTCCGTGTTTATGCACAGTCCATTTTCTCAATTCATTCCCCTGCACATGGTCAGGTTTGACATACATCCTGGCTTTCGTGAATAGGCTTCAGTAGACATGCACATACTTGAAGAGATTTTAAGTCTCAGTTAACACACACATTTTTTTTTCTTTCGTTAACATACTGAAATACATGAAACGACTTTCAGTTGTTTGCTAATCACTCACCCCTTGGCTAATATATTCTTGGGTAGTATAACTTAGCATTCAGTTAACATGGTGCTAACAGATTAAGCATACTGCTCCTCCTGTAGTATAATTTGTTACATGCCTTTGATATCTCTTTCATGCTGAGTTACCCACATTGCATGTTCTATACAAACTAGAATTTCACCAGCTGAGGAACAAAAAGGGAAGTATAAACAATGAGTAAGGCAGGCCATGCTGTGTACCTTTCACTCCTGAGAGTACGGTGAAACACAGACATCACACTTCTAGAGGAGCTTAAGATAATGCTGACTGAGAAACCAGCCTTTCTGTTGTGTAGAAGTGAAACTCAGTTTGCTTTCTGTACATCAATCTGGTAAGGTAAGGATGTGAGAGAACAGATGACTTCATTCCAGGTGCTTAGTCAACATACTGACATGGTTTAACCTCTTACTGTATGCTGCATTTACTGTCTATATCACATTCCTACATATGATTTTATGTGCACAGATGTTTTGTCTACATAATTGTCTGTGGCATGTCCATGCCTGGTGCTCATGGAGGTCTGCAGAGGGCTTGGGATCCTCCATCATTGAGGTTATAAATGGTCGTGAGTCACCATTTGGTGCTGAAACCAAACCAGGTCCTCTGAAAGATCACTCATAATCCACCAATTCATCTCTCCAGCATCATGCATACGATATTGTAATTGTCATAATAAGAAAAGGGCAGTCAGGAGAATTATTTTCACCCATTTTATAGGTAGGAAACAGATTCAAAAAGAATAAGTGGCTTAACCTAGTTCCCACAGCCAATAGGAGAGTCTAAGAAAGCCTAGAACCTTTCACTCTCTTTCATCTGTCTCGTAGCCTTCTATTTTCAATATGAGGAAATACCATGGGTCCTATGGTAATACCTTAAGCAACAACGACGTGTTCTCTTTTCACTCACTAAACCCCAGGGTGATGTATATTTTATTATGTATTATGACCTTGCACTGTCCAGCTCCCTCATGTCAGAGAACACTGATTTATTTACAGATATTATCTTTCATAGATTGGCTACTTAGTGTAGGTAGGCTATTACCACTGCATGGAGGGTTACCCGTATTGTGTCAGGTGTGGTGCAGGGAGAGCCTGGACCTTTAAGACAGGAGAAGCTAGGAGGACAAAGGAATCAACTACTTCCGCGGCCTTTTCTACGCACAGTGCCTCACTGTGACACCTGACGGGAAAGAGGTTTAGCTGCACTACACAGAAGATGTTGTTTTGGGAAAAAGCAGGAAGAGCAACATGAAATGTGCCATGATGATTCTTATTTCTCTAAGTGGCATGGAATAGAAATCTTTTGAGTATGTGCAGCAGAAGCCTGAGCAAAATCAGCATTTTTTTTTTTAAAAAAAGACATGTTTCAGGCTGTCATGATGTTGGCCTTCATGATGCCTTCGTTAATTCAAATATTTGTTTGGACAGTCATGCATTTTTGAGACTTTAAAAAGAACTGACATTTCATTTTTTTTAAAAGAATCCTTGAAGAAGAATCAATACCTCATTTTTTTTCACACTAAACTTTGCGAGTATAGACCCAGTGTAGTTCAGTCTTTGCAAATGTCCAATTAAAGTATTTTATGACTGTTCACACGGTATTCTGAAGCTTGAATAGAAATCCCTCCTTTTCATTTTTACCCTTATGTTGCAGTGTGATGTTAATTAAGCAGCACCCACAATAAAGCTGAGTGATACACACATAAAGGGAATCAGAAGAATATGTAAGAAATTTTGTCTAAAAAGCTAGGGAGACGGTTCCATGGGGAAAATGCTCGCTCTGCAAGCCTGAGTGCCTCAGGTCCCCAGGGTACATTTAAAATCTGAGAATGGCTTGACATTGGGCTTGACATTCTTGTGCTGGGAGAGGCAGAGACAGCAGGTCCTAAGAGCTCCTGGCTGAAACAGCTCACTCCAGGGAGACCTTATCTCAAAAAAACAAGGTAAGGGGTGACAGAGGGAAACAGCTGATATCACCCTGTGGTCTTCACAAGGATCCTCATTGGTGAACATACAAGCAGACAATACGTAAGAACACAAATGCATGTGTGCACACACATGCACACACTTACACCTGGGGCAGAAAGGAAAAGAGAGAGGAAACTTTGTCAAATTATGCAAGGAATAGTTCAGAAACCGACTGAAAAGGAAGCTCTGAGTCTAGGAGGTTCATAGGTGAGGGAAGGGTAGGCGGCCATAAAGAATGGGACCTGTGATTAGGACTGAACCTTTTGATCTCGAAAAAGACTCTATGTCTAATGAGAAAGAGGAGGAGGACCTACTGAATACGACCCATTAATTAGTAGAGAAAGTGAGTGCCGCCAAGTGGAAGGGCCTACAAGGGTAAGATCCGCCAGGAAGTGGGTCCCATCCACAGTGACAAGACAGAGTTCGCTTGGGGCAGAGTCAAAGCTTGTTGAATCAAACAGTTGAAGTAAGCAAGGGAATTGGAGACTAATGACAGGGAATTAGTCCGATAACCGAGAGCATAAGAAAGTGTGGCATGAAGCTTCAAGTGTGAGTCGGTTAGTGGAAGCTGATATTTCCATCCTGGTGCCCGGGTGTTTGGTTCTAGCATCTTCTACTCAGGTACCTGCTTTGTGATGAGGAGCTGACAGGTGGGATTCAGTGAACGCTCCAGGTCATGCTGTCCAGGAATCTTCAGGAGAAAGGAAGGACATAGACATTGTTCTTGGTGGTAGATTGGTGTAAGAGGAGGAAGGTGGCAGGATGAAGTCAAAGAGGATTCAGTCTCACGGAAGTGGTTGGTAGCTGGCATGACTGCGTTTAGCACCCTGTGGCCGTTTTATCAAGGACACCTGTCTATGTCATTGGCAGCATTTTCGCCGTTTGTGTGTGGAGGTGTCAGGCAGAGAAGTATGGTGCTGGGGGCTAGAGAAGCTGCTAGAGTCTTCCAGTGAGGAACACTTGGCTTTTCTCAAGAGCAAGGAAATGTCACGGAGACCCTGGTGACAGAGCAGAGCTGCAGGACGTCTTGTCCGGAGTTCTTCACGAGCGTTTCGATGTTGCCACTCAGTGTTCGTGGGCAGGACACTGAGCTTTCCAGAGGTATAGGCAGGTAGGAGATGTAATGGACAACAAGAAGTTCTCAGCGAGCCCCAGGCAAGCATTCAGGTTTCAAGCAAGCATTCAGGTTTCAAATATTTTAAGAGCACTCCATTTAGGAAAAAAAAAAGTGAGGTATAATTGTAAACAGAGAAAGCTCTGGAATGACTCTGGTGCTCAGATCCTGTGGCTGGGAAAAAAAAATCAGAGTCCTGATGCCATCCTCAAACTCTTGAAGCTAGTGATAAATCATTCTCCAGATTTTTTTTAATGAAACATAGTAAAGGATGTTTCCTTAAACTTGCTGCATAGCCTTGAACATCTGGTCCTCCTGCCTTTGACCTGAAAGCGTTGGGATTACAGGCATGCACCATCATATCCAGCTTCTACAGATAAACTGACTATGACTGAAACTGCAGGAACAACCAGGTCTAGCTCATATAACCTAGTGCCCACTCTTGATTCATTGGTCTAATAGAAGAGGCGAGTTCTTTGTGTAGACAGTAGTATTTCTGCCATATCTTTATAAAAAAATCATAAGAAGTAAGGCATACAGAGTATGAAGAATTAAGCAGCTATGACTGCTTGCCAAGAGAAGTATGTGGTAGAACTAGACTCAGATGGCTTGCTCTCCAAGCACTGGACAGGGTTTAAAGGCATGTGTTGATATAATTAAAGATTGAACGCAAAAAGAGTGGAGGGTGGTTTGAACAACAATGGGGAATTCCGACAGAGGTGTGTAAACTTTTTTTGTTTTGTTTTGTTTTAAAGTAGGCGGTGAGCACTATGTCCTGGGACTCTACAATAGTGGCAGAGCTTGGTAGACAGAGAAGGACAGTATAGACCAGGAAGCTAGTTTCTGAAGCTGCTGCAGCCTCTGCTTCTTCTCCACATTCCCATGCTTCTTGTGTATGAGAGCACACAATTGTTAATTGCAGAACAACAAAAATGAATTAAAAACAAACGAACAGATCAGTAGAAAAGAAAAGAGAGTCGTGTGGACATCTTCAAGGTGGAGAAATCAGAGTCTCATCTAATTCCCGGAGTCATTTTCTTTCCTCTGGCTAGGAAGTTTAGATGCTGCTGACATCTGTGGTTTCGCACAGCGTATGTCTGCATCAAGTGATGCTCTCTTTGTCTCCAGTCCCTGCCTTTGTTTGGAGAGATCACTCATGCAAAAGGGCAGGACACCAGAAAAGTTGTCTGAGTGCCAAGCCCAGAATAGAGATACACACCTATGGGTATTTTTAGAGCATTGTATTTTCTTTACTCGTGTGGTTTTGCTTCTTTTTTCCCTTTTTCGTGGAAAGAAGATCAAGGTTCATAGCAAGGGCCATGTGGTTTTTGCATAAGCCCATCGTCAAGGTCTCTTTTTCTCAAGTTTTCTCAGAAAAGACCAATTTTTTTTTCTTCTAGCATTAAAAATACTGTCATGCTTTGCCAAGAAGTGTCAAAAGGTCCTTTTGGTATCATTGAAAAGTTGAGTAAACTATTTTTTTCCCTAGGCTGCATTCTATTGTTCCCTAGGAAGTCGGTTTGACCTTTTGTACTTTTTTATTTATTTTTCAATTTTCTTTCATTTGAAGAGGAGTGAACCGGTTCACACAAAATGTGACTTTACATCGTGCCTTTCAGTCAAGGACAAATAATGAGTCTGAAACAGGCCCCAAATGCCTGGTGAACTCCAGCCTTTTCCAGGAGGTGAACAGTGCTGCTTTTGTGTGAGTGATTATCCATTCTAAACTCGCTCATTGTTGCCTCTGCTCCTGTGCCTTCCCGTTCTTCTCTTTCAAGTGCTATGATGTCTTTAGTGCATGTATTGCTTAGAAATGGGCCAGACCAGAGAAGAATGCACTTTGAAATTAGTCAGGACCCGCTTCAGAATTAGAGGCTGGGGCAAAGTGCCGCTGCAGAGCCACTTGTTCAGAAATTGTTAAGCCTTTGAATAAGGGAGCAGAAGCCCTGAATCGAGTATGGAACTCTTCTCTGGGAGGGGTCTATGGGACTACATGGCTTCGATGCCCTTGAAACCTGCTCTGGAGCATAGGAGTCTGTTGGCTCCTGGTTCTTTAAGGTATTCTTGAACGTTCATGAAAACTGTTAGGCATTCTAGCATTCTACTTTTGAGTGAGGGAGATGATTTAAGAGCCCAGTTAGAGTGGGGAGGCATGCCCAGACCTTAACGCTGAACAGTCACACACTGCACAGTCTTAGGGACTGCAGAGCGCATTCTTGGTCATTAGAGACTTGGGTGGTCATTGTGGCCTTTCCCCCTCTCAGTTGGTACAAGATTGTCTTTGAGGCGATTAGCTTTGGGTAATAGTACAAAATTGCTCTTGGGCAATAGTCGGCTTTTACAAATTCTCTTTCTAGTCATCATTTCTTTCGCTTTACTTTTACGTCCTGGAGCTTTCTGTGAATGTAAGTATTTTAGAGTCCTTCTGTATGTCTGTTTGTGTCCACGCCCATGTGTATCTTAACCTGTTTCTCCTTCCTTTCCTCTCTGGTTTCTTGCTTTTGCTGTTTCTCTTCTCTCCACAGCTGTCACTTACTTCCACATGCTCACCTTCGTAGATGGTCCCCCGAGGAAGCTGACATTTGAATCTCAGTGGAATTCCCTTTCATTTTTGTCTTGGAGTGTTTTATTTGAAACCTTCAATTACAAAATGGTGAAAGAGAATTTTTTGGTGTGTGTGTGATTGAAAAAGCGACCTGTCAGCAGCCGGTGGCGTGTCAGTCACCCCAAAGCTAGCTCCTTAAGAGGCAGTCCTGTGTTTGAAGCTGCATACATGGAAACGTTCTATCCCATGACAACGAAGGAAGAGTGAGATTTCCAAAGGGGACAGGTGAATTTGCAAACCTTCCTCATTAGCCCCAGATCCAGCTTTTGGGAGCTGGAGAGGAGGTCGCAGGCATTTGCCGGTGGTTCCCCCTGACAGGGCTCACGCTGAGGGAACTTGTGAACCTGTCGGGTGTTACTGTTGTTCTCTAGTGTGTACCCTCTAGAGCCACAAGGAAGGCTGGCAGAGTCAGAACCAAGCTTGGACTAGATGGGGCCAGCGGCAGGAGAGGATGTTGTTGGCATGTGCGGTTAAACAGGATGCAGCATTCACCGAACATGTGGTCCTCTCAGCCCCTCACTAGGCTTCCTGTCTCATTAACGAAGGAGGAATAAGGGTTTCGCTTTTTTCAATTGGCCATTCAGACTGCAAAACAAAACAAAACTTTGTTATTTTCATTAATGTGGTCCTTGGTGTTTATTTTAAGCGTTTTACCTGTTAAATCTTAGAAGGAAAACAATTCACATCATGAAAGCTTGACTATGTGAGGTTCCTGACACTCTGAAGGAAGCAGGTTGGCCATTTTGTGACCGTAATGTTGCTATAGAACATAGACAGTGCCAGCGATCCTTTCTGTCTTGAAGGCCTCTGAACACACCATGTGACACCACATGTTTGAACTTTGAAGTTGAACCTTTTCCAGGAAGGTCTCATAAGTTTTCTTATGAGGTTTTCATTCCTTAACATGATTATGTTACTGTTTCAATGTCCGTGTGTCTTGGGAGGGTAAGTACTTGAGAGGCAGCTTCTCTGTCTTCCTCACCTTTGGGTGCTCCACTGGCTGTCTCCAAACTTGGCAGATGGAAGCTGTTCAGTGAATAACTTTGATGGTTATGCTGGGGATAGATCTGAACAGCACTAGGAAGGAAGACTTGCAGAGAAACTTGCAGAGATTTAATTGTGCCCAAACTGAAGACTTTTCTAAGGCCAGAGTCTGCAGAGTCACACTTAACATTTATAGCTACATTCATTTCCCAGAATAGCCCAGGAGAGAGTAAACAGGGAGTCCTGGCAAGGCTGTTGGGCCAAGGATCATTGACTGCAGATAACAAGAAGCAAGAAGTTCCAGCTGCCCTTTTTAATCTTGGTTCAGGCTGCACAAGCAATAGAAGGGAGACAGAGGCATTCCTGCCATTGCCTTCTCTAGTTCCAGACCAGAGAGAGAATCATTTTTTAAAAAGTGATTATTGCAATAGTTATTCTTTAAGACCCTTGTGGTGGTTTGAATGAATATGGCCTCCATAGACCCAATTTGACAAGGTGTGGCCTTGTTGTAGGATGTGTGTCAATGAAAGTTGTTTCAGGGTTCAACTTCTGTGTCTCATCCTCTTTCTATGTCTCTGTCTGTCTGTCTGTCTGTCTGTCTGTCTGTCTGTCTGTCACTCTCTTTGTCTTTCTCACTCTCCGTTCCTCCTTCCTGCTGCCTGTGGATATGTATGTAGAACTCTAAGCTACTTCTTAAGCAGATTTGCCTGCATCCTGCCATGATGGTAATGGACTAAACTTCTGAACTGTAAGCCATCCCCAATTAAATACTTTCCTTTATAAGAGTTACTGTGGTCATTGTGTCTCTTCACAGCAGTAAAAACACTAGACATCAACATTAGGAGATCCTTGAGAAGTCCCAGAAAGAATCCTATGTAGCTCCTGTGGGAAAAATCTCTGTGTGAAAATTATTGGTGCCAGTATTTTAATTTTAAAGAATAGAATCTTCTGAGTATTTAAAACCCATCATGGTACAATTGGCAAGATGTGGAAAACTGCTTAATTTTTCCAGATATATTAATCAAGAGCACATATTCTTTCTCTTTCTAACAACAAAAATATGAAAAAATTCTTTTTATAATGTCCTAATTTGTTTTTCTATAATGTCCTTGCTTTCCCCCTCCTTATCTCCCTCTCTTCCTTTTCCCTTCTTTCCTTCCGAGCACACCAACACCTGATTCACCGAGAGCTTTATTGTTACCGTTCATTTCAGGCACTTTCTTATAAGCTGGGATATGTTGATTTGCTCTGTGTCTTTGAGAACTTTGAGGGGATCCCGTGGAGTTATGGATTTGTGTGGACTGTAGTGTTTGCAGGCTTCGATCTGCTGGGAATCTGCAGTGATCATGGAGGACAGGGTCTCTGCAATTGTGGAGCTGGTGCGCGAGTGGCGAGTTCGTCACTAGGGAAGCTTGCCACTGAGGCAAGCCGGTTGTACCTTCCTCATCCAGAGCATCGTCTTCTTTAAAGGCATCAGACCTTCTGATAGCTTGAGCTCAACTGTGCTTTCCTATTGCACATGCAAATAGTGAGAGTCTGTCTGTTGTGAGCGAGATGGGAAGGTAGAGTGTACTCTTGAAGGATCTTCTGGAGCATCTTGACTTCTGCATTGACCTTACAGAAAGTACTTGGAAGCTTTTATTTGATGAACAAAACAGAAGAAAATAGCATCAAAGCCTGAAGCAAACTTACGTAAAGACCTTTAGTAACCCTTCGTTATCTTTGCCTCAAGAACAAAAACAAGCCAGTCTCTGATGGTCTGTGTGGTCAAAGAAAGGCAGAGCTGGAAATGCACATTTGAAGTCTAAGCAGTTGGTCAATAGGATCATTAATTCATTCCTTGGCACCTGGGGCCATGTTCCTTTTTTCCTATTGGGCCTTTAGAGTCAGTTTCCATCCATATACTGGTTTTTCCTTTATGAGAAAAGAAAAGGAATAAGCAAGCAGTGAACCTCTTTATTGCCCAGCTCTTTTCAGCCTTCTACGCCATGAAGAGATTTAAAAAAAAAAATTCCTGGGATTTGTGTGGAATTAAACTGAGTACTTCTGTTCTAGGGAAGGGAAGAGTTTATTCTTTTAAAAGGGAAGTAAGGTAGGTCACTCAACAGATCATATAGGAATCGGTTTTTCAATGTTTACTGTTGTGTATGTGGGTGTTGCATGCCACAGCACACAGTTGGGAGTTAGAGGACAACTTCATAGAGTCCGCCCACACCCCGACCACTTCTATGTGGGTTTTTTGGGGGGGGAGGGTATCAGGATTGCACAGTGAATGCTTTACCCACAAAGCCATCTCCCATGCAGGCAGAAGTGTGAAGGATGGTGTTGTCATAGGAGTGCTGTTGGGTCAGCAGAGGGCAGCTCTTGGCTTGGATAACCTAAAGGTTCTGAGAAGGTGTTTAGTGCGCTCAGCCCAGATGATTTGGGGAAGCCATTGCCTGATCCTGCAGTGGCCCTCGTGTTGTTCAATGATAGTAATTAAACAAGAAGCCAGGGCTCATAGTGCATAACTATAGTCCTGGCATTAGGAAAGAGGAGACACAGGGGTCAGGAGGTTAGAGTCATTCTCGGCTACATAGTAAGTTCAAGCCCAGTCTTGGCTACATGGGACTGTGTCTCTACAAAATTAAGTAAAGGAAAACAAACAAACAAACAACAACAAAAATAGTTGTAAAATGAAGCAGCAGCTGTAGAATACACTTTGGCAGTTTCTCACTGCGTTAAATAGAAAATAATAATGTAACCCATCAATTTTTTGCTTTGGTCATATGCGTAAGAGAATTAAAATCAGATGTTCAAACAGAAATCTGAACATGAGTACACAAAGTGGCAATGTGCACAACAGCCAGAAAATGGAAATAGCCTAGATGTCTATTGGTCAGTGAATGGCTAAAGTCACTGTGGTGTAGCCACATAGTAAGCTGTTACTCAGCTATGGAATCATGCGATGTTCCAACACATCCTGCTGTATAGTCACTATCATAAAATAAATTAGACGAAAAGGACATGTAATATATCATTTGACTTCTATGATGTTTCCGAAATTCCCAAACCCACAAGCCCGGAAGACACCTCAGGAGTTGGCAAGAGGTTAGTGAGTGCAAAGAAAGGCTCGACCATGGCAAGGCAGCACAAACACTGTAGAAGCAGAGAGTAGAGGAGGTTATAAAGAATTACAAATGTATTTTGTTTTTAACTGAATTAGAATGTACTTCTCTCATGAAGATGAGAAATGCTATGTTTATATTACTACAAATAAAGTTGAACCAAAGAACATACTTGTGGTAGTTTGAATGAGAGTGCCTTCCCTCCGGCCCCTGGGTTACTATATTTGAATATTTGGTCTGTCGTTGATGGAACCATTTAGAAGGGTTAGGAGGTGTGGCCTTGTTTCAGGTCACTGGTGGCAGGTTTGAGGTTTCAAAAGCCCATGCCATTGGGATTCCCAGTTAACTCCTTTCTCTTTCTCTCTCCTTTCCTTCCCCTTCTTCACCTTACCTCTCCCCTTCTGCTTCATCGTTGAGTCTCTGATGTAAGCTCTTAGCTACTGTTCCAGTGCCTTGCTCCCTGCCATGATGGTCATGGAATGTAACCCTCTGAAGCTGTAAGCCCCCAATAAACTCTTCCATAAAATGCCTTGGTCCAGATGTCTTACAACAGCAACAGAAGAGTAACTAAGATAATGATTGACACTCTTCCACGCGGAGAAGCATTCACACATAGCTCTATGAGTTCTCATAAATGAGAAAATACTTCATTTGGTACTTACTTAGATCCACATCTCCTGTAAAGGGAACTAAATTAAACTAGTTATAAAAGAATGAGATTCATTTTATACATGAATCTCCCCCATCTATACCTGAGTTTTGCAACAGATCCAGCTTCTTTTTGTGTGTAGCAATTCAACTTTCTAAGGACAAGCGGGCTTCTCAACTTGGGAGCATCATCTGGGTGGAAGGAGGAGGCAGCAGGGTGAGAGCAGGTGTGGGATGGTGATAAGCCTTGTCAAGATCATCAGCCATGGACCTCAGAAGGAGTGAAAGTATTTACATAGGAGTCGAAAGGCTTTGCAAAGTGTGATTATGGATGAAAGCAGTCTAGAGGTAGGAAAGGGCCAGTGGCCAGAAGTAGGATATGGTTTTAGTTTTAGGATGTTATATTTAACACACATATTCTCTCTCTCTCTCAGTGCTTCTCATAGGCCTAGTTCCCACAATGAGTCCAAGTGAAAACTGCCACCTTTGGCCAAATATTATATAGTCTTAGCTACTACAGTCACATAACAATTTTTAGATGACTTTGACAAGCCACCAATCTGCTATTTCTTAGGATGGGAGACACTGGTAACATTGCGAAGACTAGAAAAGTAATCAGTGATATAGGAAGAGTTTTCAAACTTACGGTAAGAATGATCATTGTAGTCTTTTATTTTCATTCTTATTACTACTATTATTTATTTAATTTTACAATTTTTCATATCCCAGTGTAGCCCCTTCCTCATCTCCTCCTGGTAGTCCCTGTCTCCATCTTCTTCCCCTATCCCTCTTCCTTAAGCCACTGATAGGGGAAGTTCCTCCTCCCCTGCTCTCTGATCGTAGTCTATCCAGTCCCATCAGAACTGCCTGGATTGTTCTCCTCTGTGGACTGGCTAAGTTGCCTCACCAGGAAGAAGTGATCAAGGAGCAGGCAACCTAGCTCATGTCAGAGACCATCTCATCTCCATTTACTAGGGAGCCCTCATGGAATCTGAGCTGTCTATGGGCTACATCTGAGCAGGGGTTCTATGTCCTGTATATGGTCTTTGGTTGATGCATAAGTTCTCTACAGGTCTCCTGGCCCTGCTTTTGTTTGTTTGCTTGTTTGTTTTGGCTTTGTTGGGCTCCTTGTGTGGCTCCTGTCCCCTCTGGGTTCTTTAATATCTCCCTTCTTCCAGAAGACTTCTTGTGCTCTGTCCAGACTCTTTCAATACCCTGCTGCTTGGGGTCTTTCAGAGGACATCTGTGGTAGGTTCCTGTCCTGTTCTCTCTCTTCTACCGCTTCCAGTGTCCATCTTTTTTCCCTTCGGAATGAGAATTAAGCATCTTCCCTAGGGTCCTCCTTGTTGTTTAGCTTCTTTAGGTCTGTAGATTGTAGTATGTTTATCCTATATTATATGTCTAATATTTAGTATGTTTATCCTATCTAATATGGCTTATGAGTACATACCATGCGTGTCTTTCTGCTTCTGGGATACCTCACTCAGGATGATCTTTTCTAGTTCCATCTATTTGCCTGAAAATCTCATAATGTCCTTGTTTTTAATAGCTGAGTAGTCTTCCATTGTGTAAATGTACCAGAATTTCTGTATCCATTCTTTGGATGAGGGACATCTGGGTTGTTTTCAGCTTCTGGCTATTATGAATAAAGCTGCTATGAACATGGTTGAGCAAATGTCCTTGTTGGCGGAGCATCTTTTAGATATATGCCCAGGAGTGATATAGCTGGGTTTTGAGGTAGCAGTATTGCCAGTTTTCTGAACCCACTGTAGTCTTTAAAAGAATATCTCTGAAGCAATATGCATTCAGTGTCTCCGGTTTTCATAACCCTATTATTTCTCTGGCTGATGTAAAGACAGTGCTAGCTCGGCCTTCTTGTTGGTTCCATTCCTCTGGACCATACACTAGTTGAGAGGAGTAGGCCTGTTTGGGGAGGGATATAGTTTTGTGTATTTAGCTTACTATATAAAGTACTCTACCAGGCAGAGTTAGGGTATATTGGCACTAACCGTTTCTAATTGCCTAGAATGATCCACTGCTTCTAAGTAGTGATCTTTCTCCTCCCCCCCCCCCCACATACATACTTTCCCCTTCTCTTAATCTCCGGCCATCACACTCCTCATTTGAAATGAACATTACTGTGCCTTGCTTATGGGGTGTTTATATTTCTTGATAAGTACCCAAGGGAGTCGAGAAAAGCTGGTCCCTTCTGTTTGGACCCCATTGTCAACTTTCATTCTGACCCAGTTTCTTTAGGGTCAGGACAGTGGTTCTCAACCTGTGCTGGTGGCATATCGGATGTCCTGCATATCAGATACTTACATTATGATTCAAAAACAGCAAAATTGCAGTGATGAAGTAACAATAAAATTAACCTTATGCTTGGGGGTCACCACAGCATGAGGAACCGTGTTGAAGGGTCGCAGCATTAGGTTGAGAAGTTCTGGACAAAGAGGAACGCTTTCGGCGTCACAGGAGACGATCTCTGGGTGCTGTGAGATGCTCCCTGAAATGGGCACCTCTGTGGTAGGAAGGTAGCCCGAGCTCCTTCCCTCTCCTGGAGATTACTGTTTTTCACCTGGAAGAAATAAGTCTCTGTAGTTTAGTGTGGAACTTTCCATTCTCTTCTAGTACGCAGGCCTTGGCTGCAGGCTTTGCATTTCACCTGCAGGTGTGAAGGCTTACGCTTAAAAAAAAACAAAAACAAAACTCTGTTTCTACATGGAAGCCCAGTTCTGACAGGACTAGAGGTACTCAGACTGGCAAAGGTGGAGCAGGTGATTATCAGTGGCCACTGGTGTTTTATGGTGGCATCAACAAGTCTTCAAACCCTACAAGTATGCAGGAAGTGCAGACCCCTAACAATGCAGCTTGTTTGTGCAGAGACGGTAATTCTCCAGAAGAGGCAATCCTTGGAATGTGCAGGAAGCACATTCCTGTCTGTTCGTAAGCCTGCTGGTGGTGTGTTGTGTGAAAGAGAATTAATCACAGTGTGGACAAATTCAGCACAGGGTATTGTGTCAGGATGTCTGGGCTGTGAACTTTGCTGACGTCGTCATAGCCTTTAAAAGCTTGCCTGATTAGCATAGGTACTAGAGTCAGAACAGACCCAGATGGATGGAGCAAGGTCCCGGATAGCCTCTCGTGTACTAGTCTTTTGTCTTAAAGCAGTCAAAATACAGGGAGAGAGTTAGGTTGGAGCCTAGATGCTCTGGCCAATGAATGGGGATTTTACGGCTGGGGCAGGAGTTATTTACTGTTCGGATAATTTCAGTAAGCAGCCACACCTCTGGGGAATCTCTTATGTTTTAGATTTCTCAGCATTTCCTGTAAAGTAGGAACCTACTTTAATGTTCAAGACAGCTGCTGGTGCCTAACGGTGGTGACAGAGTTAGAAGTGTGTTTGTTAAATGATTTGCTTTTGTGATGGCTTGCAGAGACCTCCACAGTCCTCACCTGACCCCTTATATTGCTGGACTGCAGTCCTGAGATCAGAATGAACACCCAGTGCGTGTTTAAGCCTCATGGTTAATTTAGAAATCAAAGGAATGTTGAGTCCTGCTTTCCTCCCTCTTGGTGGCAATTTCAAAGTGAAAGGATACAGTGGTCTTTGACCAGCCAGAGATGGTTTCTAGGAACAGTGCGGTCCCCATCTGCTGCAAAGGCCTAAGATGTTAAAAGTAACAGAACGGTGGGTAGTGAAATGAGAACACAGGCAAAGAAGGGCCAGCCTGCTCGGTGGGTGGCTCAGAAGACGGCAATTTAGAGGAGTAACATTACTGAAGAATTTGCAGCCTCTGATAGAAACTCGGACTGTGGTCTTAAAAGATACGTAAGATAACTCTGTGTTTACTCCTCATCAGGTCATTGCCTCCAGAGCAATTTAGTGCAATTTAAAAATAAGCACACAGTTAACTACCATAATGTGGTGAAGCAAGCTGTTTCTGACTGTGCATGCTAACTTTTTTCTATTTAGAGCATGGCTTATATATTATATTATGAACATACTGAGCCATGGCGTGACTGTGTAGTGGCCCCGTGTAATATCAGCATTTAAGGTGGGCCGTTCAACTAGATCAGCAGGGTAGCAACTTCTCAGTTGATGAACCAACTCACAGCTAGATCTATAGCTTTCCATACTCCACTAAATATGTTTTCTTCTTTTGAGCCTCACGAATACTGTTGTGAATTTTTTAAAAATGCTGTTTGCTCTCCGTGGTTCTTTTCAATGTGAATTATGTTTAACTTTAGCCTTTCCCATCATGAGGTTTGCTGGAGGGTCACAGTGGGTCTGGTTCTGATACTATTCCTCCTCTTGTCCAGGGATTGGATAAATTCAGCGTGAGCATTCAAGGTTTTAATGAGTAGGCAGAACAGCACTTTAATATGTGTCTTTTTGATTATGGCTTTCACTGGGGAGCATCTTGAGGCCCATTCCTTTATTGTGGGTTTGAGTCTTGTTCACACTTCTTACTAAGAGACTGTTGGAGAAGTTGGAAGTGAAGAGCAAGATCTTCATGGCCTGACCAGATAGAGACTAGCCGGGGGTGTGGTAGGTAACTAATCCTGCGTTAACTGGGTTTCAGGGCTTCCAGTGTCCTTAGTATCTGCCTCCACTTTTCTCTAGGGAAAGGTGGAAAGACCAAAAACCTCATACCACACAGCTATCTTCCCAAGAGGGGCATGGAAGTCTTTTCTGGACAAAGGAGGATGGGAAAATTGGGTGGAGAATACCTTTTCTCTCCCAACAGAGTTTATCTCACAGAAGTTTCCTGACTTTGTGCTATCTGGAGGGACTTCTTTACACAGCACGAGGTTACATAGCAAGGTCAGGAATGCTGACCTGGGCCCCAATACCCAGGTGCAATCTGTCTTCAAGAATTACCTGGCTGTCTTGAGAGTCATGTCAAGAGACACACAGGTTCACTGTCTCTTTCTGTGCAGCGTCACTCTACTAAAATTTCTCTCCCTGGATCGAATTCCTTGGTATCAGAGTTTGTGCATGAGTTACTTCTGTGTTCCTAGGTCAGAGCATGGAGTCCAGGTTGTCATAGGCCTACTTCACACATACCTGTGAAAATAAGATATTAACCAAATGAACAGTCTGGAGGGATCTTTAAAATGGTAGATAAAAGCTGTGGATTTGAAATCCATTTTTAATTGGAAGCAATAACAGGGCTTTGAGACAGCTGATAGGATGAGGCCAGGACTGGAATATAAAATAAGCATAACATAAAAAGCATAGCCTTTTAGTTTAAAAAGGGCCTCAAAGGAATAACAATCCAGCATCGTGTCTTAAGCCTACACTCTCCTGTAATTTTCCCATTAGTCGTAGTTGGGGCTTTGGACACCTGCCAATACCTACCCTATTTTCACAGAGAGCTAAAATATCCTGTGTAACTTTTATCTCTGATTTTGTCTCATGGAGATACCTCGGTGAAATATTGCCTTCTTGCATGTGATCTCACCTTCCATTCATTTCAAGAAGCCGTTTCCCATCCCTAGATCTGCTTGCCAAGTAAAAGACACGGCTTCTTCCTCTCGTCCTTCCGTGCTGTACTAGCCTGCTCCCCGAACTCTAAATAGCACAGCAAATGCACGGGCCTTCGGTGCCTCACTGGAATTGAGGGACATCCAGGCCCCACCGAGAGTAGAAAGGGCTCATCATGCTGCTGTCACTGTTGAAACCAGATGCGTATTAAATGCAGCTCATCTCAGCAACTCACCCTGACTTGAGCTCACTTTGAATCATAGCCAGGTATTCTACTGATGGAAACGACACCTTCCTTGGCTGCTGTGGAAACCATCTCTAGCCTCTCTTATTTAGACCAAAGAGTATGGATTATAGCAGGTTTTAGCTGCTCCTTCATAGTAAAAATACCATAAGAGAACGAGGAAAATGCATTGTCGACGCCCCGTACTTGGCTTCATCAGTATGATCTAAGGGGGACATTTGCTTCAGCTGACCTGGCCAATTCTGAGTAGAATGAGCTGCCTCTGGCGATTACACTTTCTTTGCTACTCAGGAACAGTGTAATAAACCAGTTACGATTTTCCCCAAGATCCCCCAAGGTGACCTCTATCCAGCTTTTAGGATCAGCTTCTTCATGTGAACAGTTGAGTGACATTTGCCAGTTCCCTATCTTTTGGCACGCTTTCATTTTTCCACGAGTCCTCAAAAGCTTGACAGGCCTGGCACATTAGTGTTTGCTGTGGTTGGGACTCATAATGTCTCTGGTTGTGACTCTGGGGCTATGTTTAATTTCACCTTAAGCCTATTGTCTGATTCTTTCCAGGCATTGGCTTTTGGGGCCAGAACCTTTTTTTTTTTCCCCTCAAGTTCTTACATTATATGTGTAAAAGGAAAAAAAAAAAATGTTTGTAGCACAAATTCCAGAACATTTATCTTCCTGCAACTTTCCAGCTCTGTGAAATGCGCAGAGCTTTTTGTGTGTTACTTTCCTTTATTTGCAGGAGGGCTTCCTTAAGTAGTAGGGTTTGTTTTAAGGAGGTAAAGGGAAATAATGACACCTCTTCCCCCCCCCCCGCAAAACAAAGCAAAACCCCACCAGCAAAGCCACCACCTGCAGCAAACACAGGACTGAGTCAAGCAACCTTGAAGACTTCGAGCTGCAGCTCCAGAGGTAGTTTGGTGTCATCCCGGCATTGCCGTAAGCAGTGGCAGTTGAGGGAGCACCCTGCCTCAGGTAGGAGGTGACCCCACTTTTCGTTTCCCTTGCCTATACTACCAAGCAATGTGTAGACACTTTCACAGCTGGGAGTATACTGATATTCTTGGTGTTACCAAAAGTTTGTCTGGAACTGGGTGTGACTGAATGTGGCTTAAAGCTCAGTGCTGGGGAGGCAGATAGGAAGGATTCTGAGGGCATGCCAGCAATTGCTGTACCTGGAAGCTATACTTGTGTTTTCCAGACCTAGAAATGAACTTCCTCTCATTCTTGTCTTGAAATGAGTCTCTCTTCTCCCTTTTGTGGTGCTGGGTCACGTTATTCTAAAGAACACCTGTGTCTGTTCCCAGTAGGTTAAAGGCCTTGTGGTGATATTTTCAGGCTCTACTCACAAGTCCAGGAATGCTTGGGGATTTTAGAAGGCTTTCTTGGAAAGGAGCTGAGTCATATAGACAAAATACAGTCCTCAAAGACACGCCTTTGCACCCACCCCATCCCCAAATGAGGCATTGTATGGGTACAGATTTGGGGGCCTCATCCCTCTCTGTCTCTTTGCTCAGAATGATGTATAATAGACCCCTCCTGGAGTCTCTCTGTGTGGATCATTTGGTCTGTGGGTTATTGCAGACTAGCTTTATCTAAATACACCTGGGATGCTAAGCCTCAAACTGAAACTGCTCCTTCCAGCCCGGGTCAGTACTTGCAAAATAAAGCACGCCAAGAGCCCCATGTGCCTAACTGTTCTAACCCTGCAGAACTAAAACCGGGTTTCTTTCTCAACGTTCTACAGTTCATACCTTTTAAAACATTAATTCTGACAGAACTACCTCTGGCCTCTTTCCAAAGACGTGAAGTTTTACTGAAAGTGATGGGAGAGAAAGGAACAAATGGGTGTTTAAAAGGATTAAAATGCAGAGTTAAATTGAGACCTTGAGTGGGGCTGTGGGAAGGGTGGGGGCTGGGAAGCGGTGGGGCCTGGAGAGCTGTAGCTGAGAGCATTGTGGATCCGCAGCTGGGGGAGAAAAGCCGTTTGGTATTCTCAATAGAAGAATGGCCATTTCTTTTGATAGTCCCTGAATTGCCGCTCTTGGGGTTCACACTGCACCTTTCTTCTTTTCAAGCTAATGATTTGGCATCCTGGCACATAGCTGTGTTCTGCATAAATGCGTGCACTTTCAAGTCTCCGCTCAAACTCAATGTAATTCCTTTTAGAAAATAATGTTTTTAAGGAGCACAGTATTAATTCAAGAAAGCCCTTGCTGCTCTTATTGTCACCAAAATCATACATTGTTTTCTACAGAATACTGCCATTTGTTTATATTTCCCCACAGTTTTTGTTTGGGGGAGTTTTGTTTTGTTCTAGCGGCAGCTGAAGTGATTTTGAGTGTTTGCAGCATGATGTTAATTAACCAAATGTTGCAACCTGGGACTCCGGAACACCTGGGCTGACTCAAACTGCTCAGAATCAGTGTGGAAATCTTCAGAACAGTGGAAGAATCTGAGGTGAGGCAGTGTATAGGAAGGTCTTTTTTTTTTTTTTAATTTCTCCTGATTTTCTAGGCAGAATAAAAGCAGACAAGGAATTGTCATGGTCCCAAGGTACAGTCTATTTTTAGCAACATAAGGCCCTATGTAATTACAGGTTAACCCACAGGTGTCCTGGACTGTTTGAATGAAGGTAGGTTTGATTAATGTCTGTCTGGTTGACTTTTGACCGTAATCCCCATTTGTTTTGCATACTTGGACTTGATCACATTAAGAAACACAGGTACTAACAAAGGCTGCTGGGTCTTAAAAATCATTTTGTCATGGTGAGATTTTAGGCTCTCTAAACCTTTCACTTGTCTGAACTTTCCTTTGGGGTTCATAGACCAGCAGATTATACTGTAAAGAGAGCCATGTTTGAGAAGGAAACGAAGTACCTTTTGCCAACAGCTGAGCACAGCTCTGGCTACCCCACAGGGTCCCATGCAGACAGGGCCACTAGCCCTGTGACCTGTGCAGCAGGCCTGTCCTTTTTTCACCAAGTCTAAGGTGTAGATTCAGAGTACTGGAATTTTGCAAAGCAGCATCAATGACACCCAAGTCCAAAGAGCTGTTGGTTTAGGGCTTGCCCTGTGCCCTTGAGGATGTTAAGTCATTTTCCAGGTCCCTCTCCATCCAGGTTCCATATCAAACTCCCCACACTTACCTTCTTAACAACTAATGTTCTCAGATTCTACCAAAAACCCTTTAAAGGGATGGCCCCTGTTTAAGAACTCTTCCGCTAAATACAGCAGCAGGTTCTTAACTGCTCTGAGTGTCCCGCTGAGACCTAGATTAAGTACAGCCTTTTTCAAGGAGCCGCTAACAGGCTCTCAAATAGAACTTTTAAAATCGATTGGGAATATATTTGAAAATCATAAAAATATTGTTTCTTAATCTTTACATATGGTAATAATCTCCTGTGAAGAGTTAAATATTGATGCCCTGGATAGACCAGTTTCAGCTCTATAAAATTTTGAGGGTGGAGGGGGCTAGCGAGATGCGTTTCCTGTGAAGACCTGAGCTCAGTTCTCAGCACCCATGCGTACCAAGTGGCGTACAACCGCTGGTAACTCCAGCCCCTTGGGAATCCAACACACACGTCTTCTGCAGGCACCCACACTTGTGAGCCAGACCCCCCTCCAGACCCCCACCTACACAAAGCTAAATTTAAGATTAATAGTTAAATTTCCTTGTGCGCAGAACCAGAGTGTCAGAATTTTTTTGTTGTTATTTAAAACAAATGTCAGAGTCTGAAAGCTTCCTGAGAGTTTCCGTAGTATGTGAGGGCCAGTGCTTTAGTTTGGTCTCTGTAAGCCTTGACCCTCATGTGAGGCTCGCAGATGTCCCGTGAACTACAGTTTCTCAGTCACCTATTTCACACACCTGACCACTGGTCATTTTCAAACTTTCGAGAGCGATTGACCATCCAAAGAGAGCTTCCTGAGCTCTGAGTCTGGGACGAGTCTTCATGCTTTGCACCTCTAGCAAGTTCTCAATTGGTGCTGATGTTGTGAGATAAGGAAGCAGGGCTGGGAAGCCCGGTGATGAATAAGGTATCCGCTCTCGCCAGAGGTCCAGGAATGTAGCTGTTTCAGATGTAAAGCCCCATCCGCAAAATGACAGATGGCGTCCACTATGAAACTGACGTTCTTCCCTCTGTCCCTTTTCCATCTCCTCATAGTGTCTTTTTTTCCTCTATGTTTTCTCACTTAATTCCATTACTGGCACTCTTGATTATCATCTGCCTTGAAAGTGCTCAGAGAGGTCCAGAATGTCTTTCCGTAGCTTTTCCATTCTTTACATCTGTCTTTGTCGACTCTGATTTTCTTCCTTCGGTAGCATGAAAGATGTTTAATTAAAAGATTTTACTCATCTCATTGATGAGTTGTCCTTGTTTGGTTACATATCACCAGTGGCTATTTCTTCACTTTTCATGTCAGGGTACTATTCTATAATACCTTTTCTTACTAAAGCAGGCTTTAGGAGGTAACTTGGAAATCTCAGAAAGTCTTGAATTTTATATCAGTTTAGCAATTTTGTTATTTTTTGTGCTGTTTTGACTCTTACCAGGGATGTAGTGATTCATGCTTTTAAAGTTACTGGAACACAGTTGTTAGGCTTTAGAAGTTTGTAGACTCTTTGAAGAACTGTGATGAGCATTGCTATTGAAAATCACCGTTCAGTGATAAAGGAGTGACTAATGGCCAAACAATCAGTTAACTTCCAAAGCTACTTAATGGTGCTTTTCTGCAGAACATCGGAGGGTTCTGTTAGACAAATGGTCTTGGGTTCTCTCTTAGTAGAATCAGCTGAAGGTCTCTTAGTCCTTTTCACATTCAGATGTTCCAAGTTTGATCTCCGTGTTAGAGAAATACTGGCCTTGGGCTTGCATTTACCCTTGACTTTGCTGAGTCTCCATGTCTCACTGTGAACTTGAACCCTAAGTGACACTCTTTACATTGCCTCCTCACTTGAGCATCCTGACTTACCTTTGCCCATCTTGGCATTACACTGTAGCTGTGGCAGACATTGAAAAAAATACCCAGAATCTCTCAGAAAACTTTCATAGCCTTAATAGAAGCTGTAATACTAGTCAAGTTACATCACTCATCCTCTTCACCCTTGCAGGGATGGAGAGAATTGAGGGAGCCTTGGTACCTTCCAGGGATGCTCTCCTATGTCTGTGGACTTGGGTATCCTGGGGCTGAAGGCCAGTGAGAGCAGAAGTGCTCATCAGAGTGGGTTCTTTCCAGACTCAAGTTCTCACAGAATACATCGCTGAAAGAAAGGCAAGTGCTTAGATACCGGTAGAGAAGGTCAGTTAGCTTTTCCTGGTTGGTCTTCTGTGGCTGGATAGCAGCACTGGACAGGTAGGGTTCTTTATTCAATAAAGACCTTTGAAGGTGCTTCTCAGAAACAATTTGAGTATATGCAGAAATGAATACATATGGGGAACCTCAAAAGGACAGCCAGCCGGTGGCCTGCTAAGTTACAAATTAAATGCATAGTGTCTGTCTTAGCTGTAAAAGGGCTCATAATCTCTCACCCCCGCTGAATGGATAAAGCCAGGTCTGGTTCCCGAACCTGTCTCATGGTTTCATTCTGTATTTTTCCTTGAGGTTTGCAAAGGTTTGACGGTTGCTGGTGACTAGCCGCACCCAGTGTCTTTCAGTGAGAGAGGACAGAGGTGGCTTCCCACCCCAGCTCCTCAGCTGGGAGAATTAGGCAAGCGAGGTGATCAGAGCCAAAGAAAAGCATGCAGTCAGAGGGAGCCTGATGTGTTGCCCTCTTGACATGTTCCTGAGCAGGCACATCTGTTTGCACAGTGTTTAATATCCTTAAAGACTAAAATCTGCACATCAAGAGAGCAGGAGTAAGGAAGCTGTGGAAATGTAAAGCTTGAAACATAATGAACAAAAGCATACAAGAGAATTAAGTGTCCTACTGGGCCATGCCCCAACCAAAGGGATACACTGTGGTTTACAGATTGGATTTTCATGCCAAAGCCTAAAATTCAAACAAACAAACAAACAGACAAACAAAAAGCATTAAAAGGGCATGCCCACGAAATATTTTCTCCTAATCAGGGCTAGTGCAGCCTGTCGAGACCAGGGAGAACATGTTATATTTCACACTTAATCTCCCACCAGTCCTGAGAACTAACCGGCTGCTATCTAAGAGCTACAAGTTGGGAGTGCTTTGGCTTTCCGTTCCAGAAAGGCCTTTATCATCTGGATGACAATTTTTCCAATTTAATTAACAATTTATTCAGTCGTAAAACTACAGTGACTCGTGTAATTAAAGGCTTCCTTCTGTGTCAGCAGAGGCTTTTTGGAGCTTGGTAACAAGTTGGACAACTTCTCTGCTGCTTTTTAAAAGAAGTAGTCAATCACTGGATAATATTTTTAGAATTTCAAAAGTGGAGTATGGCTGGTTGGAAAATCATCTGGGAAGAAAACGCTTGATTAATTACAACGAATGTATCAGAAAGTGATAGTGTTACCTTGGACCTTGCTGAAGTTTTGGCAGGTGCCTCTTCCAAGCCAGGTGAACAGGGAGGGGAACAGGCATCTCTCCTTCTTCATTAATGTTCTCCTCAAAATAAACACCCCTCAACTCACCCCAAACGTCTGAGCTGACAAAGCTGACTGAAATTATCTTGCAAATGTTTTGCCTATTAGAGTGACTAAAAAAAAGTTGTTTGTTTGTTTTTGTTGTTCCTTTTATCTTGTGGATTCTGAGTATTCCTTGAACATGGGCAGCCAAAGGGTGTATAAAATATTCTTCAGGAAGACACCAAAGTGGAGGTTACTCTACAGCATGTATTTATAAAACCTACCATTCAAACATTTCATGAGCATAGGCAAATTAGACAAATGTAGAGAAAGATTCTGCCAGTTAATTAAATGACCACAAGAGAAATCTGAAATTTGAAATGGAGTATGGCACAGTTCAGATGCATTCATGGCGATGCTATTACCGATTTTCCTGTCCCTGAGGAGTTCATGGTATAATGCTGAGGTCACAGATGAAAATGCCTTAGCCAAGTAGGACTTGGCTTCTGGGGAACAGCAGAGTCCTGTGACTTAGTGCTCCATTGTGGGATAGTCTTAACTAATGCCTTTAAGAAATGAGTGACATTATGTATCAAAAGAAGCCTTCAGCTCAAACAACCTTAATCTTCATGACTCCCTTACCAGACTGAGGCGTTTCTGAGGCCCACACCTCTATCACTCTCCTGATTACAGAGCTAGAAATGCAGAATCTGAATTTAAGCCCTGGACTGTGTTGTTTTTGGAATCAGCTGTCTGTGCTGTGATACCTCTCTCTCTATTCTTGTGGAAATGGAGCTGATGAAGTTGTTCATGGTAAATTTGCAATGCGAGTTGTATCATTCTGTTTGATCAGCGCAGGAAGGTTTAGCCATTCCGGTTTTAGGAGAGAGACAGTAGGCATGGCAGTGTGCCCCTCCCCAGTAAATAAAATAAGATAAATCACATTAAGTCACAAGGACAGAACATAATGGCTTAGTGGCCAGGACACCCCTGTCTTTGCTCTGGCTTCCTTTGTGCCTTAGGTACAAAGCGCAGGGAGAACACTGGGTCTCAGTAAGAATACAGTGCTTTCTCCCCCACCTGCCGCCACCTGGTAGTTTTCATTTCCATGCAGGTTACCTGTTGTACACAGTTTAAGGAGTTCCCAGGGGTCTGACCTCACGGATCGACCGTGTCCTCAAAACGCCAGCTTTTTTATTTTTCTTGTTTGTTCAGCTCTTCACAGCTTTACTTCACTCACAGTTTTTCTTTACCTCCCGCCTCAGGAGCAACTACCAAGAACTCTGGTCTTGGTGGGTTTGGGAGGTCAGAGTTCATGGAAGAGACTCTTTGAAGATGGCATCAGACTCCAATTTAGAGCCTGCACCTGAGCTTAAGGCTGCAGATCTGACAAGCCGGGCTCTCCCTTTCCTCTCCAGCTCACACAGTTTGGGGGAGCAAACTGCGTTCTTGTCTCAAATCATCTTCGGCTATTGATAGAAACTGGAACCAGTTTGCTCCACTTGTTTCCCAGTAGGAATCTTGCTTTCGGTTCAAGTTGTCAATCATTTCTCAAAACCTACTCTTTAGTTCTACATCTGTTCATTTATTACCCATCTTGTTGCACAGAAGTTGAGGTAAATGAAGGGAAACATGAAATAGCAAAATACAAGTAAAAGTAGAAAATAAAGATTGGAGAAGAAAGAAATTAGAAGAGCGCAAGACTGGCAAGAAGAAACAAGATTTCATCTCTATAATTTCTTAGCTAGGGAGCCAAACAGAAACAACAGAAGAAAACGTGATCTGTGGTCAAGTCTGGATTTTTGTTGATGAGTAAAAGGAAACGAGCCTTCCAACCCTAAAAGAAAAATTTCCAGTGGACCTCCTTTCAGATGGTAATTCCTTGTAAAAAGCGTATAGGTTTTGCGATTGTAAAGATGACCTTGGGACTTTCTACCCAGCGGGGAATCAGGCAAATTAATACTTATAGAACACAATAAGTGCAGCTCAAGGACAAGGCTTACAAGGAGGGTGGGGGAAAATTGCATTCATTCTGGCAGAGGAAAGCCAGCGGGTAGCAAGAGGGCGGATCCAGCCAGAAGGTGTTAGGTTAGTGAGTCTCCAGAAGGCTTAGACTGAGTAGAGAATGGAGAGATGAGCCTTCGGTGCCAAAGAGTCCATGGGGTGAGGGGGCATACAATATTTTGGGACATACACGTAGAAGAACGCAAGACAAGGGGGAGTGTGAAACTGGCTTCTGGGAGACTGCGTGGTGTCTGAAGACGGCCTATTCCCTAGCCCATGTTTTGGGAAACTTATTCTGACACTAGGTAGAGGATACGAGACAGAGGCAAGAGGCTGGGGGGAAGAAATCAGTTAGGGCACTGTGTAAAACAACAAGTTGACAAACAGCCATGTAGAATTGAGAAGATAGAAAAGGAGACTGTCTTCCTTCTGTAACTAAAACAACCTAGCCACCTAGCCAGATGTGAAAGTAAACTGAGAGACAGATCCTCTGTGGCAAAGGAGGCAGCTGAGAACTCTTGGAATACAGTGAAGCTGTCTGATATGCCTGGGTGGAACTTCTGGGGCCTCATAGATTTGCTCAAGAACAACATACCAGTGAAGAGTGTTAATGTTAGCGTGGCCTGTCCTGTCATAAGGATTGGAGTTAATGTTCTCTTCTGTGATTTCTAATGAGGATTGGGAAGACTAAATAAGAACATGGTAAGCACACGGATAGTTTATGGTAAGCAACTTGAGAGGTCCTTTCTTCATTTCATTTTATTGGTGTGTGTGTGTGTGTGTGTATACACGAGTGTTTGTGAAGACTTCTGTCCCCTGGACCTGGAGTTGCAGGTGGTTGTGAGCCACACTCTGGCTGGAAAGAGAACTTGGGTTTTCTGTAAGAACAACAAGCACTCTTCATCCCTCGGAGGCCATTTCTACTCGTGATGCTGTGGGACCAGCGGAGGAGCTACTCCTGTTTGTAATTTGTTTCATCGTCTCATCAGAAGACTGTGGTTCTCTGAGAACAGATGTAGAGCTCACCTTGCCTGGCCTATCTGCTAGTGACTGTACCCATGGTGAAGTTAAGTACCAGTGTGCTAGTCCTAGAGTTCATGAGCGAACCCTTCCCTTAACCATGCTTTGGCCAGAGTCACCACTATGTCAAGGGAAGACACGGTCTAGGAGAGTGGCCTGTAGGGTAAAGACAAGATTCCGTAGCCTGTGGTGGGGGAGAGAGTGTGCTGTCCAACTGCTCAGCTACGATCCGTTTCCTGATAGGAAATGTGACAGTTTGCAAAGGCAGCACTAAATTGACAACCGAGAGAGAATTACTGATGTGCTGTGGGGATCCCCGGGGGACAGACCCCAGCAAGGTAGGGACCCTGAAGGGCCAGGGAATTATTACAGCATTCCTAACGGTCATCTTACACGGCCTGAGCTTATTGTTGGGACAGTCTTTAACTAACATGGCTCTTCTCTGGACAGCTCACAGGTCTGTGTTAATTCCCGGAACAGGGGGAAGATAGATGGGTGACTCTGTTTTAAGTGGAAGTACATTAATTGGTTTATGTAATCTCGCTCTTAATTATAGTGCCAAATCTTTCTGTTTCTAAGCTATTTTCTTGTGGTATGTTGCCCAACATAATGAGTAAAATTTTCTTGGGGGGGAGGGAGTCCTCGGTAAGGCCATTATATGTTCTAATTTTTTTCAACTCTGTGGCTCAGCTTGAACCTAGATGGCTGGCAGGATTCCCTACTTCAGGGTGTCTGGATCCTTTGCCTTTAATCAGCAGGAATGCCGATGAGTCCTCCTGGTGTCTTGCACAAGTACTTTACATATACTGCAGGGGCATTTCTTTGGGTACCTCTGAGTAATGGTTTTTGTTGTTTACTTGTTTCTTTTTGGTTTTCTACAGGTATACCTATTTATTTGTTTGTTTATTTATTTTGACATTTTCAAACTGTAAGAGGAATTCCTGGCATAAAATTGTTTCAAAGCCTACAGTTCACTAGTATGTAGTCTACAACTTGGCGGTGTTCAGTGTGTGCAGAGTCAGGCAGGCCTTTCCCAGTGGGAGTTTGAAAACATTCCCATTACCTGTGAAGAAACCTACGTAGAACCCCTGCTTCTTTCCACCCATCAGTCCCAGACAACCACTGCTCTGTTTTCTGTCTTAATAAATTTGCTTTCTCTGAATATTTTGTATAAATACAGTCAAAGGTACACAACTTTGGGGTGCAGCTTTTTTCACTTAGCATAGTTTCTGAGGTTCCACTATGGTAGAGTATATGTTAATATTTTAATTACTTTCAATGGATAAATTATATTCCATCGGGTAGTATGTCCTAACATTGTTGTAAATGCATACTGGGTAAATGAAAGGTTTACGTAATACAGAAGGTCCCAAGAGAGCACAGAAAGACTGCACCAGCCCAGTTTAGCAAATAAATAATCATATTGGATTACTTAAAGAAACATGAGGAACTCATTGGCAGCTAGACTGGAAAAAAACCCTAGCTGGGGAAAAGGCCATGGTGATTAGAATCCCAGGGAAGGGCATGAAGAGCCTTTCCTCATCAAGAAGGACTGTCGGAAGCCCCACATCTGTCACCATAGACCTCACTCTTTGCTGTACCGTTATACCTATTTCATCCCCTTGACTGTGAGCCAAGATCTTTTCTAGATCACCCAGTAGCTGTGATCCAAGATGGGGATGTCATGTCAAGCCCAGGTGAACACGTTGGTACAATGCATGTTGATTGCTTGTGCTCTGCTTGTTTCTGGTATTACCCATTATACATAGTACATCTGTGATCATAAATGGACTACAAACACTTGAGAGCCACCTATTCTGGAAGTAGAATTTCTGGGGCTTCTTGGAAACGCTGTTTTGACTTTCTAAGGTCCC
>CM053762.1:41639518-41699550 GCA_028658305.1 Pachyuromys duprasi | reverse complement strand
GCCCAGCCCGGCTGTGCGCAGCCTGTCTCCCTCCGGAGTTTTTCCTGGGAGTATCTGGGTGTCCCTTGGACTTTTCCACTTGATTTCCCCACCGTAGGAATTCTGCTCACCTGGCAGTCGCAAACGCTGGTGTTTTAGGTCCGAGATCTCAGTCTCCGGGTCGCTGTGCCTACACTATTGTCCTGCTCCTCAGACACAGTGTCCTCCTGGGGCAGCCATCTTCGATCTCTCGTGTTGTAGTTTCTTCACATCCAGGTCAGTGCTGTCTTTCTCTCTCTCTTTCTCTCTCTCTCCCTCTTCCCCCCCCCTCCCTCTCTCTTTTCTGGTGCAAGTGAATTGGTGTCTGACTGTGAGACTACATGAGTGGTGACATGGGTCCCTCAGTGAGCACTTTCAGGGTGGTGGTAGTACATGACGTTGTCACATCAGTGACCATGTTTGTTCTGTAGTGGGACACTTGAAAACAGACAACAGACTAGATGGCGGGGGGTCGATGCCATAATCTCTTGGACTTTGGTTTTTAATGATTTTTGTCTGTGTGTATGTGCATGTATGTCTCAGGAATCCTGGGACATAGACCTTTATTCACTGAACCTTCTCACTGGCTCAAGTTTGGTTGGGATTCATAATCCAGAGGGTAGTTAACTGTAGAGACCTTTTACGGTTTGATTTTTCACATGTCCCAAAGATTTCAAGAGCAGTTTAGAAGATAGAGAAGGTAAGGAGTAATAACATTAAAGACTTCATTTGGCAGGAAATTTCTAATTAGTATTTTAGGTTTGGGCACTGGAAGTTATTAAATCTGTTTCTTTTTCTATAAAATGTATTTCATCTTGCATCCTGTAACAGTGTTCTCCTTTTAGCCAATGGCTTGTGATACAGCATACAGGGCGAGTCCTGCTGCCTTTGCTCGGTAATGTTTGCATAATGGATAAGAAAAAGGACAGAGCTTTCACGGAGGGTGGCCATTTTCCAGTGATTTACCAAAAGACAAGCACCAAGGAAGAGAGACGGGTGATGTATGTTCTCTAGACCTTTTCGCTAACATGGAGTCTTTCCTGTAGCTACATCCCTGCAACTCTAGAGATAGAGTGATATTGTAGACATCAAAGGGGGGTACTGTTCAGAAAGGAATGCCTCATTGAATGTTACCATGGCAAAGCTGGAAGCATTCAGAGTGTCACCCAGCATGCTGTTAGAATTGTTATAAACAAGCCAGTTAAAGGCAAGAGTCTTGCCAAGAGGATTACTCTGTGTTGGGCATATTAAACACACTGAGAGCTGAGTTGCTTCCCGAAGTAGGTGAAGGAAAACGATCAGCAAAGAAGGATGCTAAAGAGGAAGGAGCCTGGGTTCAGCTGAAGTACAGCCTGATCTTCCTAGAGAAGCACACTTTGGGAGAGCAGAAAGCCTGAGCTGCGAGGGCCCATTTCCTATGAATCCATGGCTTAATAGATTCACAAAAAGAGTTAGAAGATCCTAGACTTGGGGCCAGGCAGAGAGAGAGGCACACAGTCTTGGCTCTTCCTTACATGAGTGCCTCTGCTGCTGGCTGTGTGTTTATTTACTTGACAGTCAACTGTCTCTTTGACTTATCCATATCATACTATTATCCTGCACTTAGGCTGGAATATTTTTAAGATACTATTAAAATAAACTTTGATTCAAAAGCAAGTGTTGGTGTTGAAGTTGCTGAGGGAAGCTGGCAGGAGCTGGGCATGGAGGGCTATGTATGTTCTTTTCTTGACCTGAGCCAAACGTGTGCTACTGTATCAGAATTCAGTGAAATTTATGCTCATAGTGTAGATTGCTTTCTGTAGATACGCTATTCTTCAGTAAATATCCTACTGAAAAAGGAAAAGAGAACATCGTGCTTCGTTCTCAGTACCTTACGTGGTCTCAGTTTTAGTGTTAAAGCTGCTTGCTATAAGAAGATGGTCTTGGTAAATGTAAAAGGCAGAGAAGGAATTGACTCTCAGTTGAGCATTTTTTTAAGGAAGTTTTATAAATGCATGAGTGTGTTTGGTCTTCACAGTAGTCCTGTGTAATATGTTATCTGCATTTTGCAGATAGGGAAACTGAGGTCGAAAAACTAAAATACTTAAGGCTCATAGCACCAGGTGTAATGGAGTCGGGAAATGCTCCTCTCCTGAGTTCTCTGTGGTACTGGGTGCTTTTGTTACCCAGCTGCCATTCAATGGCTATTTGTTAAATGGTGCATGAGCTAATTATAGGAGGCAGAGAGCCTTGCTGCTGCTCAGGCGGCTCTGGGTTGGGCTGGTTTTGTCTGGCGTGTGTTTGCAGATGTGGCCATTGAAGCAGAGGTGACGGGACCCTCATCTGCTGGGTTTCCCCTTCCTAGATGCTCTGAGCTGGCCTTTCGTCGGACAAGGCCGGGGGATCTTAAGAGCTCCTGACAGATTGACGGCCTGTTAGCCTGCGTGCCTCTCCTGCGAGGTTCCGCAAGGCTGTTCTCATTTAGAGCGGGATGTCTGAATGCCTTCCTGGCTGAAAACTGGCAGGAATAATGGTCTGGTTTGGAGGCTGGGTTGAACAGGATTCTAGTGAGCTGTCAAATGTGATTGCTGAAATGATTTCAGTATGAGCTTATCAGACTGCTGAGGAGCGGAGAACAAGCACACTGCATGCTATTTATGGCCTTCACACCCCTGCAGCTTGGAACAAAATATAGCATGTCCCAGGCTCAGATTTAAATTAGAATATTCTGGTGTGTATGCACAGATTAACTGAACAATAGATTCAGGGGACAAGAAGATCCTCAAACCTGGATGAGAGAATGAATATGTCTAATTTTACAGTGCATTTTGAAAATATTTCAATCCCCAAAGGAACCGATTGTCCTTTACCAAAGAGGCCTGTCAGGGGCATCCTAGTGTATCCAATTGTGAAGGATCTTAGTTAAAGTCCCGCAGTGAAGGAACTGCTGCGGAATTACATTGTTGTTGAATTAAATTTGTGTGTGTGTGTGTGTGTGTGTGTGTGTGTGAGAGAGAGAGAGAGAGAGAGAGAGAGAGAGAGAGAGAGAGAGAGAGAGAGAGAGAGAGAGAGAGAGAGCACTTGTTTGAACAGATCTTTCAGAAATCTGGAATCATTTTTGGGATTTGGAAATAACTAAGGGTTATTCAATTAAGTAGACATGTTCCTCAGCCAGCTTAGTAAAATTGTATTCTGAAACTACTGTAGGGGTAGAACTAACTCTGGTGCCCCAGTCTAGTACTTTCTGCCCAAAGGTTACGCTTACGTTTATTGTTTAGACATTGGTAAGGCTTGAAATATGAAGGATAAGGCATGCTTAGCTTTTCCTTCACTTGTCATGTGTGTGTGTGTGTGTGTTCCCGTCCATCTGTCCACATCCATCCTCTAATTCCGAGACTCCAGGAAGCTCAGAGTTAGCTAGATCCACATTTGAATCTAGTCTTAGTGCTTCCCAGCTGAATGACATTTAATCTCTTTCATGACAGGTTAGCAAGGCTTATCTTCAAGAGTGTGTGAGAGGATTAAATGAGACGATGCTTATAATGCCTGGTCAACAGATGATATTCCTGTCATTCACCTCCTTTTTCTCTGGCAACTTGTACTGGAGAAAGAGAAACCTACATTGGTAAAGGCGCTTTACCATGTACTGTGGAAAGTCTCCACTCTGATCTCTCTGTGGATTGTGTAACAGTTTGACTTAAAATCTTGAGGGTTTGGGAGACGGGTTCAGTGGTTAAAACATCTGCTGTATCACCAAGAGGAATGGAGCTCAGATTCCCTGGAACCCACACAGATGCTGGGTGTCTGTGGCAGGTTACTTGCAATTGTAGCCTCATAGGCTGAGTGGGATTCCTAGGCAAGCAAGTGGACTGTGTCTGCCATGATACACCCTGCCTCCAAGATAAGGTAGAAGAGCCATGGGGGATGATTTCTAAAATCAGCATACAGCTGTACCCGAACACAGACATGTATTCCCACACTCATGAGCACTGAGCACCCACACACATAGAGTGCAATAACAAAGGTGAGTAATAAATAACATAAGCCTTAAATGTAGATGGTAAGGTAACCACTAGTTGGAAGTGTCTAGGGTTTGATCTGTAGTATTCACTACAAAATAACTCACTATTTTACTTGAAACATTTTTTGCAGTTAAATGTGTTTTTCAAATTTTTCTCTTGTTTATGTATACATATTTATATATTATACATCCACTCTTCTTTTTGGTACATCTTTTTTCTTTTTGGCAAATGAGAAACACTAGAGAAATATTAAAGTATATTGCTGTCTTAATTCTTTTATTTTCTCTGTAGTCTCTGTGAGTGGTTAGGGATAGACCTCAGCCATAGAGTATCTGTGTGATGAGGTCCTGGGTTTGATTTTCAGCACTGTAAAACAAAATAAAACAAAACAACAACAACAAAAACTTTCATAGACTCTTCTCCCGTCTTAAAAATGTTTACAATTACTAGACTCATAATCATATTTTTGTTATATATATTAACCAAATCAATGTAAGCACTTTCTGATGGCTATAGACATAGATTTCCCATCTATCTATTTATTCATCTGTATTTGAGCTTAGCCTGTTGCTCATCCTGCTAGAGGTCCAGTGAGGAAGAGTGTGGGCGAAGTTCCTGTGATGAACTTACTGCTTGGCGGCGGGGGGGGGGGGGTTCAGGAGACACAGGTAAACAAAATAAAATGAAATGTCTCGTATGTGTGATAAACAGGGTGCCAGGTGGATAATCTAATCAGGGAAAGACTCTGACATTTGAGCCAAGCTGCAAAGGGGAAAATAAAGCTTGAGCCAGTCCTGCCGTAATGTCCAATCCTGGCTTGAATATTTCAAGGTCTGGTGGCAATCCAGGGCTAGTAGACTTCTTCCACATGCTCAGTGTAATCAAGGGCCACCCATCATACGCTGTGAGTTCCCCCACTAGGTCATCTTTGTGCAGAGTTAGCCCAGGGCTATCCTGGGCTTCATTGACGTCCCCTTAGATTTAAGCAGTGGCTGTGTGGAACAACCCCACCCGTGTCTTCTACCTTTGCTGCACAGGAAGCTAATACAGCTGAGTCAAGATGTGTGTTTCTGCAGGCATGCAAAAGGGTTGGGGCGGGGGGAGAAAATTAATTAGTTCTATCCACGCAGTGATTATCATGACCTTCCATTTTGATTCTTGTTGCGATGACAGCCATATTTGCAGCTTGCACAGCCCTGATACTAATTAGAGTAGAAACAGCACTTTTGATAAATTTCCTTTTAGAGAAGGTTTATTTAATTCGCTTCACAGTCTCACTCTGAACACCTGGAGACAGACGGGGAGAGGGGGGAGTTTCACAGTCTGGGGGATCATAGAGAACAGCACCCACCATCATCACTCGGTAGGGCGGGGGATTAACTTTCACTGAGTAAGCAGTGCTGTTCAGCGATGCTTCTCACACTGTCTGCAGGAGAGGCCCAATTCTTTTCTTTTTAATATTTTAATCCACTGTAAATGAAACATGACCCGGCTCGACAGGAGTGAACACGCTGTGAGGGTGTTCGACACTCGGGCCAGCACCTGGTTCAGGAGTTGAGTCTGGCAGGGGTATCAAAGCGTGCCCCTGACTTCTGCAGAGAAGTTCTTCATCCCAGGTTTTGGTCTTTTCCCCGGAAGGGTCAGTTACAGGCAGCTTTGGGAACCAGCGCTGGCAGGTTCAGCGCTAATAGCCGTGTCTCCTCCCGGAGCTGAGGACACAGCCTCTGACTTCTTGGGGGAATAGTACTGTTGATATCTTTACTCTGGTGACTGTTGTATAGAAACAGGAAGTTTCAAGCCCTGGGTTGTCTTTGTCTTTCAGGGGCAGCACTCACCTCCAAGGGACCCTCGTGGTTGTAACAGTGTCTTAATAAAAGGGGGATAGAGAGTCCAAAGACTTGTGTTGGTTTCTTCCCCCCTTAAGTCTCAAATTCTAGGGCAATGTTTGTATGATTAGGAATTAAAATCAAATAATTCCTTGGTGACACTTTTTTTTAAGGATCCATTGAGCCACTAACAGGTCATTCTCAATTCTGAACCGAGAATTTTAATGGGGTTTTGTTGAGAAGAAAATTTTGGAGTGCTTTTACTGTGGTAACACTGTCTTGGTTACTAATTCGACTTCAGAGAGAATTTGTTTTTGACTACTAGGAAACTAGAATCCGAAATAAACAATGTGGATTGCCCAAACTCTGCGAAGCCCTACAAAAGACTGGCCACTTTCAAAAGTATTTCAGTTATTTAAAAAAAAAAAAAAAAAAGATTTGGTAGGAGAATTCAACATACAAACTGTTTTCATAAGCCCACATAATTAACTTTTTAATTTACTACTCTATCATCTATATATAATAGGTTATACTTTTTAAAAGAGCAAGTTTATGTGGTTCACAGCTGTGTCCACTCATGAGGTCATTGCCACAAGCAATAACAGAAAACATACTCATTACTTCCAGAAGTTTCCTTACCTATTGGTGATTCATTCTTCTCTCAGCCGCTGGTGCCAGGAATCCATCATCACTGTCATCTCTGGTAAATGGCGCCATACAGTGTAGACCAGGGTATGTGGACCCTTACCTTGAGACTCAAGCTCTGGTCCTTGCTGTGCCTGAGTGGTGCTTCATTATGTGGAATCTGTTTCTCCTGTTTTCTGAGACTCTAGTTCGGGATTTTTACTACTGTAGACGTTGATGCATGTGTCAAGCATGTCCATTGGTTTTTTTTTTTTTTTTTTATTCTCATGAGCAATACCAAAGAAGCAGGTAACATGGAAGGTGTGTGTTTCACATGTCAGGGAATTTGGACAGGGCAGTTTTGCTAACATCCAGTGCACACACATTGGAAAGCTTTCTTCTTCACGGGCTTGCGACATGCATGTACACTGTAGGATGAATTTCAGAGGTTATGTGAGTTACTTCACTCTTTCCACCATGTGGGTTCTGGGGATTGAACTCAGGTTTTCTAGCTTGCTGGTGAGCACCCGTGAGCTGTCCTGACACTGGTCCTAGGGAGACATTTAAGTGAAACTGTCCGAGATGAGGATAATCAACCTTGGAAAGAAATGAGCCCGACCTGCCGTTCATCACCTTTCCTTTGTGACTGTATACATATGGCTCCTACATTTTGGCAAAGGAGTGCACCACGGTTGCTGCTTCCAGAGCTTCCAATTTTAGATGCAGTGTTTCAGATAAACTGAAAGCTCTGAGTTGGTTTGTGAATCACCCAGGTGAAGCTCAAAAGCAGCAAGCTTGGCGAGCACTTTAGCAGAGCATTTGTGACAAATGCTCTTCTACAAGACTCTTCTTACAAGGACACTGTCTGGGCCGTGGAGCCCTTGGGATTATTGTTCGAAGCATTGTTAGTGTGTCAGTGGCCTCATTTTGCTAAGTGCAATGCCACATTATATTTATTCTTTTAATTGAAAACAAGAGTCTACCAGTGTTGAGCTGTTAAACAGGAAATCCAACTAGGGGATAATAATAGATGTTCACGGTGGTTAATCACAAAAGGGGAGTCGGAAGTGAACCCGAAGCTTACGGTCCCCATGCCTCAGGTGGATGAGCACTGGACACTGTCCTGTCTTTACCAGATAGTAACATTAACTCACAGAAGTGAGATTCAGTCAGACAAGTTTGAGTGGGTTAAGGACAGTGAGAAATGTCCTCTTCTGTTGGAACAAAACTGTATGTAAAATGCTGCAAATCGTTTAAAGGTGGTGGAAATGTGCACGTTGCATTTGTTCTTTGAAATCCCCTCCACTCGTTCATCTCGGAAGTAGCACAGGATAGCATGTATGTACCCACACAGGAGAGCATTCTGTTGTGCGATGTGTATGCAGTAAATGCTTAGAGGACAGTCTCTATAGACCGTGATGCTCCTTCCAGGGTCTTGTCTGGTGTCACAGATGTTAGGTTCCCATCGCTCTCAGCAAGCCTGGCCTACTTCACATTGTATGCCCCCTTTAATCCCTGTGTTCAGCGACTTTCGCGGCAGAAATCTTAGTGCAGCTCTATTTTTGGAATTTTGAGCAGGTGGAATTTGATTTGTGGTGTCACTGTGGCTGTGATCAGGGGCTGCACGACCGGTATCATTTGCTTAGATCAGGCAGGCAGCAGGAGAAAATCTGAAATAGAACCCACCGTGTGTGCCACTGCTAATTATTTGCTTTGTTCTCACAGCTCGGCACTAATTCATATAATATCAGACATTTATAATCTGGCACTATGTAAATGACTAGGGAGAAGTCTAAAAAGCGTCTCATAGCTGGAAGCTCAGGCTCATTGCAGAAGTCATTAATTCTCAAGGCTATGGCCAATGCAGAAACGGGTGGCAGAATCCATGTTGCTAAGTATTTGGTTTGGGACTCTTAGGCTATGCATAAACCAGCCCGATTGGTTTCGAAGATGGAAACTACAAGTCCAGTGGATTTTCCTAAAACATATCTTTTTCTAATACTAAACAAAAGGAGTGGTGAACTTCCCCAGATTGACGAGGTGTTTAGATATGATGCCAGAAGGACCTTGACAACCCTGATTCTTGCAAGGATGGAGCTATAGTGCTCCTCACCCTCATGGTGTCCTCTGTGACCTGCTTTGGCACATTGGCCACAAGGGCCTTGGCACTTCCACCTGCCCCCCTGGCACAGTGCCGACCCACCTCCTCAGCACTGGCTGTTCTGCATACCTTGACTGATAGTGTCTAGTTTTAGCCCTCTCACCTCCTTCAAGGCTTGTCTCAGGTGAGACCTTCTTGCAGGGCATTGTTCTAATGCCTCATTAAAATTGCAACCACGGCCTTCCCTGGCTTCCACGATCACCAATCTTCCTTGCTCTTAGCTTCGTTTCTGTAATACCATCCCCTTGTGTACACTTCAATCTCGTTTTGTGTTACTGTCAGGATGCCCTGGCATTCCTCCCTGCTCCTGTCTGCAGGGAGAAGTCTGCTGATGGACTCAAGCAATACATAGTAGGCGCTTAGTAAATACCTGTTGACGTCTGTGGGTGGGATAAGCATTGGAAAGAACATCCCTACTGAGTGGCAGAGCAGGTGTACGGTGTCAAAGAGCACTTCCGTTGATGTTTTCCTTTTCTTCCATACACTTCCGGTAGCTGTGAGATCACTTTTGTCTACTAATAATCCCAGGAGAAGATTGTGAGGGACAAATAAGTCACAAGTACAACAGCACAGTTTGGACTTGGTAACCATACCCTATCCAAACTCCTGTTCTTTGTTAGAGAGTTTTACTGTTCCAAAGAACCAGCAGTATTTTCATTTTCAAAGAATGATTAAACTCAGTCCTTCTGTCAGATTCCTGCTAAATGACACTGCCTGGGGCTTTGCTCACGTCACCTCCTGGCTCTTCCCTAGCCCTTCCTGAGGTAACTACTATCATTCCAGAACAGGGATTGGAGGCGAAGAGGCAGGCACACACATGGCCTCCAAGAGCTGTGAACTTTGCCTCTCTTGTTAAAAAATTGTTTATGCTTCTTCGTGTAAGTGAGAATACAGAGCCTTTCTCTCTACTCAGAGAAAAGTTCTCATTAATGTCTGCACTTGTATCTAGTCTTTTGTCACCGTGAATTCCCAGGGCCATGGGCCACAACCTCTGGGGCAACTGTCTTGCAGGTTTGTATACTTGCTTCCTGGGAGGCAGGCCTCACTGCCACAGCTCCTATCATGGGACCCATTGATCTCAGCATTTAGGTGGAAGACAGTTTGAGAGCTACTGCACTTTTTCCACTGGAACACTAGTCTTCAAGCCTCTCCTCCTCAGCTTCCTCTTTCTCTGAGCACACTAATCCCAGTCAGGGTCTCAAGTGCAGCTGGGCTCGGGAAGGCAACGGTATCGATAATAAAGTGCATTTCAGGTATTCCTCTGGCTTTAGAGAATGTTTGTTAAGAACAGAGATTCAACCTCTCTCCTTCCTTGATGACTGTGGATTTAGCTGTGGGTTCTGGGGTCAGGTCTGTAGCTTTCTCCAGGACTGCCCGAGCCAGTTCTGTGTCACCTGGGCAAGAGCATGATGGAGGAGAGCACTGGAATTCTTCCTTAAGCCACTTAGTTGTACATCATTGCATATCCATGTTTTTCCTGTCCAGATGTGAGATAGGCCATTGAGAAGCAGCCAAGTTTATTTTAATTTCCTTACCTTTCCTGCCCTTTCTCTCCCTTTCTTGTCACACTTAGACATGCTGCTACTGTACAGGATGAGAGTTGTGTATTTTTCAGTCCAAGCGTTTGACACTGTATGTGTTTGTGAGGATCCCCACAGTAGGGAGATGTTGGGTAGTGGTTGGTTCCTGACTACTGGCTCCCAGCTGGGGAAAACAGGCCTGCCCCATTGGTTTGCTGGAGGAGGGGGAGTTTAGAAAGGTATTGATTTCATGCAAGGTAGTGTAGTTGCTCTTAGCTACTTCATAGGTTCTTTTCTTCTACCCTTCCAACAATAGATAAGAGATTTAAAACAATGGATAGGAGTTTTGTTTTTTAAGGTGGAGAGGAAAGGAAAGACATCCTTGAAATTCAAAGTCAGGGGTTGGAATGAGAGGCAGCATTATCATTAGACTACTTCCTGCTGATTAGGGGCATCGAGTTCCTTGGGATAAATTGGATCTTCTCCATCAAGATAGCTAATTACTTCTTCTTTGTTATTCATGCACAAACCAAGACCAACAACAACCAACCAACAACCTCCCACACCTCTTGGGGTCCCTGGAATTTATATACTCTCTGAAAAGTCCCCAGAATTCCAAATGCCACACAACTGCAGGAACTAGCTGCAGCTGGTAAAATCACGCCTATGCCAAAGCACAAGGCAAATCATAGTCAGCTTCTGCAAAGCAGCTCCATAACCCGATACCTAAGATTAAAATGATGACAAATTCTTAAAATATTTCTGTGTTTTGAAAGAAACAAAAATTCCAAAATTCTCACTACAACATGGTCATGGAGTGTGTCTTCTACAGTCTTCATCCAGTCTTCTGATTGCATAGGGTCACCCTTTATGATCATTGGCTTCTGCATGGTTCCTTCCAACAGTCTCATTTGCTCTTCTGGGGGGGGGGTGGTTGTTCTCCCTCTGTCTTCCCCTGTGACTCTTTCTGACACCATTTTCTTCATCCGGCGGATTCTATCTTTGCTGTGACACTTTGCCTCCTGGGAATCTCACAGACTTCTGATTTGTAAATCTCAGTCTCAGCCACCTGTCACAGAGTTCTGATCATCTCTATTCTGGAAACACTTGAGATCCCTCTGTGCAAAGGAATTTCTGCTTCTCCAGATGACTGTCCTCACTCTGTTCCTATCTCTCCTGTCCCATTTATATATCACCTTGTATTGCTAGTGAGTCAATTATATGTGTATGTGTATGAATGTGTATTTGTTCACATCCCCACAAATCAATCACTACCTCCTTGAATATAGGGAAATTTTACCTTCTGTCTCTTTCAAGACTTCTCCCAGATGTTTGTTAGAGAAGGGCCTGGTGTCTGGCCTTCCTGGCTGCAGAGTCAAGGTGGGTCAAGGAATAGTTAAGCAGTTTAAAGTTTCTGTTCAATAGTTTAATCGTTTAAAGTTTGATAGTTTCTGTTTAAAGTTTCCAACCTAGAACTAAGCCAGAATCTTCCTTTGTCTTTCTGAGGATATTTCTAGCCGTTGAACAGAGACATGCATGTACAAAGCCTGTCCCTAATCAGAACTGACCTTGGCAAAGTATCTGGGTGGTGGCAGGAAGAAGCCTAGAATAATCAGTGGTTTCTGAAAGAAAAAAAAGGGGGGGAGGGTTTCAGAGAAAAATAAAGCTCAAATCTCATCCTCAAAGTACACAGATCCAGGTGACAATTGCACGATAGCAAATTGAGTTGTTGTTCCTCAACATTGAAAGCATTTTGGAGTGTGATTATTCGGCTTGTGGATGAGGTGTTAGAAAACCTCTTGGGCTGCCTTGCCCGAGTGTGAGACTTCACCAGTTTAAGTGTGTGTTCACTGTAGTGATCCATCTGATCAGATGCAAGCTGTTGATGGGATTGTGGTGGCTTTGCCCAGCAATGGAGCCCATCAATGGTTGAGAAAACATGTCAGAAACGTGAGTGACAGAATCCGTAGATTTCTCATGTAATGCTGGATGATGAGGACATCATGTAGAGGAGCTTTTCATGTCAGTGTCAGATCAGAGCCAATGTGGTAGGCTTCAGAGCACACCCTGGATGAGATGGCATATCTAGGCAAAGTCCGTTACTGCAGAGCAGATTGAGGAATCTCCAGGCAAAGGGACCTCTGGCACTTCAGTTACTGTCTTCCAAAAGGTACCATGGACGTTTCTGACCTGATGTACTCTGCTGAACTCATCTCGTCCCTTTGTTATATTTTTGAATATATAGTTCTTATTTATTCAGTATGAAGTGGAAATGGAAAATAGAAGAAGCACAGACCGAAGAAGCACAGACCAAAGGCCCCACTACATACAGGAAGCATGGCAGCTTGACCTGGTTTTTAGCAGTGATGCGAATTTCAGTTGTTTTGGTCTCCTTCACGGCTTATTCTGTAGGAAACAGCTCCAGACATGCAAGGTGTTTTATCTGATGACACTGCTGTATGGCCACTGACTTTCCCAGGGTGGGTGTTTGAGTTTAGATGGGCACTTGCTCTGTTCAGTGTACTTGGAATATAATGAAGTTCAAGTGGAAGGTATGACTCATCTCTGAATTATCATTGAGTACCTTAACCAGAGAAGAAATACTCTATGCAACAAGGCTGCAATTGAGTGACACTCTTCAAGTCGGACCTCTGAATTTGGCAGTCATGTGACTTTGGGGCAGGGTGTATCAGCTGTGCAGTATTGCTTTTGTGATCCTTGTGTATCAGTGCCGACTGTTTATGCAGGTCATGGTGGATAGTAACGGTGGTGGTCTTTGAACAACTTCTCAGACAGGAAAGACAGGTAAAATACTACAGATAGACTTTCATCATATTTTAGTGATAGACACATAGAGCTCTGGGAATGTTCTACATGACCATTTCAATTGAAAAAGATTATTAATATTTCATGGTAAATGTTTCATTAATATAACTTGAAAGGACGGTGACATTATTTTGGTTGGATATGAGTTTTCAAGAAAGAGAACATGAAAGAAGATTGAAGAGAAGGTCAGAATCTTTACCAGGTGTATTTTTAAATTCTGTTTTTTCCCCTCAAAGACCCATTTCATCACAGATTTGTATACAGCCTTCTGTTGTCAGCCAGCTAAGTTATCTTTTTTTATTTCCTTAAAATGACACTTCCTCGAAGACACTTTACCAGATAGATGCCTTTGTGACATTCAAATGCTGATCACATGTGTTAACTGAACACCGTATTTCTCCTGTGGCTTTCACTCTGTTGGTAACTAAATAACTGACTTTGTAAGCAGTGTTTCCTTCCTCCTCACCTCTATGATCCTGGCAGTTTCCTGAAGTAGGACTTGAAGTTCCCTGTGGACGTTTGGTGAAGGAATAAATGAGCAAACGAGTAAATAGTTGAATTGCCCAGATACTTTAGGATTCAGCATAGTATGCTAAATTACCACCAACTGTCTTGGTCTCAGAATGCATGCCTGTATTTCGAAGGCAAATAGACTAGATCATCTCTAAGTCTGTGTTGCAAAGCTGCCTTAAATGAAGGGCCACAAAGTTAATGGCTTAATACCATCTGAAGGGCTGTGCTCACTCTGGTGGCTCTGAGAAATAATCCTTCCTTCCCTTGTCCAGCGTGCTTTAGGTTATTTCAGTCCTTAGCACATACTGACACATCTCCAATTCTTTTTACATGGTCGTATCCTTTTGTGTGTAGAGAGCAGTAATTTCTTATTTAGAGACAGCCTTGATCCAATATGACATCATCTTAGCAGGTGACATCACATTTGCAGAGGATGAGATTCATTTTCCAAATAAGATCTGAGTCTGAGGTCTTAGGCAGACAGGGATTTGTCAGAGTCCTGTTTAATGCAATGGTATTTGATGCATCACAACTTAATTTTCTGGCATTATCTTATGTAATTCTCCTCTTTGAGATTCATAGCCTCATTCATTCTTCACATGTGGGTCTTGGAAACTTTCCAGGTTCTCAATATGAAATCTAGATATTTGTACCCAGCTGCCTACAAAGACATGTATCATAGCTTGCTGCCTAGGAGGAGGTGTTGAGTCCAAATGCAAGTGTCCTAGATTCCTATACTACAATGAAGTCTTTCCTCCATTCTACCTGCTTTCCATTGTCTTTGGCTTTCTAAGGATTCTGAAGAGTACATAACATTTCTTGCATATAAAAAGAAAAGATTCTCCTATGTCTGGGATTTCAGCTTCCTCCACCTTATCAGTGGGCATGTGGTAAGTTCACGCTACTCTTCTATATAATCCATTGGCCTTTCCAGACTCCCAAGGAATGCATGGACATCTGTTATCTACTAGGTCCCTTTATACATAAGTCAACCAGGTTTTCCTCTCTACCCAGCTTGCCCCTCATTAGCTTAAATTTTGGAGCAGTGGTTCTCAGCCATCCTAATGTTGTGCCCCTTCAATACAGTTCCTAAGTTGTGGTGAATGCCAAGCATAAAATTATTTTTGTAACTTTATAGCTTTAATTTTGCTACTGTTATGAAACATGATGTAAACATCTGCTATGCAGGATACCTCATATGTGACCCCAAAGGCTGTTGAGACCCACAGGTTGAGAACCACTGTCTTAAAGTATTTATCGATCCCAGACTCTTTCCTTTTAACTTGAGGATTTCTCCTCCACACAAGATTAAACATACAGTAGAAAAGTAAAAGTACCTTACAAGTGTGTGCCCTTAAAGTAAAGTAGAAGCAGTAGGTCTTGAGCATAGCTTTGTTCGGAACTGTTCTGCAGGGAAGACAAAGGAACATTTGCTGAAGTCCTTTTGTGTGCCAGTCCCTGAGTACAGGCTATGAATGTGTGCACAAGTACACTGATTTTTTTTTTACATTAGCATACCTAAACATTTCAGTCATGTAGAAAGAAGCCCTGTTTCTCCCAGGGTAGAGATTTGATTAGATCACAAGAGTGGGAGCCCCGGTTCTTGTTTTCACTTTCTTGTATATTGGGAATAAAAAGTCACAACAGCCTTCAAGGAGAAAACGGACAAGGAAGAGGTTCAGGTGGTTATGAGAGCCCCTTTAAAGCTCGTAGTCTATTTTAAACTTAATCTGCATGAGGTGGAATTTCCTCCTCTCTGTTAAGTAGATGGTATAAGGAGTGATGGAGAGGTTAGAGCTCTGGACCACCAGATAAACTGGACATTCATACAAGTCAACACCAAGTATGTCACCTGGATGAAGAGTCCCAGAACACAGCTACCTCTTTTTTTTCTTCCTATACTAGAGCCATAGGTGTGTGAAGAGTCTCCCTGTGGCCACCGTGGTGGTCACAAAGCTCAGGGGAGATTGTGGTAGGGTGTGCCTTCGTGACAGCGTCTACAGGCTCTCAGGAGGTTTCATGCACATATAAGGAAGTGCGTATATTGGTCTGTTCCAGTTTATCCAAAACATACATCTCACAGTCTTTAGCAATTGCACTCATTGTGAATTCATATACACATGCTCCTTTAGAGGTTCACAAGGTGCCAGTTAAGAATGATCATTGACACCTCCCTTCCATGTCATTTTGTGCTGCAGACATAGTAAAAGAATAAATGGAAAGTCATGAAGAATTTATTTTGCCTAGGTTTCTAAGATCTACATTGTGTTTCTAAAATGTTCATTGAGTACTTTCCTTTTCATTTTTCTCTGTCTCTTTTTTGGTCTGGTGGCCTAGATGCTTGTGAACTCCCCATACTGTTAGGCTTCTTGGTGGCTACTGCAGATAGATCAGTGTGAAAAATGCTTCCTGTGCCGAAGGCGTTAGTAGCTTAATGAGCAGGTCTGAAGTGGGAACGGAGCAGTGGGTTAGCCCCTATACTTAACAAAACTGTTTTGCATGTATATATTTGTTCCCTGCACAGTGTTTGTTTTACAGGAAGATTTTCTACAGATCAAAGGAATTAAAAAAAAAACAAAACAGAAACAAAACGGTGCTTCCAATTCTTCCTTCTCTCGTCACCTTCCTGACTTTTGCTGCCAAAAGTAATTATTTTTAATGAGAACTCTCAGGCATTAAAAAAAAATTGATTTTAGAAAGCAGTACTGGAAAGTCCAATCTCTTGTTGGGTATGTCAAAACAAACACACAAAAGTTAGAAAAAGATAAGTCCACTTTGTAACAAATATCCAGAGCTTCATGAAAGTCATAGCTAACGAAAACGAAGCATGGGAATAAGGTATTCACCACATGTAAATATGGCTGACTGGAGAAAAGCCACTTACTAAAAGCAATTAAGAAATCAACATCCACTGGGACTTGAGGAGGCCTCTGGAGTCTATGGCGTGACTCTAGCTGGTATCCCTAACAGTGAGGGACATGGAGCTTGAAGTTGCTACCTTCCTTAGCCAGACTGGACTTCAGGTGGAGGGAGGGAGACACCAACCCACTCATAGAACCTTCAACCCCAAATTTGTCTTGTCTGTGAGAAATATAGGGATAAAGATGGAGCAGAGATTCAGGAAATGGTGAACTGATGACAGGCTCTACTTTAGACCAACCCCATGGGAAAGAAGCAATCCTGACACTATTAATGATACTCTGTTATGATTGCAGATAGGAGCCTACCATAACTGTCTTCTGAGACGCTTCATCCAGCAGCTGATGGAGACAGATGCTGCTGGACAATAGGCAGAGTTTAGGAAGGTCTTTGGAAGAGTGGGAGGGAGGATGGAAGGAGTCAGAAGGGTTAAGAACACCATAAGAAGACCCACATAGTCAAATGACCTCCGTCTATGGGGATATCACAAAGACTGAAGGGAATGCACATGCCGGACCTGGCCCCCTGCACTTATGTAGCAAATGTGCAGCATGGTCCATATGCGAGTCCTCTAATAGTGGGAGTAGGGCCTGTCTCTGCCTCTGTTACCTGCCTTTGGGTCACTTTCCCCTAACTTCTCTGTCCTCTGTGGAAGAAAATGACCTTAGTCCTGCTCTGACTTTAGGTGTTAGGGTGGGTTAGTACCTCATAGGTCCTCTTTGTCTCTGATAAGAAGGTTAAAGGGTAAGGAGAGAGATCATGAGGGCTGGATTGGGAGGGTGGGTGCTGGGACAAGGCTGTAATATTTAAATAAATAAAATTTAAAAAAATAAATAAACATAATTGGTGAACAGTTTCTCTCTAGTTTGTAAGATCAGTGGCTCTAGACATGTTGGACACTCACCAGGCCACTAGGATGCTGGGGCTCAGGGTCTCTCAATGATTGGACAACTGTGTGTCTAGACTCTTTGTGAACGGTCTCCTTCTCTGTGAATTCGTCAGGGTAGTATGCACTGTTCTACACAGCATCTATTTCTAAAGGCCTTGCTCCTAGAACCAAAGGCACCTGTATGCCCACAGGAATCCATGTTTTTTTTCCTACTAAGATATAACCACATTTGTTTTTGCCTTCCGGGATGTTGTTTCAGCTTTCATTTTTCATTTATCTACGAGCACCTAGAAACCAGAGACCTGGTCCTTATTGACTCCCTTCATTTCCCAGGGCTTGGCTGAATGCTCTTGAACAACTGGATCTTCTAGTGTTACATGTCAACTATGGCCTGCTCCTTTCTCTGGGGTCTGGATATTTGTGGTATAGCAATTTATGTATTCACACACATACACACACACACACTTACATCTTTGTTCTTATAATGTAAGATTTGCAGTGGAGATTTTCAAAGGTTCATGGTTCTGTAGGTGTAGGTGAAAATGCAAGCAGGAATAAATTACCTTAGGTACTCACTCTTCCTTCAATACACTTACCCTCTGGAGAATATGTACCTGGTTTTCGACTGAGGGTTTTCTTTGGAGTCATACATTCCACCTTGTATATATAAACCAGGATATTTCTCCCAGAAATAGTTACTAATAGTGAGATTTTTTAGCAGGTTCACTAGTCTAATGTGTTCTTATGTCAGAATTTGGCCTGAAAAATAGGAGCCACTGCAAAAAAGTTTAATGTGAAAGAATTTGATAATACTACATTTCATAACATCATTTGGAGGAAGGCCGAGGGAGATTATGTCTAGATTTTTGAAGGATGCTGTGGAAAGCAAAGGATGTAATAATATATGACCTAAACCACTTACGTCACCAAAGCACATGACTTCCCAAGAAAAGTTTAGAATCTGAGCAAATTCATATCTCTGTTTCTCACAGGACTGCCTGCTGTTAACGAGAGGAAAACCATTGCTTTTTCTTCTAGGGATGCCCAGATTCCTCTTGGTGGTAGATCAGTCAGGAATCTTGGTAGTAAAAGATCTGGGGAAGAGAGTGTTTTTGTGTTTTTCTATGGAAAAGAAACGGCTATGATGACCAGGTATCTCTTGTCGAATGTGTGTGTTTGAATAGAATGCCCTTTATACACCTATATGTTTCATTGCTTGGTCCCCAGTTATTGGAAGTGTGTGGGATTAGAATTAATAAGCGTGGCCTTGTTGGCACAGGTAGCCTTGTCGGGGGAGATGTGTCACTCTGGGTGTACATTGAGGTTTTAAAAACTCAGGCCAGGTCCTATCAATCAGTCAGTCAGTCAGTCTCTCCTTATCTCCCTTCCTTCATCCTTTCCTTTCTCCACCCCTCTCCTCTTCCCTTCTTTTTTCCTATCCCTCATCTCCTCCCTCCATCCCCCGCTTCATGGCCTGCTGTGTCTATGGATCAGAGAATAAAGCTCCCAAGTACTTCTCTAGCACCATGTCTTATCTGCTTGCGGCTACACTCCCCGCCATGAGAATAACGAAGTCATCCTCTGACTCTGCAAGGAAGCCCCCAGTGAAATGCTTCCTTTTCAGAGTTGCTTTGGTCATGATGCTTCATTATAGCAATAGAAAAATAACTAACACTCTTGACATGTAAGAACACAGTGACGCTGGCAACAGCTCTGTAAGGTGGCTTATGCTCTTCCATTTCATAGTCAAAGTCACTGAATCGCAAAGATCGAATACGGTGACCAAACAAACAGGTAATAGAAGAGATGGGATCACTAGCTCAGGCACTCAGGAGATCAAAGCTTGTGTTCTCCACTGCTCCATAGGATGTTTCTAATTGAGAATGATTCTGCTTTGCCACCTCAGATATCTGGAGAACTATCTCGAGAGTGTTTCTGGTTGCCATAAGGTGAGGAGCTAGGTGGGAGCACTAGACCCTTACCAAACACCTGTAAACCAGAGGAAGCTCTCCAGATAAAGAATTCTTTAATCCCTGATCCCAGCACATCTGAAATGGAGCTTCTTACTCATTTACAGTTTGAACAGAGGGTTTGCAGAAGGAGACGTGGGAGTAGAAGGGGCTTCTTGTCATGTTTGCCATCCAGTATCTGAAGACCTCCTTGTTTCTAATGGCCTTGGCAAGTGTGGCCAGAATCCCCCTTGTCCCCCTTACAAGGGGCCAGTTCTTCATTTGCAGTGAATCCAGGTGGACCTGGCTAGGGTTGAGGGATGCCCTAAATGTTCAACCCAACTTCTCTGGTGGCGCCTGGCATGTTTTCCAGACGCAACACTTTACCTCTTGTTTCTTATTCTTGCTCTGTCTGGGATGCTGTTCCTCTGCCAAATGTAACACAGACCCGTGGGGAGCATTAGAGCACTTTGGCTCCAGCTGTGATCCCCACAACCTGGCCAGCATGAGTGAGAGGCTGCCCCTTACCCACCAACCCCAGCATGAAGCTGGTGCCATTTCAACACTGCCAAAAGGTCTCTTCAGATGCTTCAGTCGTAGGGCATGGGCCATGAGCTGCACCTTGCTGGCCAGCAGGGACACCGCCCATCACACTGAGTGGCAGCTGGTGCCTGTCACACATGTCCTAGTATCGTTTGTGTTGGAAGAGAGGAGTGATCAGTGCCAGCTGGCTTCTCAGCTGCCACGATAAACAATGAACATGAGCCACCTTGTGTCTGCGGCACAGCTGAGGGGCTGTCTTTGCACACGGGCTGTGCGAGGGAGGTGGGCAGCCTCCTCACGCTCCGTATGAGCAATTTCCATTCTGTTGTTTTCTCTCGCACATGGTGTTCTGAAACAGCTCTGGGAGGAAAGAAAAAGAGAAACTGACTCAGTGTTTTGACTCAGATGCTGGGAGAGTCATCTTCAGAATTGTCCGTTTTCTTGTTTGTAAGAAGGAAAATAAATAGCAGAAGGTTGATGGGTGCGTGGCATCGGCGGCTTGGGTACAGGGGTTCACATTTTCCATCAAAGTGGGAAACGCTGATGCTGCAGTGGACAGGATGAGTTAGAGACCTGCATCCCAGCTCTGATGGTGTGAACATTCAGGACCAAATACCTGAGAAGAAGCAAATTAAAGAAGGAAGTGTTTGATTTGGTTCACAGTTTACAGTGGGATAGAGTTCATCTCATCGTGACAGAAAAGCTTAGTGGAGGGAGGGGCGTGTGATTACTTTGTGTCCCCCGTCCCTACATAAAGAGCAGACAGGAAGTGAGGCTGGGCTATACAACCTCAAGACTGGCCCCAAGTGAGCCACTTTTTTTCAGTTAAGACTTCGTATTCTGAAGTTGTAAGAGCCATCCGGGAACCAAGTATTCAAACACCTGAACTGTGGGAGGTGCTGCACATACAAACCACGCACTACTGTGATTAAGTTCGTGTCACTTCATGTCTCCCTGTGTCTAAAATGTCAACCCTGCTGCGTGTCTTGCTCTGCCGTTTGCTGTGATAGAATAGTCATGGCAAAAGCAGCTTATGGGAGAATGGGTATATTCCACTCACAGTCGAAGAGTACAGTCCCTCACAGTGGGGAAGTCAAGATGGCGGGAATCTGAAGAGGATTGTCACAGCATATCCACATTCAGGAACTGAAAATCCTGAAGGCATGTTCGCCCAGTGTTCTTCATATGATGGGCCTGCCTACATCAGCTAATCTAATGAAGATAATCCTTATCAGGTGGGTTTGGAGACCCATCTCCTAGGTGATTCTAGACGTCCTGATCTGGTTACATCAGCACCTGTAACTACCACGGTGTTTCTCACCCTTAGAGTCTATTTTAGCTTGACATAACTCCTGATTTAGATTGCAGTTCATAGTATTTAGCCTGTCACTGGAAGTCTACAGATTCCCAGCGTGCAGTGTCTCAGTAACCAAACACATGGAACATGTCATCTTTGAGCTTCTCATAGACTGAATAGGCAGAAGGAAAACAGAGTCCTCTGAGAGTGACCTACTTGCCCTGTGTGTCCTTACAATTGTGTCAAAACATGTCAAGCCAAGGGCAAAGGAATACCTAAAGGTATTGAGCCTACGCAGAACTGTCACAGCTCTGCTTCTCTTACTTTAGTGGCCATGGGAAGTTTTACTTTTGAATGTATACTTGAAGCATTTTGACCAGACAACTTTGTACCCTCTCTACTAGGTGAGGGCAGGGCCACTACTGGCCACTGCACTAGGGTTAGTGTTCATCCTGGGGTTTACCATCTTGTGTTAGTCATGCTCTTTGTGCCATGTTGAGCCTGTGGAAATGCTCTTCAGGGATCTTATACCCTCCCCTTTGAGTGATATGTCAACTGGGCCAAATCCTCTCAGCCACCCCTGCCTCTTTTATTTCTTTTTTAATTTTTTTATAGTCAGCAAGCTTCCCAAGGACTAGCAGTTATGTTAAAGAGAATTTAAGAGCTGTGTAACGTGGTCTTGTTTTTGACCACGGTTTTAGAAGAAAGTCTGGATTAGCAACCTGATACGCACGGATAGACACGAACAGAAAACGGACTTTTGGTCTTTGAGGCTCTTGTTATGGAAAAGGCTGGATTGGCACCCACAGGCATGGAGAGGGAAGCCAGTAGCCTTAAGAATAACTGTGCTTGCTCAGTGCTTAGTTTTGTCCTATGGCTATGACAGAAGCACTCTGCGCAAAAGCACCTTAGAGCAGGAAAGAATTCATTTGGCTAACAGGGTCAAGTTGTAATTCATTATTGTTGGGGTATCAAGGCAGGACTTAAGCAGTTAGTAACATCATATAGTCAAAAGCAGCAGAAAAGGGATGCAGCCACGTGGCCTGCTTGCTTCTGCTCATCCAGCTTCCTTCACTTGTACAACGTTCAGCGCCTAGCCCATGAAATAGGGCCCACCACACTGAGGCTGGTTCTCTCAATCTCAGTTAACAATCAAGACAGTCCTCCATAGACACACTCACAGGCCAACCTGAGCTAGAAAATCCCTCATTCTGCTTCTCTTGCCAGATGATTTGAGGCTGTGGACATTTGACGTTTAAAACTGTCCCAGCTACTAAATCCTTATGACTTCCAGGAGTACACACATTCCTGATTTATGTGTCTCTGCATACTTTCCTTTGTAATTACTGAAGTATGCTATCTTTTATGCAGTTCCTTTATGTGTGTCCTTGTCAGGCAAGGAGTTATATAGGTCATTAATGTGCTTCACTGGATCTAGAATATTCTTCCCCGATATGGACATTCCTTTAGTTTCGTGGTTTTTTTTTTTTTAATTACTGAAGAGCTCTCATTTGAATGTTGACTTTCTTGTGGAGTATATGTGACACACTTATTTAATTGGCCTCTTCTTAGAGTGCAGTTCTTACTGCGACAAAGTCAATGTCAACAGAGAAAGATGGGAGGTAAGGAAAAGGACCTTGAATTAGGAAGAGGTCCAGGAACATGGAGAATCAAAGACTTCACTCTTCATTAAGCTACTACAGGGACTCAGGGACCTGGGCTCACACCATCAAAAGCTTATCCAACGAAGTCTGGGCTTTGTTGTGATCAGATCATAAAGAAGGCAGCCATAGTGTTTTGCTCATTCTAATTCTGGATGCCCCTCTATTTTAGGAGCTCCTTGACACAGGGTAGCACTGAACAGGTCCAGGTAGGGCTTAACTAAATGTGGCTTGTAGTGATTTGCAGGTACACTTGAATTTGGGGGATTTTCTTTGGTTATGTTTTCTTCTAGAAGGTGAGTTAAACTCATGATCTTAAGGATTGTTCTTAGAAGCATTAACTCCTGAGTTGATATTGTTCAACAACAAAGAAATCCTGGCCTGAGAGACAGTGGGCCTTGCTTTTGACTGCTGTTTCCTGGACATCTCTGTCCAAATGGACATTATGAAGCATTTATCACCTTATTGCAGTACTTTTGACAGGGTTCTTGATAGGACTGTTTGTCCTGCGACTCCTAACTTCAGTTTGCATCATTCCTTAATAATTCATCAACACTTATCTAGAAATACTGGGTTTTAGGGAAAGAAAAAAAATGGGCTAAGTATTAGATCCAAGCTTTCATCTGTTCTGGTTGCTTCTTTTGGTTTGATTAAAAACAATTTGATCAAAAACCACTTAGGGGAGAAAGGGTTTGTTTGGCTTATACTTCCATATGAGAGGAAACCAGAGCAGGAATTCAAGCAGGAGGGAAACAGGAAGTCGACAAGGACATGGAGTCCAAGCTTGCTTTCTGTGGCCTGCTCAGCTACCTTTCCTTTATGACCCAAGACTACCTGCCTAGCAGTGGGCTGGCCCTGCAACACTAATCAATCAAGAGAATAGTGTTCAGACATACAGACTGGCCAATATGATGACGGCAGTTTCTCAAATGAGGGTTCCCTCTTTCTGTGTAACTTCAGTTTGTATCAAATTACAAAGAATTAACTACTGTATGAAGCTGAGAATTGTTCTTTCAAGGTCTGTAAAGAATTTTGTTGGTATTTTGATGGGAATTTCATTGAATCTGTAGATTGCTTTTGGCAGGATAGTCGTTTTCACTGTGTTAATCCTATCGATCCGTGAACATGGGAGATCCTTCCATCTTGTGATATCTTCTTCACTTTCTTTCTTCAGAGACTTGATGTTTTTTCAAACAGGTCTTTCACCTGCTTTGTTAGAGTCATGCCAAGGTACTTTATGTTGTTAGTGGCTATTGTGAAGGGTGTAGTTTCTGTAATTTCTTTCTCAGCCCTTTTGTCTTTTGTATACAGAAGGGCTACTTTTAGTTTTTCGTTAGTTAAGTATCCAGCCACTTTGTTGAAGGTGTTTCCCAGCTGAAGGAGTTCTGGTTGAGGTATCCCAGAAGCAGAAAGACACACATGGAAGTGGATATTAGACATATAGTATAGGATAAACATATTAAAATATGTACACCTAAAGAAGCTATTCAAGAAGGAGGACTTGGTAAAACGATCAGTCCTCACTCTGAAAGGCAAACAGGATGGACATCGGAAGAGGGAGAAAATAGGGAACATGATAGGACCCTACCACAGACAGCCTCTGAAGGACTCTACCCAGCAGGCTATCAAAGCAGATGCTGAGACTCATAGCCAAACTTTGGGCAGAGTGCAGGGAATCTCATGAAAGAAGGGGGAGACAGAAAGACCTGGAGAGGACAGGAGCTCCACAAGGAGAGCAACAGAACTAAGAAATCTGTGCCCAGGAGTCTTTTCTGAGACTGACACTCCAACCAAGGACCATGCAAGAAGATAACCTAGAACCTCTGCACAGATGTAGCCCATGGCAGCTCAGTGTCCAAGTGGGTTCCCTAATAAGGGGAACAGGGACTGTCTCTGATATGAACTCAGTGGCTGGCTGTTTGATCACCTTCCCTTGAGAGTAGAGCTACCTTAACAGGCCACAGAGGAAGACAGTCCTGATGAGACTGGATAGGCTAGGGTCAGATGTAAGGGGAAGAGGACCTCCCCTATCAGTGGACTAGGAGGGGGAATGGGAGGAGATAAGGGAAGGGAGGGTGAGATTGGGAGGAAATGAGGGAGGGAACTACAGCTGAGATACAAAGTGAATAAAATGTAATTAATATAAAATTAAGTAAAAGAGAAAAAAAATCAACTACCTAAATAAACAGGGGCAAATCTTTTAAGACCCATGTATCTTAATATTTTCTATCTACAGAATGGATATGATGGTACTTACTGACTGAATACTTAACGCACATAAAGGGCTGGGTGGTTGTATTGATTGGTTTTTGTCAACTTGACACAAACCTCTTTTGGAAGAGGGCACCTTAATAGCAAAAATGCCTTGATAAGATCGGCCCATGGGAAATTGTTTGTATTGTCTTGATTGAGGAATGATACGGGAGGACCCAGCTCACCGTTGGTGGGTGCCATCCTTGGGCAGGGGTGTCCTGGGTTGTATAAGAAAACAGGCTGCGGAAGCGATAGGGAGCAAGCCAGTAATATTCCTCCATGTTAATGGTTCCACTTCCTGCATTGACTTCCTACCTTGACTTGCCTCAGTGACTGAGTATAATCTGAGAGTTCTATGCTGAAATAAAACCTACGTTGCTTTTGGTCACATTGGTTTTTCACAGCCCTAGAACCCTAATTAAGACAGTGACTGAGGAGCGCCATTGTCAAGTCCTTTCACCTGCCCTCGAGCTAAGTTAGCCCATGGGATGTTCCTCACCTCAGTGATACGCTCAAAGCATGACTTGAACTAAGGTGACACATTTTTATCATCTGGCTTTCATTTAAATTAAAGTCTCATTGGCTGGTTTACCCACTTTATTTTCAAAAATTCCATATGGATGGCTAAATAGGATCCAGAAACATGGCATATTATATATTTTTAGAGACATATGACTAACTAAAGTTAAACTGGTGCTCAAAATAATTCTCAAAAGAAGCATTGGTGCTGTTTACCTGTCAGGCATGGAGGGCGAAGGAAAGAACTTACAGCAGAATGCCTAACACTCGCCCCAGGGAGGAAAACATTCACTGTCCAGAATCGTTTTGGTAGCTTCTGTGGAAAGTCGGTTGGCAATGGAAAAGGGGAAGGTGGCTCACCTGTCTTCTTCCCATGGTAGCTTCACACTGAAGAGTAGGACGAGCAGGTAGAGAGAGACGGTGTGTCTGCAAAGGATGTGGTATTCATGTACATTACCCTTTGTGTTGTCTCCTATTTCTACTCTTCTTGAAGGACTTAAGATTATAATAGAACTCGATGAATTCACCAAATCCAAAACAGAAAAGGAAGACTCCACAAACATGCGCGCGACACACACACACACACACACACACACACACAAGTCCCAGACAAGGTGCCTAACATATGTATGCCTTTTCTCATCTGTGCAAGCAACCGGAAGTAACCTACTTTAGTCTCTGATGATAATATTTTCTGTATGAACACGCCTTTATGAGCTCACCCTGCCTTTGGTGAGTATCTTTTACTTTCAGATTCTGTTTCCAGATCCCTTTGCTAATTTGGTGATCGGTAATCGTAGCAGCACAGCTCATTGGTGCACATACAGCTGTTTTCATCTTTTGAACAGCTGTATGAAGTAGCTAATATTCTTAACTCCACTGTATTGGTTAAACCTTCCCCACCCCACCCCCAAAAACAACAACAACAGCAAAGAACTGAAATAGAGATACCCAAGAATCCTTAAGGCACAGAGAGTGGTAGAAATGGGCTTGAGCCTCCAGGATTTAGCTCCGGGAGCTATTAGCTGCTGAGATATTCCACCTCCTAGGAGTGTTTTGTTATGTAAATGAATGTGTACTATGTGTAAATTATTTGGGGACCTAAGCAATTTGTGTACATCTATGTATATCTATGTATGTGCATGAGTTAATAAACGAATAGCAGGATATTCTTTTGTTATTTATGTACTTACTTTTATGTGTATGAATGTTCTGACTGCATGTTTGTACATGTTCCATGTGTGTGCCTGGTATACATAGAGGTGAGGATGGAAGACTTACATCTTTGGAACTGGGCATTGTGAGATGCCACATGTGTGATAAAAACCAAACTCGGGTCCTTTGAAAGGGCAGCTAGTGATCTTACCCCGTGAGCCATCCCTCCAGCCCAGGACTTTCTTTGTATAGCAACAGTTTAGATTCTTGCTGGTGGGTGAGGCAAAGGTTGTGTGTTTAAAATTTCGATGAGTTTTGTCAAACCATACCCATAATAGAATGTACTGCTCTTTTACAGCAGTTATTTTGAGACATATTTTCAGCATTAGCTGCTATAGAGAATATAGAAGTGACAGAATGTGTGAAGGTAGGAGCTGGAGCTTGAGAGTTTCTGTGGCCAGCTCAGAATAGATTGAAGAATTCAACACTGGGACTGTCATGATCATGGGGCTGATGCACTGGGGCTGGTGACCGGAGAGGCCAACTTCAGTTCCTCCTTCCTTGTGCTTCTGTGTGGACGTCACATTACCTTGCGTCTCCACTAAGTCACATTTTAAACGTATGCCACCATGGAAATGATACATGGTAGACCCAGGAGTCAAATATATTTAAAATACTTGTTCTAAGTTTATTAAAATGAAGTTACAAGTAGCTTCCCATTGGAGTGGAAGGAGTAGTGTCTGAGCTCCGATATATAAGAGCATCTTCTCAATCCTCTGTCTAAGAGCATCTTCTCAGTGACTGTTAGTCTCCCTTTCAGTGTTTTGGGAAACTACGTGGCTAATAGGCAGTCCTTCCCTTTTGTGTCTGCTAACACACTGGGCACCTTGGTGTTTCTATTGCTGCTGTTATTACAAATTATTACAGACTGCGTGGCTTCATATAACAGAGATTTGTTATCTTAGCTATCTGGAAGTCAGAATGTTAACATCAAAAGAGAATGAGTCTTCCTGCATATAACAGAAGCCTGGCTCCTCCTGGAGACTCTTGGCTTGCTAGTTTCCAGAGGCCTCCAGAGCCTGTGACCACATTTTTCATAGCACTCCAGCCTTCAGCATACATTATTACATCTGCTACTAGTAACTGGTCTTCTGTTCTTCGTCTGGGAGTCACTTCCGTGCTAACACCTGAATAGTCCATGTCTTTATCTTTATTTCAAGGTCTTTGCCTCAGATTAGTCAGATTAACCAGAGCTGCCAAGTCTCTTTCAGCATTGTAATGTGATATAGTCACAGGTCTGGAGGGTAGAACCCGGGCCCTCTTGAACCTGCCATAGTATTGATTAAGGAGAACTACACAGAAGGCCCATGGACAAAGCAGACATAACCATGTCTTATAAAGGATTCCTCTTTGAATTCTCAGGTTTGGTTTGTTGAAGGCTAGTGTCTGTAGAAATGCATCACTCCTTGCCATGTAATATTTACAAATGGCAGATACAGTGGCTAGTACCTTGAGTGCCTCAAGCTATTGAGAGATTTTGAAAAGTTTAAAAGAAGGGTTAATTTGAAATCTTTTCATTGGAATTTCTTCTCCTTTAATGATAACAAACACAAGGAAATAGTGTATAAACAGTTTCACGTGGGGGAGCTCAAAAGGGAACAGTTTCCCTAACATTTCCCTGGTACACAACTTTATCACATTGTTCGGTATCTTGATATGGAATAAAGTAAATTTTTGTTAATTGGGAAAATATATTCTCTTTTTGACAATTCTATGAAAATAAGTTAAATATACTACCATTCTCTTTTCTCTCTCCCACTTCCCTCTCTCACTCCTTCTTTCCCTCCCTCACCTCCTCCCATCTGTCTTTCTGTGTCTCTCTCAGTATACTTTAGTCTTTGACAGTTATGTGCATTTTAGTCAAAAAGTCATGGACAAAAGGTATGAGTCATGCTGAAAGTTTTTTGGATTTGTTTTGAGTGTTTTTTTAAAAGTAATAAAGGCATAACATCTATTTCTTAATCTGCTCATTCATTGATTCATCAGATATAACTTAAGAGCCTCCTATGTAGCAGGCATGATGCACAAAGAAAATATATAATGAAGACAGCTAGATTGGAAGATCTTTGAGACTAGGAAACTACCTGGTACAGTGCAGCATGTAAAGTGAGTGTACAGAAGGTGTTGCTTGAACTGCATTAAAATCACTGTGTCTGATAGCAAGTTAGAAGGAACTTTAGAAAATTAATTGTGTGCAAGGACAGAGGAAGGAGGGCCTGTCAGAACTGTCAGAGATGGTTTCTCTGGCGTTTACTGAGTTTGCAAATAAAGAAACTAGACAGGTTGAGACATTTGGAGAGGTAGTCACATGGAACGAGCTGTGGATCTAGAGTAATTTGGGTGTGTGGGCACGTTGAATGGCATCGATGTCAACAGAGTGGCAGGTGGTGATGGAAGATGAATGGTCACTGGTGACTAGAGGCTCTATGTAGAAGCGTCTCCATTGCCTAATGGGGGCTTCAATTTTGTCCTGTAGACAACAAGAAGCCAGTAGACACTTCTTCATAAAGATCTAAGAAAATATCCCTTTCTTCTCACTAAATTTTGGAGAATTGGGAAATTTCTCCTATTTACCAGAGATGGACTACATGATGGATGCTCACATGTTCATGTACATCTTTTATAAATAATAAATAATAAGTAACACTTAACTCTATGTACAGTTCAGGATACAGGTGGGTCTCAGACACGTGGCACCCATGTTTTTCTGAGATCCATTACTTTTGGAGGCCTTACTATTGTAATTTTCATTATGTACTGACATTTGCCCTGTTTTTTGTTTTCGTTTTGTTTTTTTCTTCTCATAACTTTGCTGAGCACAGCTATATGTTCCTAAAATATGTTGCTTGTTCTTCAAGTGTATATAAAAGAGTGAAACCAGATGCATTTCTTCTGTGATTTTGCTTTGTTTCGTTTTCAGAATTTTCCGGCTGATATGTGTGTGGGTGATTAAATTTCACAGTTGTGAAATATTTATTGGTGTACCATCATGTGTGTTGGGATTACATGATATTTTCCTGTTTGGAATAGCAACATACTGATGTTTTTTACTACATTGTTTACTGAAGGCATCAATATGCCCAAGGACTTTAAGAGAAATAACTAGAACATGAGATGTATGCATTTTCAAGTTGAATACCTTTTATATGAGGTATGTATTAATTTACACACCCACCATTTTGTAGACTTGTTACCTTTCCCCCCTGCTGATTGCCACTTGGTACTGTTAAGCATTTTCATCTTGGCACGTTTGCTGGAAACAAAAGTATCACTGTGGAATTTTTGTAGCTTTGTCCTGAAACTAGCTATATTAGGCTAGCCTCAAATTTAACAGAGATCTGCCTTCTTCTGCCTTCCAAATTCTGGGATTAAGGATGTACAAGCACTATGCCTTTGGCTTTTAAAATATGCCTTTTTAAAAAATATATATAATCCTGAGTATGAGCATCTTTTTCTATGTTCATTAGCCATTTGTAATTCTTTGTGAAATATAGGTCTTTCCTTTAAAAACTTTGTTAGCTAAACTCCATAATATTTTATGCATTACCATTATGTATAGTATTGTGTGATGCTGCCTAGCCTTTTATTTATTTGTTTGTTTATCTGTTTATTTATTTATTTTAGTCAGTATCTTTAGGTCATCTGGGTCATGACAAATTCTTACTTGCTTTATTGTCTTCTGATGAACATTTTTAATTTGAATCAAACACTGATTTTTTTTTTCCTGAATGTGATTTGTTCCATTTATGCTCTAAGCTGCCTTCTCTTCCTTAGCGTCTTCAAAAACATTTTCATGATTTTCAATTTTTATTTGTGATATATATATATATATATGTATATATATATATATATATATATGAACTAACCTGATTTGTATTAACATTAAATTTTGTCATTAAAAAAAAATGAATGCTTAGCTATTGGAATCAGTTTTCCAGTGTTTGTTGGAGAATCGGTTTTTTCAGAGTATTGTTAAAGTACTGAAGTCTGTGAGACTGCTCCCCCTGTGCCCCTCTTAAGTGTTCCCCTCATGGTTCCCTGTTCTTTGCTGTTGCTCCTCTTTCGTCTCCAGGCTTGAATATTACATGATGTAGTGACACATTTTGTCATTTAATGGAGCAGATCCTGAGATGATCTGCGTATTCTTGGCTGTCGATTCATCATATACATTACAAAATAAGGTTATCAAGGTTCTTGAAAGAAACTCTGTTGAGCTTTTGATTAGAATTTAATTGAAATTTGACCTCAGATATAAAGTCATCAATATATTGCAGTAGAGAGCCTTTCCTTTGAAAATATGCCTTCGTTTTCATCTTGTTTCCCTTTTCTATAAGACCTTCCAGTGAGGGTTTGTTTTTTTATGCTTTTAACTAGATCTCTCATGCATTTTTCTAGTCTTTCCACTTAGGCATATTGTATGCTTCTGTATTTGTGTTATAAATGACAAGTTTCAAAAATTTACATTGCAAAGTCATGATTTCTCATGCACAGAATTTAAACCTTGCTAGGAAAAGCACTCTTGGAGAGTCTAGAAAAACAGCTTTCTGATTCATTGGTAATGAAAATACCAAGCGATTGCAACTTCCATGGTGGAGAACTGCACATAAACTTACATAGTTATTTGTCCTTCAAAGAAACAATCCTACTTCTAAACTTTAGCTCAGTAAAATGATAGTAAATTTGGGCAGCAATTTATGCTTCTACATCTCTGAAACAATTTCTCAGGACCAATTATGTCTTATATTTGTTACAATACTAAAATATTGGAAACCAGAATTGCAGTTCTAGGGATGGGTTAAGCAACTATGGCATAGCACTGAGATGTGAAAACACGAAGAATATTTCTATAAACAGATATGTTTTGACATCCATGGTAATTGTTAAATAGAAATGAGCAACATATAAACCATTATGCATTGTGTATGCAGTATGCAACCTATTGCCTTATAAACAGAAATGGGTGTGTGTATACATGATTAGATGTTATTTGTTTAATTTTCCAATAAGAATTAAATGATAATGTAGAAAGTAATCAAGATGGGTGAGTAATTTCAGAAGCATTATCCTAGTACTTATTATATAGTTCTTGATTTCTCTGGGGTTTCGTTGTTATTGTGTTTGTTTGTTATGTTAACTTGTGTTGCTCTAGATGTTCATCCTTTTCTTCTCTGTTTATAATATATTTGCATAAATATTGAATATCTATTATCTGCTACATTTTTATACTCATCTTTCTGTTCTACTGTTATTAACTCATGCTTTCTCATTTTTTCTTTGCTAGTCCTTTTTTTACTTTGCTACTCAAACTTATTATTATTACAAAGGAACCAGTTTGGTACTTCATCTCCTTGTATATCTTTTTCCTTAATTTATTTTTTTGTTATTTCCCATCTTATTTAATCATCTTATTTTATCAATCAAGATCAATTTAAGTTTTTTCTTAATTCTTCATAATTTAGAATTCATTGACATAAACATTAAATGTTAGTATTTTCCCTTGAAACCTGCTTTGGCTGAATCCCACAAATGCTTACATATTAATATGTAGCTTTAACTTATGAAAAGTAATATTAATCAACCCTTCCCATTGTCCAGCATTGTTTGTACTCGATTATCTATCAGAATTTCATGTGATCCTTCAGTTGCATCCTGCAGTGCAGTTTCTGTTGACACAGAGTAATGAGGTTACCTGTAGACTCTTGTACTTTACAATTGTCTCATGGGAATTCTCTGAGGGATCCATTCATTCCAGGATACTTACAAAAGCTTAGGGACTTGTACCTATAAAGCGTTATCATAGTAGTATTTAAGACCTTTAGAACAATTTGGGTTCAGTGCACAAACCTAGAATTTAGAAAGTGTAGAAATTTCTAAATGGCCTTTAGAAAATTTCCAGGGGCATTTACCCCCAACTTTTCCAAGATAGCCAAGACAGCTTTGCCTGTAACAGGGGTGAGACTTACAGTCTCTTCCCAGTTGGTCAGGATTTTCCCTTATCATTTGGAAATCATTGCTTCAAGTTTTTACATCTCGAGAAGGCAAATCCCATGCGGGAGCCACACTGTGTTTCTTTCATGCCCACTTTCTGGAAGTCAAGGACTAGCATACAGGAACAGTGAGTCTGTCTGACCATTTCTGGTTTACTCAAGTTGTTGGCCTTTTTTTTTTTTTTTCTCTCCTTAAACTATTCCCCTGCTCTTTGGTCAGATTAGCTATGTTAGAAGTGTTACTGTTGAGAATATTTCTGCCATCTCTTTACATGTTCTATATTGGCAAGGATTTTTCTGGATATTCAATCTACTATATTGGCGAGGAGATCGGGATATGAGGAATGGGTTTTGAACTTGAGGAAAATAATGTATACATTGAATATAAACCAACCTCAGGGAGAGGCTAAATACAATAATTAAATATTCTTGAAAGGTTTTGCTGACTGTACAATTTCATAAAATATTAAGATCTCAGTTAATTTTTATAATTTATTCACGCAAAATGCAGAATTTATGTACAGTCACAGTTTTATGACATAGGTATATATGCTTACCATGTTGCAAGTAAAAACGAATTCTAAATCAAGATCTAAGTACTATCATTACATGCTTTCTTGCCAGTACAACTTTCCTAAATGTCTTTTGTCTTTAGTTGGTCCTTAGCACAGTCAGGCCATGGTGGTGTTGAGAAATGAAAATTGAAGCAGCTTTTGATTTTTTTCAGAGTGCAGGTAAAAGGGTCTCTGCAGTAAGAAACCGTCGACTGTGATCAGTCTCAAACCACAGTGGGGAAACCCTTCACAACACCAGTCTCGTAAGCCTTAGTGGGGGACCTTTCACGGCATCAGTTTCACTCACCCACAGCTGCTTTCCTCCAAAGTTTATAAAGTGTCGTTCACTCCGTGAAACTGGTTGAAAGACAAATTCTCAGGTCTGACCCTAGACGTTTTCAATGAAGAAGCTCCAGGGATATTGTTTAGAATTCTCTGCTTATAACTATGGCTGATTCTGCTGGGATGTCTGAGCTTGAAAACTGCAGTCAGGTATAGATTGTTCAGGAAGGATCCATCAGTATTTCAATTTTTCAAGCTATTTGTAAGGTATGTAGAAAACAAAACTGTTTAGAGTAAGAAGAAAATTCGGGTTGGATGTGGCTTAGTGGTACGGTGTCTGCCTGGCATTTTGAGGCTGTGCAACAACCCTCCTTAGCACTTATTTCATGGCTTACATCTGTTGTCCTAGTACTCAGGAAGGTGGGAGATTGTTAGTTTGAGGCCAGTATTGGTCTCATACAGCACTCTCAATCTGACTTATATGGTGATGTTTTTTCTTCCCAGATGCATATAGACTTTATTTATAATAAACTATACACAGTAAGACCAATTATAAAATGATCAAGACCACCATATGTAAAAGATATATTTAGAATGTTTAGCTCATTTGTATTTGGCAACCTTGAAGAAAATACTGTCTGTCCTATCTAGGTGAGTCTAAAGTTTTGTACCTAATTATTCTTTATCATATCTTGTATTTATCAACTTAAAACCATAGCATCTTTGTAGACCTTTAAATATTTTAAGTTCTATACAACTTAAGTCTAACTGTGAAACTGTAACTATTGGTATTATCCCCATCTGAGACTTGAAAAGGAATAAAATTATTGCCTAAGTAGGAAGTACAGGAAAGCAAGCAGGATGATAAGAGATGATAGACAGTTTACTGCTTGGTCAGTCATCCATTCTCTCTACATAATGCTAAATCATCATTTCCAGCCTTCTGTCCTAGCATATCTAGGAGATGTAATTGTGAATCAGGAAATAGGAAATAGGAAGGATTTGCCTACTCTGTCATGGGAGAGGTGGGTGGTCAGCTCAGCCTGAGACTCTGTCTTATACATGAAAACAAAGCAAAACAAAGTTTTTCCGAACTTTGGGTTGTCACTGTTAGGCTAATTGTAAAATTGTGATCTGAACATTTTTATGTAAATACATAGCAAGGAAGGCTAAATAAGGATATTTGGTTATCAAATAAGTCCAATATGTTTAAAATAGATATTCAAATATATGCACAAACATACATGCTTATACTGATATTTATAGACACTCAGATCCTTTACACTTTAGAAATAAGTGAAGACCACGCTGTTTCTCCGTGGGAGTGGAGTGCAGGACAGTTTTTACAGGTGCATACACATATGTTAGACCAGTGTACATTCATTGTTCTTCGTGTCTCTCAGATGCCCATGAGGAGCAAGTCCTCCATATCTATCAATTAGAAAGTAAACTGTGTTTGAAACAGGAGGAAAACTGCCTTGTGCCGCAGGTTTCAGAAGATGAATGGCCACACCTGCCTGCCTGCCTTTGCTCAGAATGCCTGGGGAAGAGAGTTATACAAAGACACCCTGCTCTGGCAAGTGGTACCAGACCATGTGGTCAGTGGGTTCTTCTCATGGGATATTATCAGGCAAGTTTATGATACTGCTGACTAGTTATAAATCTTCAAAGTTTGAGAGATGGAGTGAGAACACAGGAAATGCAAAACCCCTTTTCTCCACGATCTTGTAGTCCAGAAAATCCCCAACATCTGGCTCACGTGTGAAGCCAGGAAAGATGCAGTTTACCCTGGCAGCTGTCCTTCCTTGCTGAGGGACGGAGGTGCTGGCTCCATGTCACACAGGGGAAACACTCTGCAAGAACTTGCAAAGGATTTTTGTTCCCAAGTGGAAACATGTTCACACACATCATGCTAAACGAGAGAGTATTTTTTGAGCCTTCTCCTATGGGATAAGAATACTTGACCTTATCAGAATTGGTCAAAGCCAAGATTGTTGGAGGGAGAGATGTCTGCTTTTTGTTTTTCTAAATGAAAGCTTAAGCCCTAGAGTACAAAGCCTTACTGAGGCAGCGAAGACACTGTTACTAATTTTTTTCTTTTTAACTTTATTTTAAAAAGTAGAAAGAAGAGAGACAATGATTTACTGCTTAATAGTGGAAACAAGTACCTTTTTTTCCTGATGAGCTTTTAGGCTAATAACCTTACCAACTCTCATTCATGAGAATCTCCTCATCTAGGGTTTTTGGTTTAGGAAAACCAGGGTAATTTTGTTTCTTTGAACTCTTTCCAGCCACACCTTGAGGAAGGAAACAGGTTTCTTTGTTGTCACTATTCTGCAGAGAAACTGTCGTTAAAATGAAAAGACCACTCATTTTCATTAATTCATTTTCTTTCATTTTGAACTTCTACATTTTAAATAAAGATTAAAAAAATTACTTCCCACCTTCAAAGTTACTTTGGACTACTTACAGACAAATCTACCTTAAAGGAAAATTTCAGGTTCCTGTTTTCTCATGACATTATACTATAAACTCTGATTTTAGCTTCTCCCAAAGTAATTGGCAGTAAGATGTCATGAAGTCTCACTTAAAATTTCAGCCCACTGAAAATAATTGTAGAAAATATTGTCAACACCCACGTTAAGCAACAATTAAAACCCCCAAATATAATTAAAACAAGAATGAAAGTATTAGTAATTCAGAAGTGGAGATACAACCATGGGTCCAGAACCTCTTACAGTTTCTTAAACATTACCATACCCTGGTGTATTAAGCTTTTAAATGAAGATTCAGTTTCGGCTCTTACGTCCAGGTTGGCTTCAATTTATTTCATTACTTTATTCACTTTGTTTTATTTCCACTCTCTGAGCTCTTGCTGAACACTCTTGAGATAGTCCCTAGTGACATCTGGTGCGACTCTTCTTGGTATCTTCATCAAAGAGCCTTGGAGGGGAATGAAAAAAGCCAAGATGAACTTTGACTGGAAAGATGTCTCCTGGCACAACAGTGTGCTTGCTGTCTGCAGAAAGTCTCAGGAATAGGCCTTTGAAAGCTCTCTTGTTAAGATACCTCACGCTCCACTCTTGTCTTGTTTTTGCTATTAACACCTCATGTCGAATGTTGTAGGAGCTGGATGTTTCCACTGATGTACTGGGAACTGCTTTCTGCTTGAGGAGCCGTGCTCAAAAGATTCTCTTGTCAAGGTCTTCAGTCCTGATTTTTGCACCAGAAATATTAATCTGTTTTCTTGCTAAGCAAAACTGTTCCACTTTGAAACAAAGAGCCCCTGTTGATTAGGTCTGTTCTTCAAATCTGGAAACAGCCTCTATTGGCAGGAACGAACCTGGTTTTTGGCAGGAGGCATGGGAATCTTCGTTGCCATTCAATATATGATGCTAAATTGTATGGGATGTAGTGTGCTTTCCTACCATCAGCATGGGTATGTGTGGTTACTTGATAATGAAAGTTAATGTCATGGCTCCAGATTAATTATATCCTTGCCTCTTTGAAAATCAAATCCTCTTTCAGTCTTCTGTGAAGTTGGAGACTATTCTGGACGAAGAGATGTATGTTTCGACAATGGTGACTTTCAAGGCAAAAAAGTATATACAAAAATATCTAAACTCATAGTCAGCAAAACACATTAGCTATTAGGGGTGAATTATGTTCCTCACACACCAAGTGACTCAACTCAGATCCTACCATGAGTGAATATTGTGCCAGATACAGTCCACCCTATGGTGGAAGATTTTCTCTGGAACGTAGTTATCAGTATTAACTAATGGGCTGGTATGATGTTTCCAACATGCCTCCTCCATGGAGACTTTAATGCTGTGAACAAATGAATGAATGAATGAATGAATGAATGAATGAATGAATGAATGAATGAATGAATGATTTTGACATTCCCTCTCTTATTCTCTCACGGATGCCATACTTAAACTTCATGGAAGAAATATCTAGATTCACCATTTATTGACATTAATTTTGTTGTTGTTGTTAAGATGTGACATTAGATGTTAAAGGTTAAATGTTTGTTGTAGATTCATATTCTTTTGTAAGAAAGAAAAAAACCCCTACTATAATTTGCCTATTTCCCCATTAGTTTGAAAAATAACCTATAGTGAGCATGTGTGTATATAATTCTGTGCAGTTGTTTTGCCATATAGATTTTTGTGCTGGGCAAAACAGTCAAGATGCTGAATATTTCCTAGACTGCCATCATTTCTCTTTTCCCTTTTCATAACTTCACCCACTTGTTCCCCAGCCACTCAGACCTTAACTTTTTTAAGCTAAGAAATATGCCCTTGCTAAAATGCTTTCATTCCAAAAATGTAACATAAACACAACCTTACAGTGTGTAACCTCATATGATTAGCTTTTTGCACTCAGAATCATTTATTGTAGATCCATCCAGTTTGTGTTTGTCTGCATTTTAGTTTTTATGCCTGAGAACTGATTCATAATTTGTATGTTCCACAGTATGCTAGTTTGACCATTAGACTGGTGAACATCTGGGCTGATTCCAGTTTGACATATTGCATGTAATAAGTTCTATGAGAATTTGTATACAGCTTTTTTTGTGTGGTCATAAGTTTCCATTTTAGTGGATGAATGTGTAATGTGTGATTTCTAGGTCATGTTGTAATTTTCTGCTTATTTTTAAGAAAACTTTTGCAGATTAACTCTATTTTTTTTTAGCTTTCTACCATCAATATATGAGTCATCCAACTTCTCCACATCCTTGCAAGCATTTGGTGTTATCACTTCATATATTAGCCATTCCTGTGGGAACAAAGAGCTTTATCATCATGGTTTTAACTCACATTCTCTTCAACTTGCCTTCAAGCAGTGATTTTTGAGCATTTTTCCATTTGCCATCTGTAATCTTCAGTAAATTCACTGTTCATGCCTTTTCATTTCCTAATCCGATAGTTAACATGATTGTTGTTTATTATTTTTTATTGTCCATATACTTGTCCGCTGTTAGATATGTGAGTTGCAGACTCTTTTATTTATTCTCTCTACCTTTCATCCTTTTCCTGTGAACTTCGGTCAAGAAAAATTTTATTTTTGATGAGGACAAACATTAGCATTTTGTGGATCATCCTCTAGTAGTAAGTAGGACTTTTTAGTTTTAGTTTTTCTACAAGTGCCATAGCACTATTCTTTACAGTTATCCCCGTGGTTAGATAAGTTCTTTGAGGTTTGAATTCTGGGTCAAGTTAATATTTTTGCTTTGTTTTGTGTCCTGACTGATTGTCTGCTGTTGTTCAGTGATCCTCATGCCCTTTGTCACAAAGGCTAGACTTCCTTCCTAACCCTGGCCTGTCACATGGCAGTGCAGTGCGTTTATCAGAACCCGCTCTGCAGTTCGCTATTTTGTTCAGCTGTTCTGTGTCTTCATTAACACTACATTGCTCTAATTACTGGAACTAATTAGTGACTAATAGCAATTAGTGACTAATACCATAATATTAAGTACTAAGATTCTCTCACTCTTACTCTTTTTTTTTTTTTTTTGGTGACTGTTTTAACGGTTCTGGGGCATTTTAAACGCATTTTATGTAAAGGACAGAAAATTTCTATTTAAGTATGTTTACCTTTGCCACTTTTAAATATCATCTTGAATATCAGATGGTGTTTTAAATTTAATCACCAACCTCATGAGGAAAATTATAATCTATTGCATGTAGCAATGTGTATGCTTTTCTAGTTTTATCTTTTTTCCTTTCCAGTGATCTAGGATTATTTCCTCTGTTGTTTTCTTTGTTTCAAGACCTATCAATCTTTAAAGGTAAGTATCCAAACACTAAATTCTTTGCTGTGTTGTTTTTTTTTTTGTGAGAGTTACAAAAGAAAAGGGAAAACTACCTTTTATTCTGGTAGAATAATTTCTCTCCATGTAACACTTGATATTGAGAGGTCTTTCTGTTTTGGCTATTTGAAATACTCCATCCTGTCCTCCATGGGTGCAGTTGTTCTGTTTTTGTTGTTGTTATTATTATAAGTTTTATTATTATTTGTGTTGCTGCTGCTGTTGGTGGTGGTGGCGGTGGCGGTGACAGCTGCGGTAGTGGCGGCGGTGGTGATAGTATTGGTGGTGGTGGTGGCAATATTAACCATAGTCAGTTTGTTTATGGTAAATCTAAGTGATTATTAATTTTATACTAGAAACACAGTTTTGAAATGAGCTATATCTCACTAAATCTGGGGTGAAATCCCACTGTAATTTGACTTAGTGTTATCATAAACATCTTTTTTTTTTCTGTTTCCTTTCAAGAGAATTTTTTCATCTTTTGTTTTGAAAGTTTTAACTGGGATGGTATGAGGAGTTTACCACTGATGAACACAGGCAGTTTTTAGCCAATCAAAAGTCTGTATTCTAGTTGGATAGGATTGTGGTCAGGTATTCATGACCCAAGTACAGTGCTGACTGTCCAGATACGGGTTTTTTTCCCCTTATTTTTTTCTCCTTTGTTTTATCCTGGTATCCCATTCCTTTCTCCACTTCCAGCCCTACCTTCTCTCCCTCCCCTTTCTCTCTTCCTCAGAAAAAGGGAGCTCCCTTTCCCATCCACTCGAGCTCATCAAGTTGCATCAATACTGTACGTGTCCTCTTCCCCTGTGTCCTGTCAAGGTTGACCCTCCAGGGGAAAGTGATTCAAAAGTTAGCAAGTGAGTCAGTCCTCTGAGAGGCTCTACCCAGCAGCACCTTGAAACTGATGCTGAGACTCATAGCCAGACATTGGTCAATGGGTAATAGTGGGAGGGAAAAGAAAAGGACCTGAAGTGACAGGAGCTCCACCAGAAAAACAATAGAGTCAACTAACCAGGGCTCAGAGGGGTTTGCTGAGACTGAAGTATCAACCAAGGACCATGCATGAACTACACCTAGGCCTCCCAGAGAAATGTAGCAGATGGGCAGCTTAGACTTCAAGTGGGTACTCTAATTACAGAAATGGGGACTTCATTGGACACGGAGGAAAGCAAAATAAAAAATAAAAAAAATCACATTTTGGTATCTAACTCAGAAGTGGTAGGGAGAGGTTTTGTGCAATCAAGCAGTTTACAGAAGCTAGGTTAACTGGGGACCTAGACCTGGAATTCCTAGAATAGAGTTGGGTAATGTTGCACAGGGTTTCCCATTAAGGAGAACAAATTCTAGTTAAACTTACAGTGGTCTTAGCAAGAGCATGAGATCAAGGAACCCCTGCACTGTCTCACCCTATCACATTGTGTCTTAATGAAGATAGGTTGTGAGTCTATTTTGTCTGGGTTTGTTGTGTATTTTTAAGTTGCATGTTTATACTTTGCTAAAATAGGGAAGTTTTAGCCACCATTCCTGAATCATTCTCTTCCTTTCCCTGAACTCTGATGATAACAAATAATGGATTTTTTATTCTTACTTCACAGGTCTCTAATACAAAGTTTCTGTTAATTATTTGATTTTGTGTATTTTCTTTGAGATTGGGCAACTTCAACACTCAATTCCACTGATTTTTGATTACAATCACTTCATCAGTGAACCTCTTAAGGGAAATTTTACAATTTTTATCAATTTCTAGTTTGTAGCGTCTTTTACTTTTTATAGCTTTTATATCTTTTCTTAGGACTGTCTCTTTTGTTTTAGGAGAATTTGTTATTGATAGTTGAAGCATTTTATGACATGCCTTTAAAGGTTTTTTTTTTTAAAGAGACTTCTTCCATCTAGGTTACCAAATTTATTTTGACATTGGCATTAGTTGATTGTCTTTTTTCATACAAGTTGGTGGGTTTTTTGTTCATGATTGATGAGCAAATTTCAGTTTTATCCTGGAATTTTGTCTGTAATGTTTACAAATGCTTATTTTTATTTCAACCCTCCCTTTGAGCAGTAGTTCACGGTTGAGGTTTAGTGCATTAATCTTTGCAGGATTCATGGTTAGCAGTAATATAGCTCTTTGAGTCTTTGTGGGACTTTTTGTCTGTCTCAGCCTGTGCTCTGTCTAGGGGTTCCACTGCCGGTGCTATTTGAAATGAGAAGGGGATTGTCAGAGTTGGTCCCTGGCTGGTTCTTAGTAGGGGAGTCCTCTGGTAGGATTCATATCTTAGTCTGCCCTGATAGGGAAAAATAATGTCAGGCTCATGGGGACAAAAAGGATTCACCTGATGGATCTGGAACTGTTTCCATGAATCCATATTTGTATTTCCCAAGTAGCCCAAGTTAAAGGTGTATACTTACTTTTCTCTGTTGTTTTCAGTTTTATAGCTGTATCCAACCCTCATTCCATTTGCATTAATGGGGCTGAAGTTCCAGTGAGCCTGTTACTATCTAGTTTGAGAAGTGGCATTGAGCTCAGAGGACCTCATCGAGGTTGACTTATAATTCCTGCTAACCCATCTCTCTTGTGCTTTTTAGCAGTGCTATTGGATCTGGCCCTGTACTCTAATGTTATCATGTTTCTGAGATAAAACACTAAGTCAAAAAAGAAAAAAAAAGAGCACCTTGGGGAGGGGAAAGGGTTTATTTCAGTTTAAACCCCCAGGGTACAGCCCATCTTCATTGGGGGGAATCAGGCTAGCAATTTAAATAGAAGGGAGGCGGAAATCGCAAAGGAGCACTGCTTCCTGACTGTTCCCTGGCTTATGCTTAGAAGGCTTTCTTACACAAACCAGGCCCACCTGCCAAATGTGGTGGTCAGACCACAGTGAACTAACTGTGCCTGCCTTCGTCAGTCGCCAGTAGAGACGACCTACAGAGATGGTTCCTTACAGACATGGTCGCTGGTCAACTGACAGAGGCAACTCTTATTTGAAGCTCCATCTTCTTAAGGGAACGTTGATTGGGTCAGTTTGTTAATAAAAACTAATCAGCAAGTCCAGCCTGCTCACTGCTACAGCCCTCGGTCTCATCTGTGACCCTCCACATGGCTCAGTGCTTCTGGTGTGAAGTGCTTTGTCTTTCCACCTGGGTGGCCTCATGAAAACAAAGAACTAACCAACTTGGTGCTCTTTCTTCGTCTCTGAAAGCTGCATTCTCTCCACGGATATTATTTTTATTAATTTTTAGCTATGATCTCAAGATACCTAATTGTCCAGTCTTGTATAGCAATGAGCATATGGTTATATTCAGCACTGGGAGGAAAGAAGGGAAGGGCCATGGTGGAATGAAGTATTCCTGCTCTTGTGTAGCTTGTATAACTCTGCTTGAGAGATCAGAGTGGGAGTGATGAATGGGGAGTGGAATTCTGTTCGTATTTAACATTTGACTCATAATCATCAAAGAGCCAGAGGGAGACGATTTGCGGCAGCACCATTTTCCCAGCCATGGTGGACTTCGGAAGCGCCGAGGCAGCAGCTGGAACCTGCTCAGATCACTGGTGGTGTAGCTGAAGGCAGAGTCTATCTTTTCAGAGCAAACAGGCTCTTATAGTGCAGAAATACAAAATACTAGTGTTCTCTGGGCCCTGTGGCCCCAAGGTATTGAGAATCCATTTGCTACTTTTAATTTTCTATGAATTATTCTGTAATTTAACTAAAGAAGACTTCCTTTTCCTTCAGGGAAGTTATTTTTGACAGTTCCTTGCTTAATTTCTTAAATTACCATGACTGATTGAGTTCTCTTCTTTTTTCCCCACAAATGAATTTATAATTGATGTGGGCAGAACAAACTACACAGTTTATACTTTAGCAATATCATAAAGTTTTAATTGAAATTAGGAATGACAGAAACTAGAGGGAAACATGAAGAAGTAATTTTTCACAGAATTAGATTATTGTGTCTGTAAGGCGCTTGGGCTAGAGTGTCGAGCCCCTCCACTCAGTCAACCCTTCTTCACTCACTGAGGACTGGCAGGTCAGTAAACCCTTCATTCCCCCAGGAACCTTGTGTTTCTCTGGTGTAACCTGACCTGCTATCTTTGCTAAGTTTCTCTATTATTTGAAAGCTCTCTTGTGATTCCTAGATGACATTATTTCCTAAGAAAGATAATTGGCCTAGTAGCAGCTGCTGTTAGCTTCCCAGCCTTTGGGGGAGAAATACTTTTTAAAAGGAGCACGCGTTTGCCATGTGGCCCAAACTTTCCTGAACAAGAGTCAGTGACTTGCAACTGGTAATCCCTGAGGGTGTGGGTGTTCTTGATTTTATTAACACTCATGTCTAAATTGTAGTTCTGGGAGGAAGAAAATGGATTTCCTCATGAGCTAATCTCTGTGTATGGCAAGTGTACAAATCACTTAACGTGGCTGGTTGGCCTTCACCTTGACTATGACTCTGCTATCTGCTCATTGAGAGAAGTTTGGATTCTGCATGGTTCTCTTTCTGTTGAAGATCCAGTGACTAGGGACTTCATTCTCCTACTGTCTTCTGGACCATCTGCTAGGAACCTCTCCTGGATAGGCAGGGTGCGGAACATTGGAAATGGAATTGAAATGCTAATTTTCTGTGAAAGACATTTTTGGTGAAGATGAATTCGGAAGTACCCATTTCCTAAGAACAGTGCACTAAATCTCAATTTCCATACTTGGCTTGATTCTTCTAAGCAACTAATGTAAAAAGGATTTTATGTGTTTTTTTTTTAATTACTTTTCACATATGTAAGTATTCAATTAAGGAACATCTTATCTTGCATTTATAAGGGTCCCAGCTTTTATTACCAAGATAAAAAGGTAATCTTTTGTCCTTTGTAATACTCCACTTGTTTGAGAGGAATGTAGTCAGGTATATTGTTGTTCTGCTGTGGGCTGAGAGATCAACCCTGTGGCATACAACAAAACGTTTAAGTTTTAACAGTGGGAAGAACTGCGTGCAGAGCCTGCTGTTCAGGGGCTGGCCTGAGTAGCTGGTGAAGGAGACATAGGGAAGAGGCAGAGTCTCCATACCAGGATGCCCTAAACAGGAGCTGCACTTCATAAGACAGTACAAAGAAAGAGGCCAAAAAATGAAAAAGAGGCAGTAGTCACGTGGGTTTTGTTCTAATTATGTAGATACACGAATCACTTTCAGAATTCTCTCTTTGTCTCTCTCTCACTCAAGTAAAGGTAGGCACTCTGTGCTGCTAGTGGAAGGCAGATTACAGAAAAGAATATTCTTGACCAGCATGTTCTTTCCTGTCTCTCTGTTAGTAACTAACTTCTATATTCGTGTTCTGGTTAGTTTTCTGGCAGCCTGACACAAACCAGAGTCATTTAGGAAGAGGGACCAGTTGAGACCACGCCTTCTCAAGATTGGCCTGAGAGAAACGCGGTGCTGTAACTTCTCAACTGATGATTAGTGTGAGAGGGCCCGGCTCACTGCGGGCAGGGCCACCCCTGGGTTGGTGAGCTGCGGATTGCAAGAAGCACAAAGCAAGTCATGAGGGGGAGAGTGGTCGGCTGCTCTCCTCCTTGGCCTCTCCACTCATTTTTGCCTTCAGGTTCCTGCCTCGAGTTTCTGGCCTGACTTTCCTAGGTGATGAACTGTGAGATGAATTAAACCCTTTCCTCTCCAAGTTGTGTCTTGGCAGAACAACAGAAATCCTAAAGAGGACAGGCACTTTGTAGGAACAGATGGACTGAAATATACCATTCCAGTAAGGTGTGAAAAAAATCAGAGAGGCCAGTCTAGGACTTCTTCAAGTGTAAGCAGTTACTTTGCAGGTGGGTTAAAATTAGAACTGTGGGACTTTCTCCTTCTTTCTATGGCTAGGTATAGGATCTCAGAGCCTGTGAAAAACACTTTAGAAACTTCTGATCTGCTCCTGAGAGGTTGGATATTTTTCTGTAAAAGGAAGATTGCGGAAAGCGGCTGGGCATCCCCTCAGAAAGACTTTGGTTTTCTGTACTTGGCTGGTAATGACGCATTACACAAGTGTACAGGCCACAGCTACACAAAAGTAGAAAATACCCACAACTGCAATCTAGAAAGGTCATTATGTTGCATTTGGGCTTGTTATAAAATCTGATTGCAACATTCTTCTATAAAGTCAAGAAGTCAAGAAAGTCAAGAAGTGAGTCTGTGATAACAAAATAGATGGGTATGTTGGCTTCCAGCCCCCATCCCCACCCAGCAAGCATCCACCCATCATTCCACCCATTGGGTCTTCATTTGTTCACAGTGTTGGTGTAGTGCACAAACTTCATGGAGCCACCAACATATTGCAGTTTTTAATTTCATGCATTTCATCACTTCTTTTGCAAGTCTGGTTAACTACTTAAGGAAGAGATCAGTTTACTCTAAAAACTGTTGTATCTAACTGTTAATTATTACTAAAACCCATTTTTTCAAGAGAACAGAATCTAGTTTCTTGAAACTTCCTGAATTCTAGAACGGAGGACAGAGTGGTAAACTTTCGAAACACATGTTTTGTTTTGACTCTAAACTCATCTTGAAGTGGGCAACAGCCTCCTCACCCATCTTGGGAAACAAGTTCCCTCAGGCAGTCCTTACAGAAGCGCCGCTGCCCTGGCTCCGCTCAGCCTTGCTCTGAACACAGGGAGCAAACCTAATATCAGGTCTTCAGAGTTGCACTTGTTGATGTCCCACCAGCCTGAGAATCAACCCTGGGGATAAATTTTGCCCTTCTCCTTGTCTAAGTATGAACTTCATTTGTCCCCCTGTTCTTAAACAGAAAGTGTTGGTGCCTCCTTGACTTACACACATTTTGTGAACAGACATTTCTGTAAGTGTAGATGAAAGCCAAGCCCTAAGGGACACTGGAAGAGAAACTTATTTGCCAGAATAATTTCATAGTAGAGCTACTTTCCTTGTTGACGATTGCAGAATGATTTTTTTGGTTGGTTGGTTGGTTCTTTTGGGTTTTTGAGACGTGTTTTCTTTGTGTAGCCTTGGCTGTCTGGACTCACCTTGTAGACTGGGCTGGCCTCAAACTCAGAGAGATTCACCTGCGTCTGCCTCTCAGAGTGCTAGGATTACAGGCGTGTGCGGCTGCTGCCAGCTGCAGAGTGCTTTACGTAGAATGTGGGCTGTAACTCTACTCCCGATATGTACCTGTGTCTCCTTCTTTCCCCCATGTGGAGAACATAGCCTCCTTTACCTACTGCATGTACTTTCCACACACCTGATACTCATCTCCTTCAGGGCCTCCTTTTTGATGGAGAGGAACTTTCTTCTTCATGCCCTGTCCTGAAAAAATGCTGCAGTCCTCCTCCTGTCTATGATCCTGTTAGGCTACTAGTCCTTCTCCCTTCTCTCAGTTTCTGCTGCTTCAAACCTGTGTTCTCAGCCTCTTAGCATTTGATTGGCCTCCCCACATTCCTTCTCATCTCTCATCTTCCCAGTCACGTTCTAAGTTGTCTGAAAGTGGGATTGAAGGTTCTCTCAGGCTAGAGTCAGATGGTAGGGGAGGAGGTCCTCTCCTATCATTAGAGTAGGGGAGGGGCATAAGGAGAGAAGAGGGAGGGTGGGATTGGGAGGAGACAAGGGAGGGGATGCACAGTGACTAAATTGTGATAAATAATAAATCAATAAAATGTTTTTAAAGTTTGCTTTTAAAAATTAACAAAATTGCATTCATTGGGTGATTAATATCCCATGTATAGCTTCTTTTTCTGCTGTTTCATAGGAAAAATGTATCTGTTCTGAACTTCTTGTCATTATTCTCTAAATAATCAACTATTTTTTATCACTCATTCTGCATGGTATTTTGGTTATTTAGAGAAATTTTGAAGTAGAGGATGTGTATGCTTTTTATGCAAACATGTCACTTTATATATATAAAGGATTTGAACATTGATAAATTTAGGTACCTGAAGGGGGTCCTGGGTACACCTCCCATGGGTATGGAACAATAATGATATATTTATCATTCACAACATATTTTAAACGCGTATACCTGTGAATGCTCACATTGTGCTCATTAACTGTGGTTTGCATTCTTCAGGATCACTCACTATGGTACACAGCTCTGTAGGTTTCAGGAACTAGTTGGATCCAAACTGATTAGAGTTGTCTCTCTGTGGCTGTGAGGTAAACTGTCTCATAGCTCCAGAGGGCCTCTGCACTGGTGAAGATAATCAAAGGTGTAGATTTGGCCCATCTCTCCATCTTAAAAAAAACTGCTATAATGTAATACAAAAATTCATTCCTCACAGTTTTTGAAATTAGGAAATCGAAGATAAAGGTGGTGTCAGGTTTAGTGTTTGGTGTGGGCTTGATCTCTGCATCCAAGATTGTACATTGAATGTTATGTCTCCAAAAAGCACAAATGCTGAGTACTTGAATGGCTAAAGAATAGAAGAGAATGGATCTACTTCCCAAAGTCCTATTCATACGTAATCCACAAAGTCAGGAATGTGTATGGAATGTGTATTGCGTGTATTGTGTATTTGTAGACCTTCGTATTATACTAAGGCTTAGTTCAACACAGGTGTTGGAGGGATCAGGAACATTCAGATGTCACCAAGGCCTTGAACGAAGTGGGGAGAATGATTTTAAGCAATAATGGAAATTCCTGGACCTAACGTAAACTCAAAAGAGTTAAAATTAATACTGGAATTATAGCTTCCTCATCTACTGATCGCAATAAGTTTGATTCCTTTAAAGTATTAAAATGTAAAATAGTACAAGAGAGCCTTAAGGTAAACAGTGTTTAATAAGACATACCTGGAGTAGTAATTTGCATATCTCTTATAATTCCATCTTCTTGAGAAGGCCCCTATTTCTGTATTTGTTAAGCACCTTTTATATGTAACTGTATCTATTGATTAGAGTTTTTCAGATGCCCCTTTCCTCTTAAATTTCAAATGCTATGAATATAATAGTCATGTCCCATACTCTCTTGGCTGTTTTTATGAAAATGGAAGTCTGATGATTTTACATTGGAAATGTCCACACAGTTCAGTGTTCTAATTGCATTTCTCAATCTTGAGAGCAGCGGTAGATTCTTGGTGCTTTTTGTATCCCATCCATAAAAGAGAAAAGAGAGGAGGTGATAGAGAAAATGAAGGAGCCTTACGAAGGGGAAACAAGAGTTTTTGCTGGAATTCTTCATCCCATATCAGCAACTGTGCTGACAAGCTGAGTGGAAAACAGTCAGAAACACAGAAGGGGGCCCTGCCCTCAAAGAATTTGCAAGCCCTTATAAGAGGCTAGAAAGATTTGCTTCCGTGGAGTTAACCAGAGTCACCGAAGAAAGACAACAGGGCTCTTCAAGGCATGTAGATGGAGGGAAGCTTCTCCTAAACCACGCCCTGAGAGATCCTGAAATGCCTTTACTCAGCATCACTGAGAAACACCATTCTCATGTCAGGAAGAATTTTCGGGCATCAGGAACCAATGGTATATTTATAGCTTCTTTCATGTCAGCTTGTCAAGTAGCATCTTTAGCAGAGCCTGCTTCCAGAAGCATCTCACGCCTGTTGCAGCCTGTGGCCACACTGAAGCCAGACATTATGTGGTATCCGTTTCGGTCTATCGGGGGATGCTGGTCGTTAATCTGCTTGTGGTACTGTTAGCGCAAACATCCTGAATGAGCTAAAACCCAAAGTAGTTGTGCCCCCCACCCCCACCCCCGGAGTCCAGAGTTACTTTTCTGGCCAACTGGTGTCATGTGGAAACTTCCAGACCTTGTAAATAGATGGTGACAATGGATCAAGCATCTTAATTCTATGATTTCATTCATAGGAATGGTGATGATCACATGCAGTTTTTAGACCCATAGTACTTCTCCAAGGGTGGATTGTTAAAAGTGGTTTTTTTTTGTTGTTGTTGTTATTATTTAATGGTGTGCTGGGTCCAGTTTTTAAGAGTGAGCCGAGATTGAAGTGCTCTGTGTTGTGGAAATACAAACCTAAAAGGGTTGGGACACACCATGCTGCAGAATGACACTACCTACATACACAATCTTAGAGAAAACACTTACCTGAAGACTGCGGAGAACAGAGATCTGTTAGAAGTAAGTCTTTTTACGCAGCTGACTGGGAGCAGAGGTCAAGCCAAGCAAGGTTCCAGCAGGGCTGATTAGCTCTCATTTGCAATCAAGGCAGTTTGATTTTGAGCATGATTGCACATAGGCAAGCTTAGGGCAAGAAACGATACGGTGCCCTTTTATGAAAAATACTGATCACTCATTCATAAGTCTAACCCCAGTTCAATCTGTACAAAGAGGAAACTATTTTCATGCAGCTAAGCTCCAAGCCTTTGGAGATCTAAAGTTCTAAGGAACAGGGCTTTCTTAGGACCTTCTGTGATGAGTAGCTGAAACCTGGGTCTGGCAGAGCACTGAGCTTGGGCTCTCAATAAGAACCTTCATGAGGACAGGAGGCAGTAGGGCATGATGCTGCTGCATGCCAGGGGAGGCTTCACTTGTAGGTGGCATTTGAGTTGATCTTTGAGGATCTGGGTTTTGCCTAGAGCAGTGTTCTCTGCAGGAGCGTATGAGCTAGCACACAGTGCAGCGTGCCCAGGGAACAGCTGAGAGAGGAGGCTATAGCACGGAGAGGTGGGAGGAGAGTTACATCTTCCTTTGCTGTCCTCGTGATATTCTTCTGAAAGAAGTGAAGCTGCAGTATGATTTTCTGAGCAGCAAAGAGCAGAATCCTTGTCTTTCAGAGAATTATGTTGGCAAGTCAAGAAACCAAAGACAGTATGAGGTACGGAGTCTAAAAGGGAAACCTGAGGCCTTGATCTATAGAGTGGATCTTGGATGTCCATCATAGTCTCTTATGTCAAAGACTTGGTTCCTTGGAACTTTAAGGAGGTGATAGAAACTATAAGAGATGGAGCCTAGCTAGAAATCAGTGTGGGAATTCCCTTACATGGAACTATGGGAACTTGGCTCTCTAATTTTATTTTTGCATCCTGAGTGAGGTACATAGTTTTGCTCCTGACCCCAACAGATAAACCTACAGTTAATGTGGTACCCTGAACAGATGCCCAAAGGTAATGAATGTGTTTGATTATTGTCTGCAACCCCTTTTAAAGAGGCAAGAGAAAACAAAGTTTTTTCGTATAAGTTGATTGCCTCAGACATTTTGGTATAGTGGCAAGGCTGTGATGCTTCATGTCACAGTGAAGAAAGATGGTGAAGAGAGAGGGAAGAGCCACATAGGTCAGGAATGGGAGTATGGGAAGGAAATTCTTGAGAGAGACATGGCACACTGATAGCAGTAGGCCAGATGCTGAGAAGCATGCAGCCATGTAATCAACTGTGGCTCATGAGTTTAGCCCTCAGGACCTGGAATCTAGAGACTTCCCTTGAACTTCATGGTGGGCAGTGAGCAAGTTAACTCAAGATTGATTATGTAGCTGCAGCTGTATTCTGTTAAACATAACCACCCTTGATTATTTTATTACTCGACTCTTTACCACAGAACAAGTCACTAGTGTCCTAGGAAGATTTCCATTGTGCAAATGAGAAACAATTGTCAAAGAGGCCAGGCAGTTCACCCAAAACTTCCAGCTTGCAACATGCAAGACAAGCTCTCTGTCCATCATCCTCTTCTTTCTTTCCCCCACGCATTGCCTACTCGAAAGCTTCTCTGGCTTCCCACACACAAAGGAGACAGAATCAGCAAAAACTTTCTGCATCTCATTACATCTCTCCCTTCTCCTTTACTCCATTACCCACTGATGGCAATATCCTGTTCTTAGCCTTGAAAGTAAGGCCCAGAAAAGTGCCAACTCTTTGGCGTTCTCTTCTTTCTCCATTTTATTAGTCAACCAGACTGAACCTCTTCCCCCGTGTATACCACTGTTGGCTGTTACCTCTCTGTGGAGAGTCCTTCTTCAGTACCTCTATTCCTACCGGGTGCTGCAGTCTGTGAATTGACAGTCTCTCTGACCTTCCATTGGACTGTGAACTTTTTGAAGACAATGTGCCATATTTTTAACCTTCTTAAAGACAAGGGCTATACTTTTATACTTCCATGCTGGCCTAAGATCTTAGCGTTGACTGAATCTCAGCAGCAGTAAGTCCTCTAAATTCCATCCTGATAAAGTCCCAGGAGCCCTTTTACATGAAGCTTATACGCCCATCTATCATCTCTTCACTTTTCAAAGAACCTCCTGTTGTATGGAGGAACACCAGCAGGCTTTTTGGGTTTTTTTTTTTTTGGTTTTTTAATTTTTATTTATTTTATTTTTATATTAATCACAGGTTATATACTTTGTATCCCAGCTGTAGCCTCCTACCTCATTCCCTCATAATCCCCCATCCCTCCCTCATCTCCTCCCTGCTTCTTTCCAAGTCCACTGATGGGGGAGGACCTCCTCCCCTTCCATCTGACCCTAGCTTATCAGGTCTCTTCAGGGATGGCTGCAATGTCCCCTTCTGTGGTCTAGCAAGGCTGCTCCTCCCTTGGGGAGGGGGTGTCGAAGAGCCCGCCATAAGGTCATGTCAGAAATAGTCCCTGTTCCTCTTACTAGGGTACCCAGTTGGATACTGAGCTACCATGGGCTATATCTGAGCAGGGGTTCTAGGTTATATCCATACATGGTCCTTGGTTGGAGAAACAGTCTCATAAGAGAACCCTGTGCCCTGGTATATTTGGTCCTGTGTAGCTCCTGTCCTCTCCAGGTCTTACTAATTCCTCCTCCTTTCATTTTATTCCCTGCACTCTGCCAAAGGTTTGGTTATGAGTCTTATATCTGCTTTGATACAGTGCTAGGTACAGTCTTTCAGAGGCCCTCTGTAGTAGGCTCCTGTCTTGCTGGGTGTTTTCTCCTACATTCAATGTCCATCCTGTTTTTCTAACTAAGTAAGGGTTGATCATCTTACCCCAGGTCCTCTTTCTTGTTTATCTTCTTTAGGTATATAGATTTCAGTATGTTTATCCTATCTTATAGGTCTATATAAGTGAGTATATACCATGTGTTTGTTTCTGTTTGAGGGATACCTCACTCAGGATGATCATTTCTAAGTCCCACCATTTGCCTGCAAATTTCATGATTTCTTTGTTTTTTATTGCTGAGTAGTATTCCATTGTGTAAAAATATCATAATTTCTGTATACATTCCTCAGCTGAGGGATATCTGGGTTGTTTTGAGGTTCTGACTGTTACGAATAAAGCTGCTATGAACATGGTTGAGCAAATGTCTTTGTTGTGTACTTGAGCATCTTTTGGATATATGCCTAAGAGTGGTATAGCTGGGTCTTGAGGAATCACTATTCCTAATTGTCTAAGAAAGCACCAAATTGATTTCCAGAGTGGTTGTACAAGTTTGCATTCCCACCAGTAATGGAGGAGGGTTCCTCTTTCTCCACAACCTCACCAGCATGTGTTGTCACTTGAGTTTTTGATCTTAGCCATTCTGATGGGTCTAAGGTCAAATCTCAGGGTCGTTTTGATTTGCATCTCCCTGATGGCTAAGGACATTGAGCATTTCTTTAAGTGTTTTTCTGCCATTCTTCAATCCTCTACAGAGAGTTCTCCATTTAGGTCCATACCCCATTTTTTAATTGGATTACTTGACTTGTTGCTTTTTAAATTCTTGAGTTCTTTATATATACTGGATATTAGCCCTCTGCCAGATGTAGTGTTGGTGAAGATCCTTTCCCAGTCTGTAGGCTGTCGTTTTGTTTTGATGACAGTATCTTTTGCTTTACAGAAGCTTTACAGTTTCATGAGGTCCCAGTTATTGATTGTTGATCTTAGAGCCTGTGCTGTTGGTGTTCTATTCAGGAAGTAGTCTCCTGTGCCAATGAGTTCTAGGGTCTTTCCCACTTTTTCTTCTAACCTATTTAGTGTGTCTGGTTTTATGTTGAGGTCTTTGATCCACTTGGACTCTAGCTTTGTGCAAGGTGATAAATATGGATCTGTTTTCATTTTTCTGTGTACAGATATCCAGTTGGACCAGCACCATTTGTTGAAGATGCTGTCTTTTTTCCATTGAATGGTTTTGTCTTCTTTGTCAAAAATCAAGTTTCCATAGGTGTGTAGGTTTATTTCTGAGTCTTCTATTGGCTTTCATTGATCCACTATTCTGTTTCTATGTCTATACCATGGCAGGCTTTTTGAATTTTAACTAAAGAACGATGGCAAGGCCAGTTGGCTAGTCGAGGACTGGTGTCTTGACATTGCCAAGGTGTTACATTGATGTGGTCTTGGAGCAAACATTGAGACTTAATGTATGTCTCAAGTCACTAATATGTGTGGTATGAAGTAGTGCAAACAAAAAAGTTAATGAACTTCACCTAAAAGAGTGTAAAAAGCATACTCCAGCTTGAAGAGATGTGTTCCGATTACCAGATACTCATTCATAAAATTTGTTCTCCTTGTAATCCTCTCACATTCCTCCTCTCCTTGGTGGTTTTACCTTTTATTTTTTAATTATATGTGTCATGGTCTGGATTTTTAATAATGAAAGGAAACAACATTTATATTGAAGCATGTTAAAATTTGTAGGCATTTATGTAATGAGATATCTCAGTTTTATTTATGTGAAATTTTAATTTTGTCACTTCGTCTCTCTCATATTTAGTAATTATTTAGGATGCATCACGTGATCCTCATTTTCACCTCCCTGTCATTTTTGAAACTTGTACTTTGGTGTCAGTTGGCAAGGGCTAGAATTCTGTTCAACTGTTAGAGCTGTGGGCAGAAGAGGGGCCTCTGCTGAAGATTTTGCATGCTGTAGAAACTCATTAGTTTTGATTTTGTGATAGTTTAGGTCTGGCAAGTATGACTGACATTGAGTAAAATGTTCAGCCTCTTATGTAGAAAATTGTCATTTTTTTTCCCCACTAATTTTCAGAATGGAATAGCTGAAGGGACTGAAAGTACCCTTCCTGAATGGCTTATTTGGCAGATAAAGAGCCTGAATTATGGAGGGGAGAGCAGTGCTTTAGAGCAGCAGAGTTCTGTATTAGCAGGTTCTTGTGAGACCATTTTAAAGAAAGACCATTTCAAATCCCAAATGAACTTTACTTTCAACCGTGTACTCCTAGCTGGCCCATCACTTCCTTATTCCCGGCTTCTCCCAAACTGTAACACTATCCTTGGATGCCTAAGGGGTTTTTAAGAGGATTTTCCAACCTTTGCAGCGTCAGAAAGGAAACCTCTCAACATTGTCTGTCCTTCAATCCAGCCCTGAAGTGGCCACTTATTGTAGATTGAAGAAGACAAACGGATATGGTCTCTAACCAATTCATAGCTGGTGTTGTACTCTGCAACCACAGTAAACATCATAGTTCCACCAGGAAGCCCTTACTTGAACCACCAGCCCATTAGATGTTGGTTTCAGGATCGCAAAGATTCTTGAATGGTGTTAACGTTCAGATTCTCTAAAACTCAGCAGTTTCCAACTTGGAATGAATTCCACTCAAATTTGTCTCAGAGAGTATAGATAAATTATACCTTAACATGTAATATAGTATGTGAGCATAGATTATTTCATGTGGAGTATCTAATCTCTTTCTTGACGGGTGTGAAACATAAATAAATAATATTGGGCATAATTATGGTGCTGTTATTAGTTAGGATCACCAGCATTAATGATTTGCTGTGGTCCAGGCACTGTTTTCAGCTCCTTGCATGTATTCGCTCTAATTCATAGAGTCCTTTGGAGGACTTCTACTAACACTTCTTTAGAGATAGAGTAACTAAGATGAGGTGGTAGGACCTCTCAGGATTGACGTGGGATTTGAACCTCATGCTTGGGATGAGTAGAACCAAGCCATAGTGCAGAGTTGGTAAGTCTGATTTGGAGTCAGCAACCTTTCTACCCAGTACTTTTACAATTAAATTATTCAAAATGTCATATGAGTACTGTGGGCTATTTGTCTCTCCAGAGTGTGTCCACCTCCTGGGTTTACCATACACTCATACTGTATTTGGCAAAGAAGAGCAGTTCCCTAAGAGGTTGTGGTGGATAGGGAAGGGAGAATGACCGTGGGAGACGGATAGTCTGCTGCTGTCCCTCCTGGCTGTGGGATTTATGACGTGGTCATTCTAGGCCAGCTTTAGTTTAACAAGTGAATGAATTAGTGGTGATGGAGTGTGTGCCAAGTGTCTGGTGCCAGCAACTGGAGTGTTTCTCTGCCCACACTCTGGGCCACAAGGCTCTGCCACATGGTATTGGAGAGGAGACAGGGAGCAAGTCTTGTTTTCTTTAAGAGAGAAAGAAAGGAATGGAATGGAGGGAGGGAGAGAGCGGAGAAGAGAGAAGGGAGGTCATTGAGCTAATTGCCATATTCATGTAGGCTCTTTTCATGGGAAAAGAATTTTGTGAGGGACCGTTAGCATTGTAAAATTTTTATTGTATATTTAATTAGATGCTGGGTTTTCAGATGGCCTGGGATACACTGATATGAGTCGAGTAAATTTGGAACTCATTGGGATTTTATAAGGATTATTGTGTAAAACCTGTTGTTCTCTTTCCCCTTTATGATTTTTCCTTGTTCTCCATCCCTTCGGCCATGGAAGTGTGCACAGGGCCAAGTGCTCAGGACATACTTCCCAGTCTCTTCTTGTAGGTTAGCCCAGATTTAAATATGTATACAGAGAAGGGCACAGGTATTTCCATCATCCCTTATTATCCCATGCTTCCTGCCTTGGGCCTCTACACTGACTGTTGTCCTGAGGACCCCTCAGTTAGGCAGCAGTCATTGACCCTGTGTATGTAGGATGTCATGACAGAGTAGGAAAAAACCAGGCTCTGCGCCCCTGGCTCGGTTCAGTGGCTCTATTCTCTCTAAGCTGTCCATTTCATGTTTCTTTAGGTGTGTCTTCTCTTGCTTTTCTTTTGCCGACCTAAACTTTGCTTCCTCATTGCCACCTCTACTCTTAATCTCTTCTAGTATAGTTCTTCTACTAAAAGTTGGCCATTTTAATCTCTGGAAGTTTGATTTTCTTTGACACGTCATCTAGACCTCTTTTTAACTTTGTGAATATAAGGTATGTTGATTACAGTATAAATAATATAATACTATTTTATGGCATTGTCAGCTGAGTAACACTGCTGTCGGCTCTCACATGCATCAGAGCGGTCTGACTCTTCACAGTGGTCATGCTTTTCTGATTCGTTCAAGCCTGGGGGTTTGGTATTTGTTAGAGACTATTTTTGGTGGGGAAAGAAATTTTTTAGGTTTTAAAAGTTGATAGTAACATACAGGGACTGTCCATGTCTTCCCAGTTCCCGAGCTTCCTCATGATCAGCATCCTACATTTCCTTTAAACTGTTGGCCCATACTGACTTATAGTGTGTCCCAAGCCCTCAGATTAAATGATGTTTCTGTCCTGACAGTGGCTAAATGCCTAGTGAGGTCCATCTATCATCAGACCTCCTAGGGATGACTTTTACTGCCCACAAATCCTCTGAGCTCCATTCCTTTCTTCTTCATGCTGTGGATGAACTTTTATTTTCTCCATAGTTTGCGACTCCTTCAGAATTATGGTTTGTAGCCTTCACATTGGCACATTTCACTTAGTGATGTATACCTCAAGTTTTTCCATATCTTTCCCATACTTGAGTTTATTTCTTCTAGCACAGAATAATTTTCCATTTCATGAATGCGTCCTTATCCATACATTTTGATGATTATAAAAGCAAGACTCACAAGGATCAAAGTGTCTTATTTACCTATGTCCCAGAGGAAATATAAGAATATATTTAGGCATTCACCCAACAAAAAGAAGATCCTAACAAAATACCAAGTTTATGTATTAGTTTACATACTATGTATGTAGTAATCAGGTCCCTGATGAATATTTCTAGGGTGATTTACAAGTCTTCCCCTCTGGGCTTTCCTTCTGCTTGCTGTTTCCTGGCTGCCTTGATATGTAAGACTTTGTTCCAGTGTTTTAACTACAGTCTACAGTGTTCTTTCTGGCTTCTTACTCCTTGTATTGATGAGTGAAAACTTCCTCCAGGCATGAAGAGGGGCAGGAGTAGACCTCTCTTTGTTTCTGTTTATCTTTAGGGGACTTTTTTTTCTCATTCTTGTCGTCCATTCTGACAAACACTCTCCTCATGATTTGGGATGTGTTTGAGAGCAGAGCATTACTCTGTGTGGACTGGAAACAGAAGTATCTTTCTTGTATATGAGGTAAACAGGGTAGACTACGGTATCACTGTAAGACTTCCAGGGTCCTTCTTATTAGTTGTCAATTCCTTCGCCCTTCCCAGGAGTCCCCATAATGAACTGTTACATGTAGTTACGTGCTTTTTTCTTTTCCTTTTAAAAGTGTAGTGTCCAACATACTTAGAGCTACATATTCATTCACACTTGCTGAGCATATGTTGTCTAAATATGTTGTAAGGCTTGTGAAATAAAAAGCAGGGATATGGTTTTGACTGACCACTGATGTGGTTGTTGACCAGAAATTCCTCCAAGAAGACTCAAGAGCCAGGCTTTTTCATGTTGTCCATGAATTTTCTTCTTTGAAAAGTTATTGTGTGTGTTTGTGTGTGCGTGTTTAGATTTATTTTGCTTTATGAAGATTTGCCTACTTGTATTATGTGTGTTCACTATCTGCGTATCTTTTGGATCCCCAAACTGGGGTTATGGATGATTGTGCGGCACCATGTGAGTGCTGGGGAACAACCCAGGAGCTCTGCAAGAGCAACAAATGCTTACCCACAGAGCCATAACTCCAGTCCCAAGGATCGCCTTCTTGCTAGGAGAAAGTGAAGGCTCATACACGAGGAGCAAAGAGGTCATTTCAGTTCTCAGTCTGTTGGACAATGCCTAGAAAGTAGAAGACACTCAACAAATCTGTTGCTATTAAACGAAATCAATAATGCAATCACATTGAGGAAAATATGTTATCATCTCATGTGCAAAACAGTTCAGTTGGAGTACTGTTTATACCCCAATGCTTTGAGCACCATGCTGGGCAGTGGGGTGGTTGCAATGAGTAGTGTAGAGGTCTTCAGGGTTCAGTAAAACACCAGAACCTCAGAGCACTTCAGCAACCATTTAACATGGCCTCACAAGCAAAGGAGAACTCCCTACAGGAGGTGCTGTCAGCTCTGCAGCCCGAACACTGGATGTTCGGAGAGGGAGCACAGTTTAAAAAGGACATTCTCTTTACAGTGCCCCACCTTCAGCCTTGGAAAACAGACATTATATGTTTCTTTCTCTTCTGGCTAATAACTGTTGAATAAATACTAACTTAACTGAGAAAGTGAAATGGCTTCTCCATCGTGCAGGGTGCAGTATTCTTGTGGTACCCAGTTAAAGTGAGGAGACAAGAATATGGTTCTCGTTCATGCAGATCAATATTTAACAATCCCAGCAGAGGCTTGAGGTTTGCCCAAGTGCTTGTTTAGTTCAGTTGATGACACAAACTCTGAGAAGTGGCGGGAAGAGAGATGAGGGAATCTGCCAACTCTCACCTCTCAGCTTGGGCTGCCAGGCTGAGCTCTTCTTTCCCCATTTGGTCCAGCTCTGCAACAAAGAAGGGCTTCAGTTCAGCCAAGCCATCAGGATGCATGTGTGCTGAGCAAGAGGGTAGCAGAGAGGGGCCACAGTAATACAGAGCGTTCATTGAAATGCCAAGTGTCACAAGTTTGGCATTTAATTATCTGACTTGCTGGCAGCTGGAAGTAGAGAAGTAAGGGGGTGGGCTGGGAGGGATGGGGGAAGGAGGAGGAGGCAGTGGCGCAGCAGAGGTGGGGGTGTTGAAGAGTGGAGAGTAGAACTCAACTGTGCACCGATGAAAACCTATGAACTGCAGTACTTTCTCAGCACCCTCTTAGGAAATAATTGACCTTGTGTGTAAAGTATAGTTAGCTGTGCTTTTTGAGGAATCTCGATTACAAGTGTCTTCTGAGTTTTAAAAGTTGTCCCTCCTTCATGCGGAGAAGCACCAGGGAGCATCACCTTGGGTTTATGCACAGTGTCCTGCACTGCCAGAATCAACTGAACAGGCAGTGAGATTTCATGGAAAGGAAATGCAAGGGACACTAAAGTTGTGCAGTTCCATCAAATTGGAATCTGAACTATCCAGTGACTGCTAGGGATCTTAACCTCTTGTGAGGACAAAGAGATGTGGTCTCTAGGGGTTGAAGCAGGGAATGTAATTCTAACATGGACATTTACCTGTGCTCTGCACATGGGCTGGCTGGCACACAGTTCTCCTGACACTTGAGGACTTCCAGCCTTCCAGAAGCTTTTACTGCTTAGGGAAATAGGCTGATTTTTTTCATTATTATTTTATATTAATCACAGGTTATGTACTTTGTATCCCAGCCGTAGCCCCCTCCTGCATTCCCTCCCTATCCCCCCCTTCCCTCCTTCATCTCCTCCCTGCACCTTTCTAAGTCCACTGATAGGGGAGGACCTCCTCCCCTTCCATCTAACTCTAGCTTATCAGGTCTATTCGGGAATGGCTACAATGTCCTCTTCTGTGGCCTAGCAAGGCTGCTCCTCCCTCGGGGGTGGGGAGGTCGAAGAGCCAGCCATTGAGTTAATGTACAAAATAGTCCCTGTTCCCCTTACTAGGGTACCCACTTGGGAATTGAGCTACCATTTGCTACATACAAGCAGGGGTTCTAGGTTATAACCATACATGGTCCTTGGTTGGAGAGACAGTCTCATAAAAGACCCCTGT
>CM053762.1:41569263-41639018 GCA_028658305.1 Pachyuromys duprasi | reverse complement strand
CCTTCAACCACTTGCGGGGGGTCTTTCCCCCAAGATTACCTCAGCGGAAATCTCAGACTGAGACATTCACAGTTGCTTGTAAACGTCCTCAAGGAAGGCCTGAACCATTCTCCCTGTGTGAAGTCCTCTCTCCTCTGTGAGCTTTTCATAAGAAAGCCCTGTTTGTCAGGACTCAACAGAGACCTCCATTTGTCTCTGAAGTTTAGAGGGGAGGGTGCACCCAGTGGTGTCAGCTGGCTTTTTGCTGTCATGAAATATTACTGTTTTGCACTCACAAATAAAAGTTAGCAGCATTTTGTTGCTACGTGGTGTGAAATTAGACCTCCTAACCAGCTGGATGCAACAGCCTGGTGTCGCAATGCTGATGACTGCTAGTGTTCTTGGTTCAATTCAATTAGGGATATTTTTTTTTTCCTCTTATTTGGTGAAAAGGGTAGTCAAGATGAATGCCTTGCAAACTTCTGAAATACGTACTTGTATAAAAGAACTATTAAAGTAGAGTAACATCTCTATGATCTTTGAACTGAGCCGTCATTCTGCCATTATTGATGTAGCTCCTCTAAGCCGTCTAATTAAAATCAGAGTGACAGATTTGTTATTGAAAATCTGAAACCCAGCTCACATCCTGTGCAGCACATCTGAGCAGGGTATATATCTGCTGTTTTGATGGGCTCTCAAAATTACTAAGCTGTGCCGGGTGCCAAAAGGAATTCAATAAATCCTTTCTTTTCTTCCCGAGCAGGTCTCATTAGTGTTCTTAATAATAGCACTAGTGGATATCAACTTCACTTCTTCAAAATAAATTAACTGTGTCCATTAGGGTTGTAATTATAGCATCAGATATGAGTTTATTCTGCTACAAGGAGATAGCAGCTCCTTTGGGCCTAGAGCTCTCCTCTCCATCCCTGTGTTCGAAACACAGCTTCATGTGTAAAAATGGGGTCCCAACATGGGTAGGAACAGGTCATCTGAACTGACAGTCTCTCTTCTCACTCGGACTGCTGAGCATATGCTGTTATGGAGTATGAGGGTGTGAGTTCTGCAGCCAGTAAGTGAGAGCTGGTCACCAGCTATCAGCCTTCGGTTCAGAGCCTGTTAAACAAACTCACCAGCTCAGAGTAGGAGAACACGACAGAAGGCTGCATCAACTGAAAATTTAGCTAATTTTTTTCCCCGTAACTAGCAGGAGCCATCTGTCATGGTTATTCCGATCCGAGGACTAAATTGAACGGAAGGCATTGCTGGGCAATTAAACAAGTTCTCTCAAAATATTTTCATACCTTTCCATCTTGTCACACAAGAACTGGTTGTTTGGGTTTTCTTTTCTTTTTCTTTTTTTTTTTTTTTTCAGATTATGATTTTGTTGTTTTGTTGACTTATTTTCTGGAAAGCTTTTGTCCACCATGACGTAGAGAGACCTTGTTAGGCTTTTGGTACAAGAGAATGGAGTGAGGTTGAATTGAAGGGGTGTGTGATATTTGAAATGTATTCTGGCCCCTGGATCTTGCAGTCTTAATCGTGTAATTCTACCTCCTGGTCGATTTATTCTCAAACGAATCCAGGAGAGATTTCCACAAAGATTGTTAAGAAATAGTTCAGCAGAGGCCCGTCTTCCCAATTTATCAAAGACTCCACTGAGCAGGAAGCCACGGCGCAGAGGCCCCGCCCACTAGTGGATTCTCTACTTCCTCTTCCAGTTTGGAAGTAACGCTTATTCTGTGACTTACAGTACCATGTGGCCTAGCACACTTCTTGAGACACAGGCCTCGGGGTTCATATAAAGTTTGGGAAGACATTTCCAGAATTCAAATATGTGGGGTGGCCAGCCTCCCCCTCCTCCCATCTCCTAACTTCATTATTAAAAGGAAAAAAAAATATTCACATGTTACTGGGATGGCAACTGAGTAGTGTCATTTCCCTTTAAATAGTATGAAACATATGGGGGCAGGATTGCATTCGTCACCAATTGTCAAAATATTTTTTTAAGGAACCCAAATCTTCTAGGGATGGTTCCAAATGTGCCTCATTTCCCTGAGTAGTGAACAGCACGACCTTTACATTAGCGGATATATTTATAAATACACATATGGCCCGTCAGGACCTGATTGGCTATTAAGCTGATGAGGCAGCAACAGCATTATGGTGTTTCACCTACGTGGAGTTTGATATATATGTATATATAACTAATTTACCTTAGCAGTTTTCATTTACAGTCACCTCATATAGCTGTGTGTCGTTGACAGGTGCAATATTTTAATGAGGGCCTTAGAAGTGGTTTTAAATATGGTCTTTTTGGTGAGGCCTGTATATGATGTTAGCTTTATTTTTTTTCACCAATGAATATATGAGATTACTTAAGATAGCTATAACCAATGTCATTTTTTAATTGGTTAAACATGTCGACTTAAATGAGCACAGGTAAAGCTTTAAGCATTGTGGATTCTGGTTTGTTTTCGGCATCTTATTGGAGAGTTTATGAAAGTCACTTGTTAAATGTTTTGAGTTTTTCAGAGAACAAGACACAGTGACATGAAAGAGACAGACAGTATAAATGCAAAAATAAAACTGGATGCCCTACTCAAGATGTAGGTTCAGTTGCCACCTGAACCTACCAGATTTTCCTCAGGCTCCTGTAGAATTATGTTGACAGCCAGTGTAAGGTCTGTTTCTCAGATGATTTTGAACAAGAGATTTTCATTCAGTCTTTAGCACTGTTATGCCCTTTTTGGACGAACGGCCCAAATCCTGAATCCTCTTGCCTGCTCCTGACCCCTCTGGGGCTCTTCTTATTTATTGTGTCTCTCCTCTGCCCCCCATGGAGAGTCTCCTTGGCTGCTCCTTATCTTCATCATCCCAGAAGGTTTATAGAACTGAAGTCACCAAAGTTCGTATTACAAAGAAAGAAAGAGCTATTTCTCTGCATTCAGAATATAAAATGATAATATTTAATGCCCACTTTCTAAATACGTGGCAGCTCCAGGACTAATCTCGCAAGCCCTGCTGAGAATTTCTGATTCTAGAAGTTTTTCTTTCACCTCGTTCGTCATTCACATCGTGCACATCGTCCATGGTGCTATCACATTTTCCAGTTGCCTCACCTCTCCCTTTCCTTGCTCTGTCTTCATTATAATGTCAACATTTCTGGAGCCCTCTGAGTCCGGACTGTTATTCCCCTTTCTCTAGCTTATGACATTAAAGGCCACAGAAAAAAATAAAATTGCCTGAGCTAAGGACACATTTTTGTAGTACAGTTCTTTTTCAACTTCACAGATACACTGTAATCCAGAGGCTTTAATGTTTATTTAGGTCCACATATGTGTGCGCATGTGCAGGCACACACAGTGTAAGAGGCCTATTTTTTATGTTGTTAATAGTTTCATTGTAATATCTCCATGCCACTGCATTTGCCCTCTTCATTTGTGCATGATTGGTTTTTCTGAGTATGCAAAGGCTATTGATGGACTTGGAAACTAGCACAGCCACTTGGATATGTTTACAGGTTATAGTTTATCTTCCACTTAAGCTTAGCTGCATTAAAATTACTAAGCAACTGAGATTTTATATAGGACAGAGATGCTTTGTTGTCCCTATTTCTTGGTGTATATGGATGAAGGACTCCAGCAACTCTCCATAATATGACTATTGTATTTGAACAGAGACATTCCCTGAAACTGTTACCTGGGCCTCAGAGGTACAAAAACTCTGGTCCTGTACCTAGAGTTTAGTTGAGAAAGATGAAGAAAGAGTAGGGGAAGTCATACTCCCTTCACATTCATTGAAGGTGTCATTTTTAGTAGAATCCATTGACTAGTTAACTTAAATTCAATTCTTGACCTGCCAATGTATGCAATTCATAAAAATTTCATGTTGGGAAAGGGTGAAAAAAAGGTGTAAATCCAGAACTTTTACTCTGTTTTCATGTGTGGCAGGGAAGGTCTTGGAGAGCTTTACACATCTCACTTGCAAAATAAAGCAGAAATGGGTGAGAATTTGTACCATATGTCCACTTATTTTTCGCACTTAGAGGAATCAAGTGATTTGAGCTCATAAATTGTTGGTTGTGTGAGAATTTCCTTTTCAGAAATTTCATACAGGTTTGTGAGGTTTATGATTGACTACAATGAGAATCTTACTCAGCTTTCGGTAACTCAGGTAGTAATTATGTTTACAAAAATAAAACAATCAAAATTTCACCTCCTCATATTCTTGTTTATGTAACCTGAAATGGTGTATAATTTTAAAACTCACCCTCTGTATCTGTCCCTGTGTTAAAGTCCAGTTTAGCGCCTAACATATCATATCAGTCATAAAGCAGATAGTGTTATCCTAAGGACATGAGGGTCTGAATCGAGCTGACAAGTTTCTCCACTTTAAGAAGTATAGTATTAGTTACCATGCCATGGTGCCATATTCTGGTATTGATGGGAACCATTAACTTTTGTCTCCCCTGCCCTCCCTTTCACACCTTGTTAATTCTGTTTAGATCACCAAGGTCATATAGCAAGGTGAATTTAGGCAGTTTGTGTTTTGGAATCTGCTTTGAAACTCAGTTAATTTTGGAGAACATTTGTGTCCCTCCAGCCCTGTCATCCCTTCCCCTCTCACAAAGGTCAGTCTCACAGTAGACACTCACAAATAGAGCTTAGAAGAAACTGAAGTGTGCTGTCTGGCCTGAGAATCTTATACTAGAGGCTTCCACAAACATTTCACTGCTCCACATTGTGAGAAGGCCTCCGGCCCTCAGCGCAGAGAGCTGCTGGTGAGTGGGGACAGTCCAGTGTACAAACGGTGTTCCGAGGCTCCTCTGCCCGGTCCTGCTCGGCGGTAATAGCTCTGTCTCCAGGACACAGGCGTCCTCAGTTGTGACAATTAGAGATGTCTCCAGACACTGATGAAGTCTCCTGGGGTGGGGAAGGGGCAAAGCCACCTTGGTTTGGACTTCATTGTTGAAATCTGGCAAACTGATGTTCTTTTAGGTTACAAGGGGTAACTGTGTTGAATTCTTAGGCTGAAAGTTCGTGCTTCCCAAATCATGGATGTGCTTGCCTAAATGAAACAGAAAGAAGACATTTTGGACTTTGTCTCATGTAGGAGATTTTATTGTAAATAAAACCAACCAACCAAACAAACAAACAAACAAGATCTTTTTGCAGTATAAAGCCTTTAAGATTAAATTATCTTGGGGGTTTTCTTTCTAGCATTAGGAAATGCTTCCTGTGAGCATTTCATCCTAATCCTCACCAGTGTCAGTAAGACAGCAAGGGTCTTGTTCATTCATCTCCTGAGGAAGTGTCTGAGTCAGGCAGAGGGCCTCTCTGCCTGGCAGCAGTGTGCGTTTGATTGTTCAGCCCTGTGGATCTCCTATAATAATTGTTTTCCAGTTACCTTAGCGCTGGCCTTTTGTATTTAGGCAGAGATGAAAATGGAAACAAAATTCAGACTTCCTGGTTCTGTGTGAATGCTGAGTGTATTATTCATTTGCAATACAAAACAGCTGTATAATTCCAAATGAGATACTCTATCTGTGGCAGCTAGTGTTTACCATCAAGGTACCAAATTATCCCTGAATCTATTTGAAGTTCATTACCCAGGTTTTTCAACTGAAAACGTGCTGTGAAAATGCCTCCTTTTGAATTTTACTCAATTTCTAGGCAGTGGGGCTGAGCTGCCTAAACTTCTAGTCCTCGGGTGACTCTGAATGTGACCATTTGGAATCCTAATGAGATTGGCCTGGGATTCAAAAACAGAGGCCCGGATTATTTGTGTTTTTACATTTAGTATTTTTGAGTCAAGGTTTTTGCTATGTAGCCCTGGCCACGCTGAACCTCACCACATAGACCATATACTGGCCTTGAACTCACAGAGATCCATCCAGCTGTGTCTCCCAGGTGATGAGATTAAAAGGCATACACCATCACACCCAGCCATGTTATTTTGGTTAATTACTGCACAGAAAACTGAGTGTTTCAGTTCTCCATCTTCTTGGAAACACCAATTTTTAGAAGAGTCTAATAGCTGGCCTGGTCTTTAGGAGACCACAATACAGTGAAAGTGGTCATTGACTGTCAGGGACAATGTTGTTATGGTCCTGAGACCTCTGCTTGCTTCCCAGGAACTGGTCATGACTTCTGTCTATCAGTTTTGAAGAAGTCAGTAAACTGCTGTCCACCTGCTCTAGGTAAGATGAGAAGATGGTTGCCCATGGGTACTTTGGTTCTCAGTCATCTTCCTTTCTGGAGGTGATGCCTGCAGAGCACAAGGAGGCACAGTCCCCTCAAGGGTCAGCTCTCCTGATAGCTGGTGAAGTTCTAGCTGAATATGAATTGTATGCACCCTCTTGTTCAGAGTGAGACAAAGGGTAGAAAAGAGATCGCTATTTCAACCTCAATCTTCACTTTGTGCTGACAGATTAATCATCTGTTTTAACCTGTCTGAACAGTAAGTCTCATTGTTAGGTGTACCAGATCACATGCATTTCATTACACGACATCTTGATGACAAAGGAAATCTAGGGGTGAAGTAAACCTAGAGATGGTGACTCAAGGTTTTAGCTTCCTTTCTGTGACTCAAGCATGCAGGAGTCATTGGTCCTGACTGGCACCCTGTGATACAGTGGAGAGGCAGCCAGCCCTATGGATGGAGCGGAGCACTTTTTCCAAGGGATGGTCTGCCTCCAGACTCTGAGGAGTCATGTTTAAATTCATTCTCTTGTTCATACTTAAATTTCCTCCAGACAGCCCAGTCTGAACCCCTATGCATGGCATAACTGTCTAAATGCACAAAATATAATTGGTAATTCACTTTCTCCCCTGTAACTAAAGGTTCAATTTCTTTTAGAACTAATGATCAAACATTTCAATTTCTTGATCTGTCCTGGTTACCAGAGTGTGTCCAATTTGTGATAATTAACTGAGTTGCCCTCTATCATTTGTCTAATTTCCTGGATTTTAATACTTATGTGAAAAGATTTATTGTCAAAGGAGTAACGTTGAAATTGAAAAGAATGACAAAACTATGTAAAGAAGAAAAAACTTAGTGAAGAGAAGTAGAATCACAGAGTCTTGTTGAGCTTCCAAATGTCATTTGCATATTTTGATCAAAATCTTTGCTAGCCTACAATTTCAACTAAGGATGGTTAAAGGTGGCTTTTCTCACAGATAACATTTGTGTGTGTGTGTGTGTGTGTGATAATTATTTGGTGTTATCAATTACAAAGTCTCTCTTTTAGAACCTTTTGATGTTGTGCTGAAAGTTTTTGATTCATTTAAAGTGCATTTGGTCTTGAGACAGTACTGTGAGCCTTACCTTAGCCTGTGAGTCTAAACATGTACCATATCTCACTAGCCCGTTCTGTAGTAAGTTGGAAGACAACAAAAGCCAGGCTCCATCCTGAGCCTGTGGCTGTTTCTTCTACACAGCAGTCATGGTGTCCAGGTCCTCAGTCCCTTAGCAAGAGCAGATTTAAAAGTCAACTCCAAGACCTCTTAAATTATAACCCAGGTGATCCAAGAAGCCACCTCATATTTTAAGACACACAAATTTAGATTTATGGTGAGAAGGCAGGGATAATGAAGATAATCTGAATTAACAGAAATAGAAAATAGAATTATAGTTTAAAAAGGTACAATTTATAAATTTTTTTCAAACAAGAAATGTTTGCTTACCATGATATATAAGTGTTTTTCTCACCCTTTGCCCCCATCCAACTCTCACTTAAAGTTAAAATCGTTAAGAGTTCAGTGTGTGTTATCTGCCCATTCTTTATGGTTGTAGATACATATAAGCACACAGCCAAGACTTTTTACTGCAGAAATTGTAATCAAACTCTTCATATTTCTCAGCACATTGCTTTTCTCTTTGCAGAATAGTATGGACACCTTTATAGGTCAGGTCATGTAACAACACATTCTCTGTTTTTTCTCATAGTTTTTAATTTTTTAATGAAAATCTTATATGAGTAGTATGTTTACATCATTTCTACCCCTCTGTCTTTCCTACCTCCAAATCTTCAAGTCCCCTGCATCCACCCTACCATCATCTCTCAAATTCATGTCATGTGCATATGTGTATATATGTGCGTATGCATAACATGACATATTGAGTCCATTTAGTTTTGCTCCTGTGCATATGTGTTCAGGTCTGACGACTTGGGGATTGGATAATGTATCAGAGCAGTCATTCCTGGAGAAGGCTGATTGTGTCTCTAAGGGTGGAACCTTGTGAAGTTACCCCCTCCATGTTGGAAGGCCAACTGCCGTTGTCATTGTGTAGGTCTCGTCTCAGCAAACCTACTGTTGAGATTTTATGGGTACTGATCCCTGTCACCCACATGTGTGTGAAGGGGAGGGCATGGAGGAGGGGAAGAGAAATCATCTTAGAGCAGACTTCCAGATTCTCTGGCGCTTTTGGCTTTTCTACCACCCCTTTCTCCATGTTCTCTGAGCCTTAGGTATCTGGGTTACATTGTAGGTATATCAGTTTCAGTTGGGCATCACTCACTCTGTGTCTTGATCAGTTGTTAATGTCTGTAATTGTCTCTGCTGCCAAAAGAAGCTTTTTATTTTTGATGAAGGGTGGTAACTACACTTAATCTGTAGCTGTAAGCATAAATATTTGGAATGCGGTTAGTAGCAGCCACTGGTGGGTAGCTCAGTTTATAGAACCACGTGTAAACTCTCTTTTGTTTAGCAGTTATTAATTACACTTAGAAAGCTTTTGGTCAACCCCAGATCTAAGTGCCATAATTGCATCCTTACAGATATCTTGTTGAGCTTTTCATTCATTGGTTCATAGGCTTTGGGACTATGTGTTATTTTCCTCCCTAGGCAGCTTGGTTAGTACCTTTTGATAGTATGAAAAGTAGACCATAGGGAGAAGACTTACAGCCAATTCCAGCTCAGTTCCTTCAGATCTTGTGTCTGAAGTTTATGATGTCCTTCAAGGTCTGGAAAGCAACCAAGAGCAACAGTAACAGCCTGTATTGTTTTGGGAATCTCTTGAACTCCCTTGATCAACAACTTGAAACAAGGTTTCACATGCCTCAAACTGGATTTTTGTTGTTGTTAGACTGTGGCTTTTGGAGGCTAAGGATGTTTGAAAACAACATAGGAAAATACAGTATCTTATGATTCATTTAATGGTTAATATACATACATATATTAACATAGGTATATCATAATGTATATACACCTATATAGTGTATTCATACATATACTTGAAGTAATGGCACATAAAAAAAAGTGCTTCTACAACAATTTCCTTAATAATTGCATCCCAACCTGCAGTACTGAAGATTGAGCCATGGCTCCTGTTTCTGCCTTCATAACAAATGAATCAATAAGTACACAGTGTTAAACACTAACACTGATGTTTCAGTAGGGGAGAGATGTGGTGTAGAGAAATAACCTAAAGAAATATTTTCAAATATACATAACAAATATAAATGAGCTGACTATATTCTGTCACACAGGTCTGTACTGGCCATTATTAAATACCCAAGATTTACCAAGAAGCTGTATCAATCATGTACTTGATCTAGTAGTCCTCCAAATATCAGATGTTTTTATTTTGAGGGCTTTGGTTTTGTTTTGTTTTGTTTTGTTTTGTTTTTACCATTGTAAAAGATAGATCAGAGGATGTCTGAAGTTGAAGACAAGCAAAGACTTACTGGAAATGAGCACAAGGACTCACTCTGGGATGATAGCATTGTTCTAAACTAAATTATGATGAGAGTTGCACACCTCAAAAAATATGCTAGAAATCACTGTGTATTTCACTTTTAAATCAGATGGATTTTACAGTATATAAATCACACCATACCAAAGTTGCCTAGGCTGGTAAAAATTTGAATCTGTTAGTGTGACTTTTTTTTTTATATCATCAATTAGCATCATCTGCGAAAAAGCTTTGCTTCAGTGAAGTCAATTTCAGCCCACCAGCACCTGTTTGATTTATTACAGTCTTCGAATTCTTGGAATTTGCTCAATAAATATTTTCTGCTTTTAATTTTATAAGACTTTCTTGGCTCCTGCCAATTACAACAGTCGTTTCTCAGAGAGCATCCAAAGAACCCATTACTTTACAGCAACAGTGGCAGGATTTCTCAACCCCGTTCAGTTGTTCACCGAATGAGGAAGCACTCAGGTTGTGTTCTGTTCATGACAGGCAGATGAGCATCCAGGAAAGAGGAACACTCCTGCCCCGTTTGAGCTTGTTTTTAGCTTAATGGCTAGGGGGAACTGCAACTTCATTGGTGTCCCAGTCAACATCAGTAGTCTAAGCTGACACAGCTGAGAGTAGGGAACTTCAGTTGCTAGACTGTGTCCATCAAGATTGGCTTGTTGGAATGTGTATAGCGCTTTTTCTTCATTGCTAAATTGATGTAGGAAGGCCTAGGCAATTCTGAGCCTAACCATAGCTAGTCAGGTTGTCAGATTCTGTGTAAGAAAGGCAACTGACCATGAGCCTGGAAGCAAGCCAGAAGATAGCTTTCCTCCATGGTCTCTGCTTCTGTTCCTTGCTCCAGGTTTCTGCTTGGTCCCCTACCCTGGTTCCTTTTCATGACCTGTGACCTACAGGATGTAAAAAACCTTTTCCTCTCAGCTTGTTTTTGGTGATTGTTTTATCCCAACAGTGGGAGTGCCTGTTAAAATGCAAAGGCTTGCTCAGGAGGATTGGGTTCTGGTGACGCCAATGTTCCCCCACCCCACCCCCATGGAGGAATTTGACGTGGTTCTGAACCAAGTCATAACCAAGATTGGATAATGGATAATGGCTGGAGAACAGTAGCCATACGCTTGTAACACACTACACAGTGGTCAAGGTTACACGGTCTATGATTACATGACGCTGTTCTTCATATATGTTGTATTTTCTAATTCCCTACATTTCGTGGGATCTGAAAGACCAGTACTGATGAAGAAGCAGGACTCACTCATACCAGCAGCTCTTGACCATCACCTTGTACCTTGTACTTCTACAACTTGTCTCTGCTGGGTGAGAGTGACAGAGCCGCGTCCCAGGCTGTGACTGAGCTTTGGAAAAAACACTTCAGGATTCCCCTTTCACTGACCATCCTCCCTAGCCACACGTTTGGTTCAGAGAACAGGAAGTATAAAATAATCTGCAGATCTTAACATCTGCTGTGTTCCCATGAATAAGATTCAGGGTGTCGCTCAGGAAACTTGGTGCATTCTAAGATCATCAGTAAAGAGGCAGGACAAAGGCTTCTCTTCATTATTATTATTAATTATTATTATTATTATTGGCATGCCTTTTGCATACAAAGTAGAAACCTCAGTACAGGTTTATTATTCTTACTGGCAAGTGTGAAACTTGTTGCCCTGAGAGTATTTTGTTTTGTTGGTAGTACAATTGTTCGTTAGCAGAGCTGTATTAAGAATGATTTATAACTGACTTTGGGAAGGCAGCAAGACTCCAAGTCTGTCCCTTGCACGGTGTTGTTCAACGTAAGGTAGTTTTACAGCCGTAAAGGCAAAGCACTACCATATCCTCAGGAAACAACATCTCACCTCATGTTGTCCTGGCCACTGGAAATACTGCTGCGGGTTTGACATTGCTCTAAGACATTTCACCTGATGGCTTTTGTGGTGACAGCCTGTGGCGTGAGGCCCTTCCTGTCTCTTGTCCTTTTCAGTTAGCCCGGCGTGAAGAGTGAGGAGTGTTGCAGAGCACAGGCAGGATTAGAAATACAGAAAAGTCACCGGGTGGAGAACGCTTGAGCCTTGTTATATGCCTGGTGATATTTTTGGCTACTCATTTAAGAACATCCCACTTAATTACGTGTAGTATCTAAAGTACAGAGTGCTTGATTGAATTCCTGGCAGATTAGAAAAAGAAAAGAAATCAGAGGTAATAAGTAGGAATCTCTTCATATGTTCCCCCACCCCTTTTTTTTGGTGATGGTAGTCTGTGTGTATACGGGCGGGGGCACGTCAGTTCTTGACCTTTTGTCAGCTGCAGTTGCAGAGGAAAAGTAATTAATGCAAGTGTGTTTTGTATGCCCAGTAACGGATATTTTTTCATTGAAACATAAGCTTTGTAAGATGCTTCCATTATTACTGGCTGTCAGGTGAAAATTAAATGAGCTCACTCTGAGGCTCAGATTTATCTTTCTGTCTACAAAAGGCTATGTGAGAGGCTGAGGAGATACATAGCATTTACTGATGATTTCCTAAATTAGTACCATCAATCTATGGTAAACATAGTACATTCTCTCCTTCGAGCTGTAGCGGCCTTACCCGTGCGCTTGCCTCCCAGCACTCTCTGTGTGTGTCTGCTTTGGAAAGTACATGCAGCTGTCAGGAACTTCTACCCTTCAATATGCTGATATAGTTTATTTAAAATGTGCCTTACAGCCCAAAGCAACCCATGCACCTCACAGATTGAGAAAAGCTTCCAATTTACTGATGGGATGTAATGCTCTGTTTATAGCAGTTTCATGATAATCCACTTCAGAGGAAAAGCTGCAGACGGACATAGGGACATGGAAGGTCTGCCCTTGGCACTGTCTACAAAGGACATGTCTTCTTTATACTTCATTCCCCGGAAGCCATGGTCTGTGGTTGTTCCAGTGAGTCCTGACCCTGCCCAGCAGCACTGCAAGATCATCAGTTGCATCTGGTGGAGACATCCAACATGGCTTCTCCTGTATTCTTAGAGCCCAGTGGCCCAACACTAACTCTTACGTGCCCCTGTGTGGAGGTGTCGATCTTTGGGTTGAGGAGGGAGCTGTTATAGCTCTTGGCAGCTATTTTTCCTCCAGACAGATCTCAGAGTGCGGGGAGGAGCCCTTGAGTGCACAGCCGAGCTGACCTTGGCAGTGTCACTGAGATCTCAAAGATGGGCATTCCGGCTATGGACCCGAACATCTGCAGTGTTCTCTGGGTGCTTGGACTTCACAGAATTGACCCCGTGTGGGAACAGGTAGCTCCCGGCAGTACAGAGGTCTGGGGGGAGGGGGGAGGGGGGGAAGGGTTGGTTGTCCTCTCGTCACACCTCAGCATTTTCCCTCTGTAAGTTGGCCCACCCACGAGCTCTGTAGTACAGATGTGCTAACATATCAAATTAATGGAAAACAAAAGCAGGCATTTGAGAACCTGCAAAAAGAGTTCAGTTCCAGAAATGAGCAAAGGTTTGGGAAGAGCCTTTTTTTTTTCTTGTGAGGTTTATTCATCCTCCATAGACACAAAAATAAGTCTTTCAAAGAACATGCATATTTGAGGCACTTGGCAGCACACAGTCTCTGGCAACTTCTCTCTTATTTATACCACGTAATTATACTTGCCTTTATATGTGTGTCCTTTTCATTATTGAGTGGAACATGGTCTTTTGTCAAATTCCAGTTATTGATTAGCACTGGCAACTCTGAAATGTGGCTTTCTAGCCATCAATAAATCTCTTTTTTCCCCTTCTTAAATTATAACAGATCTTGTTGGACATTTTGGGGGAGAAAACAACTTAAAATTCCATCCAGATCTTGGCTGCCAGTTCAGGACGTTGTTACTCTGTGCCTTGCCAAGATTTTAGCTTACTCCTCACTGAAAGTGCAGGGCTTGGGGGTGGGATCCCCACCGCCAGAGAGAACACTAAGTGACATCATTAGAATTCAGCTGCATCTGTGACTCCTAAGGCTTGATGGCTTTCACCTCCCCCAGCTCTGTACTGTCCCCTCTGTGCTGTGCCCCAGCTGTCCTGTAATCTCCCCTCAGATGAGAAGCGAGCACAAAACTGCTGAGAGGTACGACATCGGTGGCTGACTACCAGCTTACAGATCTGTTTGTATACATGTAAGTAAACATCTAAAGCCTGGACCTTTCTAAAGCGATTCCAACCATGTGACCACTTACCCACCAACAGTGTTAATATCCATTAGAAAACTGGTAAAAATAGGAAAAAAAGTTAAGATTCCTGGGTGAAGAGTCTAGCGAGGCATGAGGGCAGGCTTCCATTCTTTACAAAAGTGATCATCCTATTGAATTTACAGTTGGGGGGCCATTACTTTAGCTTTGGTTTTTAATGTACTTTGTAATAAAAAGATAACATTCTTTGGTTTATGACACTTTCTTCTTCCATGTTTATAACAAAATGCCTTGGGATCATAATTCATTTTCATTGAAGCAAGTTTCATTAGTTCAAATGTATTAACTATGGTCCTGAAGGGGTTAATGGAACATTTTGTGATAGCTGAGTGGCAGTCACTAAAGAGCCTCACCCCACCCCACCCCACCCCACCCCCACCCCTTGCATAGTTTTGAAAGTCAGAGCCCTGGTCCCTGCCTCGTCTGCATATGCAGAGACTTGTGTTCAGGCTCCCTAAAACTGCCAACTTGAGCAAATGGTTGGTAATTCTTCTCAACATGGGTAAGCCCACAAAGTACGGTTTCAGAGTGGGACGCTGTTTCCTCATAGCAACTTTCCTTCTTCCTTTTGAATGTTGGCAATCTTGACTTTGGAATAATTTTGCATTTACAATCAAGAAACTTTCAAAGAATCTTATTCTGACTGGCTTATTAAGGGCCCATGATTTATGGCATGTTTAATTCCACCTGACTTCCATTGGGTGGTTGCACGGAGAGATGGTGTAATATATTCAGATTTTGTCATAGTTGGAGAACGGCATATTTTTGTCACATATCAGGTTTAGTCCTGTATTCCAGGCATTTATCCATTGTAGATGTTTATTTCTTTTGTAACAGCAAAATGATTAGTACATGGGCCTTGTGACCCATGTCACTTAAGGGATAGTGTTTCCACGTCTTCTGGGGCCAGAAGGCCGCTATCGACTCTACAGCAAGAGCACAGCAGGTCCTGACAAGCCGTTTACTTTCTTGAAATGCAAGAGTCTATTTAGGATGATCTTTGTGCTGCTGTTAGAACAATGAGGGTCAGCACTTGTGGTGACAAATTAGTTTTGACAAGCTTAATGACCCCCAAAAAGAAAAGTCTGTGTCTCTGATAGGAACTGGGGAATAATTGGTAAGCTCAGCCAAATGGAGAATGTGTTAAAATTTCCCAATTCTCTATGGCAGGCCAATTACACCATTCAGCAAAAGGGTGGAAGGTTGCCATCGCCTCTCCAGCCCCACAAAAGCATCAGCAGGCTATATTTCAATCACTTGAATTTGGTTTGGCGGGACATCAGGACATTGAAAGAAACAACTGGATCTTTCAAACTATGTTCCTATGAAAAACTTGGACAAAGAACAAAATGACAATTTCTGAGAGACTCTACTGGACAGCGCTCAGCACACTGCTGGCAGATTCCACTGGCATACCTTAGGCTAGTGTTCCCACGTCTTTCCAGGGTGGTAAATCCTGAAACCAAGCACGCCTCATTAGAATGTGTAGTAAAGAAATGCTTATCAGCGGCTAACCCACTGAAACACAGCTCCTCGTCACTTTATTGTGGGCTGAGTGTCAGCATCATCGTATCAGGCAGTAGGTTGATGCCTGCCAGCGCAAAGACCGTTTCGCCCATGTAGGTGTCAGCAGTGTGGGATTCCTCTGAGGACAGTGAGGGAAGGATCTGTCCCCCGCTACCTTCTTTTTAGTACACTGTTACTTATTTTCACATTCTCTTCCCTCTGTGTGTGTCTCCAGAGCAGTGGCCCTCAACCTTCCCAATGCTGCGACCCTTTAACAGCAGTTCCTCATGTTGTGGTGACCCCCCAATCACGAAATTCTTTCATTGCTCTTTTTCATAACTGTATTTTGCTACGTTATGAATCACATATAAATATCTGACGTGCAATCCTCAAAGGGGTCACGACCCACAAGTTTGAAACCACTGCTCCAGAGGGTCCACACGTCATGTCTCACAGGGTCTGTGTGAGGAAGAGAGACTAGATCATATTAGTCTTGTTGGCAAGCTGTGTAGAAAAGTTTGAATTTGAATCTGAGCATGGCACCCCCTAAAGCACAGAGGATCATCCCCAAGATCCCCAGGGGGCCTCATGTAGCACCTGATCTTATTCACATTCGCATGTTTCTCTTTCCCACTGTGAAGTTAAACAGTGTCCTGGTCATGCTCAGAGGAAGCAGCTACTTCATGGCATCTGTTTGTTACACTCAATGTTCTTGCCTGATAGGGTCATAAGTAAAATAGATTTGTGTGATTACAAACTGTGCTGTGTCTAGATGGCCAAATTAATGGGAGCTACTAACTTACTAAAGATGGTGGAATATCGAGCATAGATTACTGGTTGAGAACTGATGCCCTAGGAGAGCCAAACAGGGACTGTGAGAGATTGCTTCATGTACTCAGACTGGAATGCACTTTGAAATTTATTAATTTATATCTGTAATAAGTTAACATTTCAGATCACAGGACCTGAAAATGTGGAGATAAAGCCATAGGTAAATGTGTGCTTTGGAATGGCCTTGTTCATTGCACTACAGGAAGTCAAGAGAAACATTTTATTCAAAGGGGCTGTATGGTTTGCTTTGAATTTTAAAGCTGTTTTATGACTTTTGTTACTGCAAGCTACAGGAACAAAATATACTAGACTAAGGGGCTCCTAAACTAAAGAAACCTATGTATTTCTCATTCTGAGGATTGGGAGTATCAAAGCCAAACCAGGGTGTGAGTCAGTATCTCGTGCCGCCTTCTGTGCCTTCTGCCTGTGCCTTCTTTCCCTGTCCCCATGGAGAAGGGGTAAGATAGCTCTCCAGGACCCTTGTTATGAGGGCACTATTTACGATCACGAAGGCATAACTCTTCTGACCCCATAAAATTCTGAAGGTCCCACCTAGTATCTCTACCACCTTAAGAAGCAGGCTTTCAGTACAATAACGTGAGAGTCTCACATATATTCAGAACACAATACAGGCCTCACTTACCCTTTGCCAGCTGACAGCACAGAGGCTCACCACCGCGGATTGGAACACAAAGCTGGAATAAAGCCTCCAGCAGCCCGGCACAGCCCTCTGATCCTGTAGCTCTTCACCACAGCTCTCTTGGGCTCTCTTGCAGCTTGCTCACATGATCTGTTGTTGTTTTTTTTTTTTTCAACCTTTAGACCCTCGTGGATCTCCTGTTGTCTTACTAGATTTCTATCTTATTTTATTTCACATCACATCCTATTGAGTTTCTTGGCCTGCTTGCCTTCGCCCGTATTCCAGACAAGCTTCCTGAGGATAAGGACTCTATCTATTCATCTTCATTTGCTGAGATACCCACCCACCATCAAGCCCAACTCATATGTGTTAAGTGATTGACTCAATGAAGTATCAGAGAAGGTCTTGAATTCAAAAGAGTAGCCTATTAAGAATTTGGTGATTAAAGAGTAGAGCAGGAAGAAGGAAAGGGTTTGGGACACATCAGTCTTGAGTCCCAGCTAGCCCTGCTTCTAGGCATCACTCGTTAACCTCCTTCAGTCTGAATGTTCTTCCTTACAAAAGGAAGCCTAAGTGATTCATTAAAAAAAAAGCTTAGGAAACTTGTGAATATATCAGATTTTATGGTCAGCCATATACTTGAGGTTTAATAAAATAGCCCTTTCTTCCTTGTTGTTCTTCAGGAAGCCTCTTTATTTACACATGGGGTAGGCACACAAACAGCAGACTCTCCACCAAACAGTTGTTTACTTCAGAGCTGGGCAGCTATATGGCAGGCATTTACTTCGGAAATATGTTTCCAGGGAGCTGAGGGGCTAGATGGCAATACTGTGACATTGCAGTGGAAGGTCAGCAGTTGGGCTGATGGAGGACTCTGCAGCTTTCTGTTCCCTGTCAGCGCTTTATAAGGAGCTCCAAGATTCCCAGCATTTGCTCCACAGAATTCCAGCACTGAGGTCTGACTCACTAACTGCCATAATCCCTTTGTTTGGGATCATTTTCCTCACTCCCAAGAGGCTGCTTGATTTGCACCAAGGTTATTGCATGCAGAACAGTCTGCAACATCTGTGATGTGAGTTTTTGTATGGACTTGTACAGATAATGTAAACGCTTACTTTTTATGACAAAAGGGAAACAAATCAGAAATTCTTTCCCTTGTGCTTCTGTGCTGGATCTGGAATGAAAATTCAAGAAACCTCACCAAAAGGTCTGCCTGTTGGTACTCAGATTTTTTTTTCCAGATCCATGGTATGCAGAGGACATGTGGACTAGCAATGTTTTAAATATGGCTTCTATTTAAATCCCCTGTTCTGTAGTATTGCTGCAAGGGCCAGGATCTAAATTTCAATGTCATTACTATCCTGGTGGTGCATCCTTGGGGCTGCTTGATAAAGTCCCTTGGTTGGCTTGCCTGCAGTATGCAAAATCTGACTCCTCACTCATCTTGCAGTTCCCTGTAGTTCGAGTCTTTGTTCTCTGGTGTTCACAGCCTCAATGCCTGCCTTATTCCTAGAACCTCAACAGCAGATTTAAAAATTTTTCTTTTAAGTGCACTAATTTTTAAGGTGAAAGTAAAGACATTAATAGACTATACAGCCAAGCCAGGGAAATGTTATTCTATCCAGATACACTGATTGCTGCGTAAACAAGGGCAGGTATAATGTGTAGGCAGCGTAAAGCACTCGGAGAAAGGGCTCCAAGCCTGCTGCCTGATGATCATTTTATCCTCTTTTCCCTCTTGAGACCCCTAGGCCACATCTTCTAAGAAAGAGAAGATTGAGAGATAGGCGGCTGCTTTGAGACCCTCTTCTTATTTCCGGGCTCTGTGGGAGGTAGGGAGCTTAGACACCTAGAAAAGATATCCCGGGTTCAGCCCCCACCGCTCTGCCATGCTGTGAGTTGTAGGCAAAGTCGTGAGGACAAAACTCTGCCAAGCTTGCCAGGGAAGGTGTGGGTTTACTCAGATCCCGAATGCAAGTATGAATGGTTCTGAATGCTGCTGGTATTCCTTAATGTTGAGGCGAAAACCTCCACTTTGCAAAGAACTCAAGTGTTTTCGTGAAGTTGTGGGAGGAGAAGCCAGATAAAGTCTAAAGACCCAGCTCGGGCCCTTGTCTAGTGGCCAGGGCTGTTCTGTAATAGAATTACTGTTTAGGAATTTTGCAGAGTTGGCTCAAGGTAGGAAGTACTTGGGTAATGAAAAGAGGAAAAAGTGTATGTGGGCCATGGGAGCAAGCCGGAAAAACACCATCCATGCTGTGTCTTCATGCTCATCCTAAAACTAGGAGGCCAGTCATGTGTAGTGTTACTAAAGAATGAGCTGAGAATCCAAGTGATGTCTCCAAGCCCGTAGGCTTTCTGGGAACGGCCTTTATTTGACAGGCCAAAAATACGCTGCTTGAGGGCTGGGTCTCCACAGAATTAGACAAAGGGCCTCCAAGCCCGCTCATGGTGATCTGCAGGCTTCCAGCCAGGACATTTCTGCTGATCTGGATACCATCTATAGTCTCAAATCCATGGTGCTTGCCTGTAACATTTTAATAGCCAGCCTGGAGTTTTGGCAGGCTTTTGTTTAGTTTATTTTTCTGTAAGCCTGAGACTTAAGGAATTGAAATTTGAGAGCATTAGTGTCTTTGGAACTTAGAATCAGAAACGGTATTAGAGATGATTTTTCTTCTTCTTCTTCTTCTTCTTCTTCTTCTTCTTCTTCTTCTTCTTCTTCTTCTTCTTCTTCTTCTTCTTCTTCTTCTCAACTGGTATACTGAGGAATGGAATTTAACATTTATAAATGGCCACTGAGTAATGTAAGTATAAAAGGTTTTTTTTTCACAGATGATGTAAGCAGGTGGTTTGGCTAACGTTAAGAATCCACCTTCTCATTGCTCTCTTTAATTGCATTTTCTTCTTTCTCTTCTCTTCTTCCCCTTTTCTTCTCCTTTCTTCCCCTCCATTCACCTTTGACCACCTCTCCTTTCCTCTTTGTAAATATTAATAATGTTCTTTGTGGTGAGAACTATTCAGGGATGGAAACCTGACTGGTAGGGTCTTAGTCACTTACTCACAAGTAAATACCTCACTAAACAAACTTCCCACCCCCAATCACTTTTATCACCTCCAAAAGGGAGACTTCTCTTTGCCAAGTGTGGCATCCATCTCCTTTTTGTTTGCCTCTTCAGCTGTGACTCTTCCCTGGCAAAACCCTATTTGAAGATTTCTGCGGAGCTTAATAGGTTACCTGATTGCCAGGTTTGTTCTCAAAGTGTAGTTGGCTAATTATCCTTTCTCCCTGTGGCTTTTGGATTTCTAAATTCTGGGAGAGAAAAATTCATCTGTCGTTTTGGTACTTTTTCTTACTTTTCCCTCTCAACGTCTCAGAGCCATATTTAGGTAAAAATCTAGTCTGCAATCCTGGAAACATCTTGGATATTTCCTGCTCTTTAATCCAATGCCAACCCCTAAGTACTGTTTAGAACCCCCTTGCATGGAAATGATGCTGTCATGTTGGTAAATATCATGGATTATTTCTTTGGGCTTTCTAGCAGCCTCTGCCGCAGGCCATTCTTGGTCTCAAAGATCCTTTCCCAGGCACCAGGGCATCTCCTTCCTGTCGCCCATGGAATTCAGGTTCAAGATTTTATGTTTGTTCGGTTTTTTTGTCTTATTTTTTTTTTTCTCTCAGTGAGTAAGGAATCAGATGGAACTTGGCCGGATTGTCTTTTCTTTTTTCCTTTAGGAATAAATGGCCTACAAGTCTCAGTTTGAATAGAATGGCCTACAACTCCCAATTTGAAGCCTGCTCGATAAGATACACCGAAAGGTGCATGCTTTTGGAGTGTAGTGGCAGTGATGGAGGGTGTAAGAGCCTGGCTCTTACTCCGCATCCTCCCTACTTGTGAGACAATTCCTGGTAGCATCCAGGTTACCTTCCAGACACAGCTGCTCACCTCAGCCCTGAGTGCTTTCCCTTTCCAACTTTGCAATTCCCTCCAGCTTCTGATTTCCTTGCCTTCGCAGAGCTTGTGTATGCCAGGTGGGTCCTCCTGAGGTTTACATCCTTCTTTTATTTATTTATTTTACTCACTGGCGTATTTCCTGGGCACCATTGTCTGAACTGTCACGAATTTTGGACTGGTTTCCAGATTGTCAAAGGCATGTTTTCCACCGAACAAACCGAAAGCATGGAGCAGCTCCGGCCCCTTTTTACTTTCTTCTCATTACCCATCACAGCAGGGAGGATGGGGAAAAAATGCATCCTCTAGGCCCTGAAAGAATTTCCAATATTCTTCCTTTCTCCATAAGATACACAGCTTAATCCTTGCTTTAGACATTTTTCTTTTCTTTTTTTTTCTTTTTTCTAAATAAACAGGGCCTAATTGGAAAAAGCTGAGAGAGCTAAGCAGAAAAGAATAGAAAACATTTACTGAGCTTGGAGGTGCATATTGAATGCTGCAGGAAATTTGCATATGGATTACTTTGTGGAAAAAAAAAGAAAAAGAAAGAAAGAAACATTCTCAGCCCATTAGTTACTGTGAAGGACTCCCAGTGACTGAAGTCCAAGTGCTTTGCCTTGTTTTATCCAGCTGTTCTTTTCTGTAGTCATTTCTCTCTGGCCACAGGGCAGCTGTTCTCTTGTTGCTTAGTGCTGAGGAAAAGAGAAAATGAGGGATGCCAGTGCACCTCCAGCGTGTGCAGGCCACTTCTGCTTCAACTTGATTGTACCCTCTTTCTGGGAGCATAGCTTCTTCATCCCAGGGATTTCCAAGCCACTGTGTCTGTCCCTGCAGGAATGGTTAAGTGGCAGCCCCATAGATTTCTCCCTGGTGCCTCAGTTTCTCTAAAATGCAAAGTAGTGTTTAGCAGCAGTTTAACTGGAGATGGAAAAAAATCCATGAATATTTATAAAAGTAAATTCAGTCCCTGGAATATAAGATTCCACAGAAATTCAAAGCATAATTAAGGTAAGGAGAACAGATTAGTGTTAAATATATGTGTGAAACACATTTTACATTTCCTTCCAACAAAGGCTGAATTTCATTTACTCTAAGTGAGGGGGAAGGTAGTAGAGTGGTATTGTGAATTAGGCTTCTAAATTTGGATTTTTATATGTTGATTAGTGTACTATAGACATAAAGAAACATGTTGACATTTCTTAGCAAGTATGTGTGTGTCTGTGTGGGGTAGAAGATGGACACATATAATAAGCAAATGTAATTACCATTGGCAGTATTCCTCCAGGAGAGCCAACAGAAAGAAAAGAGAAAGAATTGTTATAGAAAAAAGATACTTTACATCTACTTTTTAAAATCCATGGAAACATCATTAAACATGGATCAGCTCTTGGCTTTGCAATATGAGGCACGATCCTTTATATGAAGAGATATTAGGTATTATCTGCAGAAATCATCTGTGTGGTTATGTCATTACTTAGGAAGCAGCGGAAACTGTCATCTTACAACGACATCATTGAATTATTAAGAGGTATGGAAATCAATGTAAAGATCCAAAATCAATATTGGTCAGCCTATTTTAAGCTATCCACAGTGGAAGCTTGGATGTTGAGAACAAACATCTTTGAAATGGTGATGACACAAAAGAGACGAAGTCTTCGTAAAGAAAAATCTTTCGCACATTATAAAATGCAAAATACTACCCAGGCACTGATTTTCAACAGAAACATTGTCATTATACATTCTTAAGAGGCTTTGTCTTTTGATTCCCATCCCCTTCTGTCTAAGTCCATGTAGTTTTCCTGGTCAAGGTTGCTGGGAGCTACTGAATCTTTCTTTAGAGTAATAAAGACATATCTAAGCCTTGTAATGAGAAGTCAAGTTCATCAGAAAATTATACAATTGAGACTACAGTCATAGAAAAAAACACAAGGGAATATTGAACCTTTATCTCCAGCTAAGAATATCTAAACCAGAAACCATTTAGGCAGCAATCACAATCTAATTTTATCTGTCTGTCCATCTGCCTGTCTATCCATGTATCTATCTGTTCACTTTATATCCCAACCATAGTCCCTTCCCTTCTCTTCTCCCAGTCCCACTCTCCTTACCTCTTGCCCGTTTCCCCCTCGCTTCCTCCTCAGAAAAGGGGAGCCCCCACCCACCTACCCATATCAGGACTTACTGCGTTTTCTATTACAGTGGCCTGGTAAGCCAGCCATGGGGAAGTGATCAAAAAGTATGGAAGCAATATCGTTTTTAATATAAAATATATGAACTTAGATATTCTTAGACCCCACTGTTACAGACCAGGGTCCTAGAACAGGTGTCGTTAGCATGCTTTGGGAAAGCTTTAGAGATGTGGACTCCAGACCTTACCCAGACCAACTGAACCAGATCACGGGTTTTATAGAGGTAAGAGTCCAGATACCTGGTACCTCATTGCTTCAGGTCTATGTGCCATCTCCACACAGCAATTGCTGCATAAGCCCCTAGGAGTTGACTTGTGATCACTGAATAAGTAGTTTGGCATTTGGACTGTCCAATCCATTGCTACTTATTAATCATAGACTTTGCAAACTTTTTTCTGCTGAACACCTAACAGATGCCAGACACTGTGGTAGATTCTAGGAACAGGAAGAAGCATGGCAGATTCAGAACTCAGAAGTGAAAAATACCAACAGAGAAAGCACAGTCAGCAAGCTTAGGCTTATCTGGAAGGTCAGTGTGTCTGCAGTGTCCTCCAGACCCAAGCTGTTTTTGAGGAGCTCTGCTCATTTGGGCACAGGTGTGCAGAAGAGCTGTGAGGTCCTCTACTGTCTCTGAGTAGGAAGTAACCTACATCCAACGAACTCTCAGGATGTGCTCATAGCAGGAAAACAACAGCATGAGCCCAGGGAGCACAGCACCAAGAGCATCCCGAAATTTACCTTGTGTGTCGTTATTCTCCAGGTTCCCTTGATCTGGGTGGACCTGTGGCTAGGCTGCCTCTGGGTTTCCCTGGCTTCCTCACCCTGATTGTCTTCAAGTCCTTCAAGACAGATCCTAGTTCATCTTCTTAGGTCTTCATTAACACCCTTATTCAGGAAGGTCAGGGTGGGTTCTGGTTTTCTTAGTTTGTACTTTTGGCTTTTCTCTTTCCTTCCTCCTTTCCTGTTATGATTGCTTTTCCATCTCAGTCATTTCAAGTTTGAATTTGATTTGCATATCTAAACTGCTAATTACACCAATTACTTACAGGGCTTGTTTTCTAAAAAGAAGTCAGAAACTGACCCCTCTCGTTAAAGCCAGTGTTGGTCTTCCCTGTTTGGAGCTGTGGAGACACATCCTTCCTTTCTCTCATTCTAAGTCTCATTCTCAGAATCTCTGTTTTTCTGTCTTGTTTATCCATCGATCTGTTTGTCTGTATGTCTATCTGTTTGTCATCTATCAGTAAGTTAAGATAATTTGTCATCTGCCTTCTATTGTCTGTCTGTCTCTATCTCCTTTATCTCTCTCTTATAAATGTACCTTTAGAAGACCAGCTACTGGTGACTGTTTTTTTTTTTTTTTTTTGGTTCTCAAATGCTCATGTTTCTGGTCTTGATTGTCTGGAGTCCAGCATACATTCTTTAACTAAATACTTCTCTTGAAAGATCAAAAGGAGTTCTCCCTGCTTTCATTTTGCTCTTGGCTGTGGCTCATGGATGGCTTTCTTCATTTTTTTTTCTTAATTTGTTAAGGGAAAAAAAAGAGCTTTTTTCCTACAGAAGAAACAGAAGTGGCTCTGTGGATCATGAAGGGATCATTAGCATTCACTAATACAGTATGTTCCTAAGTTCCCTTACTGCCACATCCTTTCAGTGTTATTTACTGAGCAGCTGAAATAATTGGGCTTTGAATTTCTAGATCACTGTAAAGCAAGACCTGTTGTCACTTATTGCTTGATGTAATTGCACCACACTTATTTATTGAGGCTATTTATTCACCTCCCTGGTGGATAACTTTGTCAAAGCCAGTTGAGATATTTCTGTGTGAATGCCTAGAATCTAGAAAAGCACGCATTTCAAATAACACTTAGAAATTATGGAGGGCTTCACAAAATAGTATTTGTCTCTAGACCTTGGGGTCTGATCTTTGGGTTGTTCCCATCTTTGAGTTTTCCCTGTTGCTCATTAGAACAATCAGTATTTGGCAGAAAGTTTGGTTATGTTGAGTAGATGTTAAGTCCTAGCGTGAGAGTAGGAAGGAGGAGAGGTGGTGGGGCAGGGTAACATGACTCAGTCTCATTGCATTATTAATACAATACATTCTACTGCACCATAAAAAGCCAGGCCTGTGCCCTGCCTTATTCAGGCTGATTGTTCCATGAGGATGTTATAAGCTTACATAAGTGGGTGACTAACTTAACTTGGGGGACAAAGAATGATTTCCTATAAAAGGGAGTATTTCAGCTAAGATCTGTAAGATGGATGGAATTTAACCGGCCAAATAGGAAGAAACTATTTTTCCTGGTAAAGGAAGGAAAGGTGCTTGTGCAAGTGCCCAGAGGCAGGAGAGAGCCACAGCGCCTTTGAAAAGCTTTATCTGGAGAAACAAGAGAGGAGGTGATGATGTAGGTACTCCTGTAGAAGAGCCAGGAGGATCAGGCATGAGTCATGGCAGGGTTTAAGGGCTCCAACTTTAAGGAAACTTGGGAGAATTTGGCATAGAAGAGAACCTCATTGGACTTTTTTTCCCCCTGAAACTGCTTTTGCAGTAGCATGATTAGTCGATAATAAAGTGGATCAGGGAAACAAGGAGACCACTTAGGTAGATGAGCTGGCGTCTTTATATAGTGTATTAATAATGCAATGAGCACGAGTCCATTACCCCTGCCCATCCCCACCTGTCTCCATCTTTATTTCCCTCTCTCTAGGACTTAATGTTCACTCAGAATAGCCATACTTTCTGACAAACAGTGATTGTTCTGATAAGCAATAGGGAATACTCAAAGATGAGAGAAGCTCAAAGGTCTAGAGACAAATACTCTTTGTGAGGCCCTCCATAATTCTAAGCGTCATATGAAATGCATGTATTTCTAGGTGGGTGGTGGCAAACCTCAGAGGTCCAGTTCAGGATAAGGAGTGTTCATGATTGTGAGAATCTTGAGGGGTTGAAAGGAAATATGGAAGGATTGGAGAAGGAGTGAACTGGGTTGTCTTTCTGGGAGTGAGAACTCGGGGTTAGGACAGGTCCTCACTGAAGTTCATTTGTGTCCTTTGAGGTACTATGGAGGGAGGCCATGGAAAAGAGATGTTAAATAGATGGTAGACCTGCAGCTCCTTGGGGGAGGGGGGTGATTGGAAGAGTCTATGCCAGTGTCGGTTGTAGGTAGCTGCAAGGATTAGGATATCATACATATGTGCCTCCTGTGCCTGATATTGGCAAATAATAACAGGGATGGTATTCACATTTCAAGAAGCTTTGACTCAAGTGGAATCAGAAGCACTAGAATGAATGCCTGTGTGGGTCTACCTGACCATTAAAATGAATAAAGCACCTAATGTGTCTCTGGCTGCTACTAGACTCTGAGAATATCTAAAACACCTGTCCTTTCTCCTTTCAAAGTTACTTTGCAGAATGTGTTGAAGAAGAAGAGGTCAAATTCTGCCACCATGGATAACTTGGTAGCAATTTCAAGATGCCTGATTTTACTTCTTGTTTATTAATTTGTATTTTTAGAAATAAGTATCCATGGCATAAGGTCTCTCTTTGTTTGGCTGAGTGTACAACCTTAAGTCCTTCTGAGTCGCTGTGTGGGTTCTTCCGTGCCAGCTCTCCCTTTGCATTGGTTTCTTAGCAGCCCAAGTTCGGAGTGCCTCACAGATGCGTGTCACATATTTTCCCCAAATTTGAGAACTATAGTTAGTTAAAAGCAAGATTATGCCAAGAACATACGGCTCCCGGTACTTTCGACTCGGAGCTGACGGCTTAACTCTGTGCTTAGGCTCTGGTAAAAGTGCTTGGTGTAATTTAGGAGAGATCATCCTCGTGAACGTAAATTCCTAAGATTTTGTACTGTGTAAAGAAAAAGACAGAAAAAGAGGAGTTGGTTATTGGTGTTCTGAAGCACATTTTTTATTTGTTTGGTTGTTTGCTTGTATGTATGTACTTATTTTAATATTGTTCTCCTCTCTCGAGCATTTGCATTCCCCTTTGGCAGGAATGGTGCAGTCAGAAGTCTGAGTCAGCTTGGTGCTGTGCTATCTGCTAGCTAATGTCTCTGCCTGGCAACTCACTCCACCCCTAGCCTAACTCTCCCCACAGGCTTATGTATTTGAATCCTTGGTCCCCCGGTTGGTAGCAATGTTTGGAGGAGATTGTGGAAATGCTAGAAGGTGCAGATTTGCTAGAGGCAGTACATTAGTTAGGGCAGCCTTGTCTTATTTCCAGTTGGTTCATTCTCATTTCCTCTGCTTTTGGATAGGAATGCAGTCAGCCAGTCTCCTGCTCCAGCCTTTGCTGCCTCCCCTGACATTGTGGACTCCCTCTTTAGGGAACCATTAGCCACAATAAACTCTCCAGGCTGTTTTTTGCTCATGGTGCTTTATTACAGCAACACTAAAGTAACTAATACCCTTCCCCACCCCCTCACTTAAAGAAGGACGATAAACAGCAGATAATTTAGGCTCATCATAGATGATGAAGATGCAGTAACACACAGTGTCTGCTGAGGGTTTATCTGATAAGTCCTTTCTTGCCAGGATTATTGGGGAGGTCACAGTCAAGTCTGGCAGCGAGATCAAATAATAGACCTCGAGACTATACCTTGAGAAAACACCTGGAGAATAACTCATCTTCTTCCCTACTCCTCTGTGAAGGCTGAGAAACATGGGTAGCATTAACCGAAGGCAGCAGTCAGCTGCTCCAAGTCATCAGCTGTACACGCTCACCAGATCTAAGGCGCCTCAGGTGTGGGGATGACTACACGCATCTCAGCCTTGACAACCTGGGGTCGAGTTTCACTTAACGGTCAAGACAAATGGGGTCTGTTCCGAGGGAGGGAAGTAGAAGCTGAATATCATGCCATACCAAGGCTTGAGGTCCTTATTCTACCTTAAAATCGTAGGGCTCAGATTTGTTGTGTGCGTCACAGTGATCAAATAACAGTGAGTCTCAATACCACTCACAGGCCATCGCTGACAGGAGTTAATAGAGTTCATGAAAGTTTGCTTATCTGTTCGGCTTTTTATATATGAATAAAGCAAGGCATATGGAGGGAAGGGGCAGGATGTAACAGCAGTTCCCTCTATGACCAAGAAAGGAAAGCTTCAGATACTGGAGGGGTCCTAGAGTCATTTAAAATCAGGAAGAGGAGACACGGCATGTAGAAGCAAGTTTTCAGTTTGCCAGTTAGATGTGCATGCAACAGCTCAGTCTTGAACGAAAAGGGAGAAGGAGCACACGGACACACACACACACACACACACACTCACACTCACACACACCCTACTTTGAAGTTTTCCCTTTGACATGCCACCAAGACCAAGGCCAAGTTTGGACACCATTCCGCTTAACTGACTGGCTGTAGGTGGCTTTTAGTAAGAGATAGGGAATTTCTATTAAAGCAATACATAACGGAAATTGATGACTTTTTGTAGAAAAGCAATGTCAGGAAAACTTCCCTGCCATTCTCTTCTTCCCTCCTCCCACCACAGTGGTGAAGATTTTGCATTTGAAAGTGAAAGGCTTAAGACATAATTTTTTAATCCCATCTTTCCTGCCTGCTTGCATCTCATCCAGAGCTTGTCAGGGCCAGATCTGGAATAGCAAGAGCCATTAAAAATTTGGCATATTCCACTCCGGTTTTTGGAATACATTCTGTGGGCCAATTTATGGTAAATTATTCTCTACTCTTCGTGTGTGAATTTCCTCTTCTCTCTTGGCAATTTCCTACTTGCTTCTACACCCCTGCACACATATCTTAAACACACACACACAAACACATGGGCGCGCACACACACATCTATTGCAGAGTCTATGTGAAATATGTGTGCAAGTGTTTCAGTGTGTGCCATGGCTGTATCCACAAGTACATAATGCACATGTTTGCACCTTTGTGCCTATATGATAAGGAAATTGACTCAGACAGTTTGTCTCAGAGGCTTGTGTTGCTGAATGTATGTTAGCATACATTCTGTTTGAACCCACAGACAGTTTCTCAGTCAGGAGATGACAGGATTCAGCAATCATTTTGGGAAACACCATAGTTAGTAAATACATTGCTTAGTGCTGTTAAACCGAGCTATGCCAACTCCTAATGAAGCTGAAGGCAAGCAGTGACGTGTCTCATCGCTACAATCAAGGACTAATAATTACTGGGTAGCCAGGTCCGCTGCCAGTGAGGAAGCTGGCATGAAGGCCTTGTGGCAAACACTGTCCTCCAAACAGAGTCCCTAGCTATTACAGATTAGGACCTGCAGCCTGGGCTCTGAGCTGCTGTCTCCCATTTAGAGGGGCTGTCTATAGAATGATTGACAGAGGCATGGCATCATGGGTAATTGTTGGACCTGCTCATTGGGGATTCTTGACTTGGGGCAATTAAGGGCAAAGTCCTGAAGTTTGTTTTTCTTCATGAGAAACTGATGAGAAGCCGTTTCCTGGCATATCATAGAGAGTATTAGCTCAGTTTTAAAAGGGTAGTTAAAAACAGTTTCTTTTCCTTTATGCATGAGGAAGGGACACATTTATAAGCCTCTATTATTGATAATAGCATGTTTCCAGTGTGTCAGTGTATGTGTAGATTTAATTTGGAAAGGGTTTGGTAGAGAAATACTCTATTTGCTTTACCAGTACTGCTGAAAATTTACTAAAACATCAATAAAGGAGTTGATCCAACACACACATGCACGCACGCACGCGCGCGTGCACACACACACACACACACACACACACACACGCACGCGCGTTCTCAAATAGAACCATGTGTTGTAATTAGTATTTTCTCTGCATGGATAGATAATAATTTAATTAAATATAAGCTGTGCAGTAGTCCTGTGGAACATTAAAATCCAATATTTAGGCCCATAAATGCACTTTACAGCTTCTAAGAGTTTGACTGTTTGATGTCATTGCAAGCAGTAACTGGCTTTCTCCCTAATTAAAAGGCCCTAATGAGTTCACTATACAAGGAAGTCTAGGAAATCAATATGCTTCTTTACCAAGTGTTCAGTCTCTCCATTTCATTTAACATTTATTTAGCAAATCATGTCCGATCGCTTTGAGTACATGCCAAGCACCGTACCTAATGCTGGCAATAAAGAGATTAGTAAGACTCGGTTCCTTGTCCTCATAAAGCTCACAGCCTGTGAGGGAAACAAACAGTCCAATTAGCGTGTCTCTCCGTGCTGCTGGGAATAAGCTGTGTGGTTGGCTTGTGTGGGACAGATCCAAAGTATCCTGGTGAAAGCCTGAAGGAGAGCCTCCCAAAGGAGGTGGCTGCGTGGTGTTGCCAGCAGAGGGCTCTGCACCGGGAAAAGCTGGAGGCAAAAGAAACTGGCAGCTTAATTATGAAGGGCCTGTGGCTTGGTCACACCAGAGAATGGGCCCGGTGATAAAATGCTATGGTTTAGGTCTCCTCTGCTGTTTTCTCCTCTCTTCCCTTCTTTGGCCTGCGCCCTCTATCTCATGCCTTTTTTCCCCCACCTTTTCTTTCATTTGCTTAATTCTTTCTTATTTCATCAATACATTTCTGTCTTCTAAATGCCCCAAATGTATTTGGGAGGCAGACTTGTGGAGAGAATGTAAAACTTATTGCCTAAAATAAATCCCCATTGTTCAGTTCTGACCTTTACTGTGCAGAAAAATCATACGAAAGCGTTGAAGCTGGCTTGGTTTGTGCCAATCCCATGGAATGTACTGGAAGCTTCGTTAAGATAATAGGATTGAGCCTGATGTTTCCCTGTGCCATCCAGAAGGCTTAGAGAAATGCTGGATGTTCAGAAGCCCAGCAAGGGCAGGCCTGCTTAAGGAGCAGCACTACTGAATTGAATGTATGGCCACAGTAGTTGGTCAGTATTGACTTCTGAGTTAAAGTTTGAAAGCATCTTTACCATGTAGAGGCAGTGCCTTTGGCTGTCGCTTTTAATTTTTTGCTTCCTGTATATGTCAAAGAAGTAGTGTGCTTGTAGGCAACATGTGGAGGGATTAGGCAGAAGGGAACCTCCAGCAAATACAAAGGGCCACATAACTCATGTATGGACAGTGTCATGAGACTATGAATTCTGAGCAAATAATGATGTCCACAATTACATGAAAATAAGGGAAAATTGGGTGCCTGAGGGTTTTGGAAACATTTTTTTCTTGTTTATTAGTGTGGCTTCATGAAATCTGTGTGTGTGTGTGTGTGTGTGTGTATTCACTTGAGTGTGCCTACATCAAAGTTCAAAGCTGTACCTAGCCATGCGGTTTTCAGCAATGCCTACATAGAAAATTAAATAATTTAATTGCTTTTAAATATGCTTATTCACTACTAATTACATACTTATAGATATATATGTGTGTATATATGTATGTGTATATATTGTTATATGTATATTTATATTGTTAGACTGATACATAATCAAAGAGCATTTATTGTGGTTTGTCAGTCCCTGAAGAATATATGTTCTTATGAACAGTCGCAGGTTACATGATGTCATTGCCAGTAAACAACAAAATTTCCACACAACTAGATTGCATTGTTTACTTGGTCAAAGAAATAGTAATTTGGTTGAAGTTGTAATTTTTTTACACTGTATTGGCACAACATGATAGTCTACACACATGTACATATACATATATACATATACAGACATACATACACATCTGTATATACTGATATTTGATGAGTAGCTAGAAAGGGCTACAGCATACATGTTACAAGGCCAGGCTCCACTTTGGAGGACTTGTTTTGGCTGTGAATACAATAGCCATGACAAGCTTCCATTTGACCCCATTTCCTTTCGATTCTTATAAATCAAATACTTGATAATTTCTGTAAAGATTCAGTACGGTTCAGTTGTTGGCACAGAAGTAACATTTCCCCCCAGCATTGTCATGCGGCCTCTCCATAATCATTTTCCAGGCTTTATTTTATTTCTTTTATTACCTCATTTAGCATACCCTCTTAAGATCAGCTGTTACCCATGGTTCAAAACGGTCAAAAGCAATGACTCACCCTAAACCAATAAAACTCACATACATATACCCACACAGGTGACCTTTGCTTTATACAAATTTTTATTAATCAAAAAACAAGAAGTATAACAAGCCAGGAAGGAATTTATGAGCTGGTTAATGGATTCATTTTGCACACCAGAATAACAAGGAAGGAACAATGACTGGAATCTAGGACTGTTTCAGAAAACATTACTGAATGGGTTTTATATTAATTCTGCAGCATTTTTAATAGTTCCAGAAAATCTGGATAAATGAGAACAGTCAGCCATTCAAGAATGCTGGGTGAGCGTCACGCACTGAATCAGCGACTTAACTGAGGCCCAGTGCCAGATAGCTGCTTTTCCCTGCTAAGTCCCTACCCAGACCCTAGAGCAGACAGACTTTTAGGGCTGTCACAGATGAGGTGAGCACAGATCTCCTAGATGCCAGGAATCTTTGGGAGCTTTGAAGCAAAAACAGTTGTAATTGTAACTTTCAGTAATTTTCCAATGAGGCCACTGCTGCTCTGTATAAAACTTAGGAATGTAAAATCAGATATTCCCTGTTAGCAACTGAAAGGTAATGCAGACACCTCTGGGTACAGTGCTGGGTACAAAAGGGTGACTGAGCCATAAACATGGATAAGAATATGCAGACACATGTCTTTGGTCTTCCTTGCATGTTTACTAAGATGAGTAGAACATGGAGCAGAGGGCCTCAGGATTGCTTGGTAAACTAGACATGGTCTCTCTGCGACACTTCCTGTAGACTTTCTATAGACTTAACGATAAGCGTTAAGGTTTGCTGGAGTATTTGGTGCTATTTAGAATCCACTGGGAACAGAGTGGAATGGCACCAAGGGAGAATATTCCCAAGTGGAGAATCACTGAAGTGAATTCAATCCAGCTGGCCTCAGCGTGCTTCTGTGGTGCTTCTCTTGGAACTTCATCTCTCTCTCTCTCTCTCTCTCTCTCTCTGTGTGTGTCTCTCTATTTCTTTCTTTCTTTCTTTCTTTCTTTCTTTCTTTCTTTCTTTCTTTCTTTCTTTCTTTCTTTCTTTCTTTCTTTTTCTTTCAACTGACTTTTCTTCTTCCCTCTGGGCCAGTTTTTAAAATTAGGTTGTACTGTTCTGTGTTCTAAGAAGAAAGAGGACTCTTTTTGGTTCACTTAAGTCAAGGCTTTTTCTTTATTCTTTTCTTTTGTTCTAATATTTTTGTCTCCTTTTCTGAATCCCTCTAAACTCTCCACTTCGATGAGGATCACAAGGGATCCCTTGCATCTCCAAGTATAATCTGTGAGCATGGAGCATCCACTCATGTTATTTGGAGACAGAAACACAGGTGCTCACTCTCCTGTGGAAGATTGAAGGCATTGGACTCTGCATCTCTGCACCTCCACGTGACTCATGAGCACGTAAAGTTGAGAACGATCTCTGGAAGGAAGCTTCCAGAAATAAATGTTGGCGGAGTGTATTCATCAGAGTTCTTGATGCCTCTCAGCCGTGTAAACTGGACCTCTTCACTTCCTTGGGTTCTTTCTTTGAGAGTTACAAAAGAAATCTTACACCCTTTGAAGTCAAGCAATTAGTCCAAGGGGACTTGACCGTTTAGACTTATGATGGACATCACCTTGAGTGTAGCCAGGGCATCAGAAATGTTTGCTGACTTTTCCATGGAAGCCTCCTCATCTCTATTGTCTTTGGGTGGTACGTTGAGACACAAACTCGTACCTAATTCACCAGCCAGTTCTTAACTGCATGTCACAGTGGCAGCCAACACTAATGGGATTAATTGGTCTTGACTGATAGAATTGTGAAAGTGTGTACCTCCAAGGGTCATAAACACTGAGCCTTAATTGAAATCAAATGTATATTTTGTAAAAGCATGTCCAGCATTGTAGGCTGCTTTCTATTTGGGTTTTGTTGATATTAGCAATGGTATAGAAACCTGATAAAGAAGGTTTGCTGTCATTCCTGCTTTGAATACAAACTTGTGCTTCTTGGCACTCCAGGTAGCTGATTAGAGGAGGGGATAATATTCAACTTGATTATTGGTTGTACATATGGAATAAATCCCATTTTAATGGAGTCTAATGAGCCTTTCATTTCTAGAACCTTACACAAAGGCTTCTAATAGAAAGAGAAAGTAATATTTCAAAGGTCATCTGAATGTTACTGAATGTCAACAATCTGTAATCAAGCCAATATATATTGATGATGATTGCAGTCCAGCCTCATTCTTTAAATTTGAAATAATTTTCTAAATTAGCAAAGCGATGCAAGCTAAGGTTCTTTAGGTCTGAGGGAACTTGAAAATGTCTAATTAAAGCTTGTTACTTAAAACCAGAATTGAAGAGATTTTTCTCAGAATGAGGCTTCATGCCATGAAGTATTTTTCAAGGCCCATGAGATTTAAAATTCTGTTTCTCGGAGTTTCATGCCCTATTCTCCCTCATGCCTACAATTCCACCAAAATGTGCAAATGGAAAACGTGGGTCTCTCCCAGTTTCTCAACAGGAGACTGTAATGGACAGTTGCAGTGGTGGGTGTCTCATCGTGGTCAGAAGGCCACAATAAGAGACTTATTTCAGAACCAGACATCTATCTGGTGCCAGATTTGAAAGCCGTGAGTTTAAAGAACCTCTAAGGAGAGATTGGCATTCTGGGAGTTCTGTCTCATTTGCTTGTGAATGATGATTATTCTTCCTTACCCTGGTGTGGTTCTGTTCTTTGGATAGCTGCTGCTTTACAAGTTCAGATGACTGAGCCTGGAGCAGAAACGGTGAATTGTGACACTTTCCTCTGTCGTTAGATTTGCATAGTTAATGGAGGACGTTCACAGCATAGATGGCATCTCCCAGAGTTTAAGTTCTGGGGTGGGTTCAGAGAATCCCATCTTTTCTGCAAAGTTCCCTAAGGATACTGATACTGGTCTGGGAGTCATGGCTCTGAGCACTGTGGCTCAGAGTGTAACCCCTACATCATGTTACCTGCTGGCCTGAAACCTGCCCAGCTGTACAGACTGTCTTTGCCATCCACTATCTGTCTATGAGTAAACATTGAGTTTTATCGTTTTTACCTCCAAGAAGCTGTGGATCATGCTCACAGGGTTTGTTCAGAGGGCAGATGCTTTTTAGATCAAATCAATAGCCAGGCTAAAACAGGTAGCACAGTCCAAATAACCTGTGAAGAGCAGTTCCCATGCCTACTGTGGCCCTGTTCATATTTTCTTTTCCTCTATTTTTCCTTACTTTATTCCTTCTTCTTTTCTTTTGAACTCTTAAGTTTGACGGTGGTTTGGTTTTCTTCATCTTCCATTCTGTCTGTCTGTGAGTTCAGGGCAAATCAGGGCTTGTATGATTCAACTGTGGGTTATTAACCTTTGGATTCATGGCTTCAGAGGCAATCTAGGAAGAAGAGGGCCTATGACAAAGCTTGAGGTTTTGCAGGCACTGAACCACAGCAGAGATAAAGAACAACCACTTGGCAGTGCGTACCTTAGCTCTCTGGGTTCATCTTGAACTGTGGGGAACCACACTGAGAAAACATGGGAATCAAACTCAAAAAGTACCCCTAACTGTCCTGACTTCCCTATATTCGGGTGTTTGTCTACACGGCTCAGCACCTTCAATAGCAATGTAAAAGTCATGAAAATAATTAAGATTAAAAGATACCCCAATTCCTAAGCTCCTTAAGAATTCAGTTTTAGCTTTTTGGGCTTTTTAATTTATTTTTATTGTTTTTATTTTTTTGAAAGCATGCCTAAATGCTAAGCTTTATTTTTAAAGCACTTGCCTTTAACTGAACTTGCGAATGTAGGGGCAAAACTGCCCCAGGGAGAGGAAATTCCTGTGCTGAATTACAGGGTTATTCCCATAATGGATGATAACACTTCATTATAAAATTGCTCACTTTTAAGTTCTATCCAGATGCCATTAGAGAAGCAAATAGCACCTTCTTCTCTTAGAAACTGCTCTGTCGAGTTCACCCAGGTGGCTCTGACCTAACTGCGTGTTAGGCCTTCCACCAGGCCGTCATTCAGTCCTGGAGGACCCGGTCCACAGAGTCTTCCATTGGTGCGTTGGTGTTTCAGCGGGAGTGAGCGCTTGGTGTCTGTGAGAAGCTCCTGCATCCAGGAAACCACCTTCTGAGGACTGCCTCCACGCATAGCCTCTGTCTTCAATCATTTCCCCTGAAGAAGACTGCTCTGCTTCTGTCTGTTCTCTGGCCACCCTTGTGACGGAGGGAACATCCGACGTCACCTAGGTTTTTATTATTTTCAAAATTGTCTTCATATTCCATCTGGATGCTGATGTTGTCCCTCATCTTTGCTTCTTCATGTGGTTAGGGTATTCTCTTCTGATTTAACGTGGAATTCCAGACCTTTTTCCTTTTCTTTCTTTTTTTTTTTTTAAATCATTGTGTTAATGGTAATAATAGCAATCAGTCCAGTTCTAAGCAGACATCTAAATGGACACTGAATAGAAAGAATGAACAATTGTTAGCTGAATATACCTTATTTGTGAACACATGGACAGTTCGAACCCTGCAAGCCGGGTTTCTCATTCTGTGGTAGAAGTTGGGGAAGTGTCTTATCTGGCACTCACAGAAACTCTGTTAATTCAGCTATCACTGGTCTCCATTCTCACGTTGGTGCCCAAACAGTGCAGCTTTCTCTGTGAGCTTTGAGGTAACTACGGAGGGGTAAGAGATTAGGGGGCACCCAGTTCTGAGTATGTCCCTCTGGAGCCGGCACCAGAAAGACCTCTGCCCTACAAAAGAGCCTTAGAAGGAGCATGGCCATGGGCCCAGCATGTCCAAACCACAAGCTCGTTTCAGACCTAAGTGTGCTCCACCAGGTAATTCCAAGGAAAATAAACTGAGCTCCAAGACTTTGCTCTTGATTCTTCATTCAGAATGAACCTTAAAAGCAGATGTTTGCTTGGCAGAGCCCTCTTAGCTATGAATTAGGAGTTAATTTAGAACTCTTTGATCCTCAAACTTGAGATCTATTTGAAAATTTGCAGAAGTAAGGCCCCACAAATTCCAGAACCCCCCCCCCCCCCAAGCAATGTGGCGTTATATACACTTGGCTGTGAAAAAGTCGTTGGCTTTGTCAGCATTCTTCCCTCGTTTGGGCTAAATTTATTTTTTCATGTGAAATAGAAATCAGGAAAACACCAAAAATTATTTTAAGCAAAATATCAAAATTGAAATAAACCAACATATGTCAGTGAGACATGTATAACTCTCAATCAAAAATAAGCACAACTTTCATAAATTTCTTAAAATACTCCAGCTTACAGAATGTGATCAGCTTGAATAGATGGGGAGCTGTGACATAGTGGACTATTTTTTTCCACAGTTAGTTCATCCTTTACTTAAGGATAAAATTTCCAGCTGCTGAAACCTTCACGACCAGAGTCCTACACTGTTACAAGACAGTTAGTTTATGAGGGCCTTGCAGCACATCTAAGTCACATTGTCTAATTTTAAGTGGTAACAGCCTTTCTCTTACCATCCTTACTTGTTTCCATGCCTGTATTCACTACTTTTCTCTAAACAAAACAAAACGAGAACACTCAGATTTCTTAAAAGCAAAGCATGTTTCGTTTTCCATATCCTAACCTCAGTAGAATTGAATGTATTAAATTCACCTAAGTTTTCTAAGGTTTCTGACAAGTCTTCACCTCACCTTTGTTCTTCACTTACAGGTTCCTTGATGTATTTCCTTACTGTCACTTTTAATGTTAGCATCACTTTGACCCTATAATAGTAGCTGATAATTTACCCGAAGAAGTTATTAAATTAGTGGTATTATTAACAAGCTACAAACATACATTTCAAAACCACTGGATTCATATCTAGGCAGTGAAATTTTTAAAATAAATAAATAAATAACAATAACAAATGTAATAATAGTAAGTGGTTACTTTATTTGAAATTATTTAGCACTAAGTAAATTCTCTGTCTCCTAGCTCCTCTTAGCAAAGCATTTTAAGAACTTACTCGGCTTGGCATCCCCTTACATATTAACACTGGCCACTCACTTGGAAGTTGAAAAACCTGACAAATATTGAAGGGCATATATGATTGAGTTGGTCTAGTGGGCTAGTTGGGCTAGTTGGTCTAGCAGGTGCTTTCCTCGTCCTGTGTTCTTAGACCTTCCCTGCCTTTTTCCTTCTCTGTCATAGATCACTCCGATATCTCTTGTTGTTGTTATTTTTTTTCAGTTGTTGTAAAGTTTCTTCCTTCCCAGTTCCTTCAGTGTAGACCAACTTGGAAATAGAAAAGTATGTTAATTTTTTTAATAAACCGTCAAGATACGGATTGCTATGTTTCTAGTGATTGAGCCAGATGGCTCACAGTGAATAGTCTCTGACATAAGTCATCACAGAAATCAGTTTGGGACCGAAATCTGGTATGGAATGTGGCATGTATATGCTGTGGGGAAGATGCAGTTCACATAAACATACGGCTATTTTTAGAAGCAATATTTGTTGTTGTGTGGATTTAATTTCGTCTTACTGTTAGTGAAGTACAAACTAATGGTTGTTTTTCTTCCCAAGACTCAGGCATTTGGGTTCTCTCTAACTAAAACTTACTTTCTTTTTGCAGTTTGAAGGCTGCAAGAAGGCCTTTTCAAGGCTGGAGAACCTCAAGATTCACTTGAGGAGCCACACGGGCGAGAAGCCTTACCTGTGCCAGCACCCCGGCTGCCAGAAGGCCTTCAGCAACTCCAGCGACCGTGCCAAGCACCAGAGGACGCATCTTGACACTGTAAGGATGGCAGGGGCTGGGTACCTTCCAGCCTCAGCTGGGTGTGCCAAAGGTCCCCTGTGATGGGAGGATGCTGCAGGTGCTTTCTGATCTTCAGGACACGGGGTAGTGCCAAGCACAACAGCAGAACACAGTGAACTGCCCACAGGGAGACCTTGTGTGTCTGCTCCTTCCTTCCTTCCTTCCCTCCTTCCTTCCTTCCTTCCTTCCTTCCTTCCTTCCTTCCTTCCTTCCTTCCTTCCTTCCTTCCTTCCTTCCTTCCTTCCTTCCTTCCTTCCTTCCTTCCTTCTGTCCTTCCTTCACTTTCCTTTTGTAGTTGTGAATTATTTGACAGATTAGAACTTTCTGGGACCCAGGGTTAGTCTCTTCTCTGTAGAGAGCAGAAGCAGTTCAGGGGCTATCGCGCAGTAGCTGTAGGCACACAGAATGGCCACCAGAGGTAATTAAAGCAGTTACCAGTGTATCAGGCTGTACCATAATAGACAGTGTATGCAGTTGGGAAGAACATGAAATGCAATGTTTATGTGCTGACCCTGTTTCTTTTTCTCTTGACCTAACTTTTCAGACAGCATGGCATTGAGCACGAATCTGGTCTCTTGCTTTAAAAAACCATCTGTTATTTCTACCTGCAATTGATCTAAAAACGACAGAGCCAATCTTTCTGCGAGTTCATTTCATACATGCTTTTTCTGTGTTAACAGTCACACATCCTTTTATATCAACCTTACGAGAACAATTGCGTTTTTATTTTCACACCCATAACTCCCTTAAGGCTGCCACATTTTGCTCTTTGCAAATGCTGTTTCTGTGTAACTTTTGTCTCTTATTTCCCCCCATTATGCTGATAGCACTCCTTTGCATTCTCAAGCTTTGATGCCATTTTCTTTACAGGCGACCAGGTAGATGCTGTGTAATTTAGCTTCACTTAACAAAGCCGTTGGGATAAATGTATTATACACATCGCGGATCTCTTATCCCACATTCTGGCAAATAATGTATTCATGACAGTACTTTCCCAGAGTTAACATTCTGATGCCTATTATTAAACTACACCAGACTTTGAATTTTGAAAAGATACTGTGATTTCTACACACCTTCTCATACATATTTAAGATTCTTCTGATGTTATAGTTGACATATTTATTACATTTTGTATTAGTCTCTATTAGTCATATTTGTAGAAGTTGTTCTAGTTATATATGTCATTTAACCGTTCTTAGCAGAAATATCTCCATATGTATATATATAAATGTGGTGATTTATCTAGTAAATACATGAACCATATGTAGCACAATGTGGACTAAAAATAGATCTTTTCTGCTTTAGCCAAAATGAAGTTATTGATTTGTTCAGGTCCAATAGAACATAGTATTAAATAAATAATGTGAAAAGTGCTGAAAATTTTCAACATATAAAAGTAGTGATTTTTTTCTTGTATCTGAAATGGTCTTGGTCTAATCTAGTATATTTTCCAGTTTGTCATTAAATCTTATCATGAAAGTGTGACCATTTATAAATCAAGATTGTCTTGAGAAATTGTTCCAGCTAACCAGTCCTCTGTAGTTTCAGAGCTGTCCTTGAGGAAACCTGTTGTTTTATTACAATACCCCTCTTTGGTGCTAACTTCAGCTAATAATCAAAACATTTTATAATAAAGTAATTTCACCATTAAAATGTATAGCTCTTAAAAAACTTTTAAATAAAACTGCCTAAGATAATGGTTTTTTTAAGACTTGAATTTAGTCCAGCCTGTCTTAAAACTCAGTCATTTTTATCTTGTTAAAAAGGTTTTTTCTGTTACACCTGTTAAAAGTATTGTTTTTTTTTCTTAAGATCCAAACTGTCTCCTATTTAAATATTTGCTGCCTTGAACAAATTGGTAAGCTCTTTTAAGAGTTTATAGAAATTAATTGCTTGTTTTACAAAGCAAACTGTTGCTGTTTGAAGAATTTGTAACTAAAATTTAGGTTCCTCTTGATTAATCACTCCGTATACAAAAGCTGTCATGATTTTTTGGATAAAAGTATCTTTTCAACTAAACAGATTCCTTACTCAAAAGAGTGGTTTTCCCACAAAGGTATTGAGTTCATTATAATATCAGTGAAATTTTATATTAATACATTTCTCTAATAGCATCTTAAATCTAAACAAGAGAAGTAATTATTCAGGATAGCTGGAAAAATAGTGAAATGGCTCTCCTGGTGGTGCTATTTCAAGATTAGGTGATCAGTGATAAAATGTTGGAGATTGCTCTACCATTCATACCACAGCCAGAGAGCTGATTGGGCTTCCTCGTTCCAGGTGACGGGGCCAAGGGGGAGGAATGGTTATACTGAAGCTTTTGCCAAGAGTATCTCAAATCAAGTGAAAAGTGGCATTTCCAACACTGTTTAGAGCAGCATAAGTTTCTAGAGCACATCAAGTGTTCACAGCATTTCTTCCATGAAGTAGCTTATCTTGATCAAAGACATGAGTGTATATGTTCGTGTTCAACTTAATAGTAAGGGTGAATATTGGCTGTTTGCTCCTCTGAGGCAAATGCAGAATAGAGAAGGCTAGTTCAAGAAGGCTGGGTGAACTAAGAAAAGATTCCCAGGTTAAAGCAAAATCTTTGTTCCCCCATAGAAACCTCTGACCAAGTGGCTTTGCCAATAATTTCACACTTTTTAAAATAGTTTGTCATTTATTGTTAGAGTTTCTTGGAATTAAATACAGTGCCCAGCTCATTCTGGAAGCATAATCGTAGGTCATTCATTCATTTATTCATTCATTCATTCAGTCAGTCAATCAAAATCAGTTGAGATCAGTCAATGAGTAATCACATTCAGTATTCAAATTGAGTGTTTCAAATTCAAGGATATGCCATGATTATATCTTGTTCTTGAAAGAAAAGAAAAAGAAAAATGTTGATGAATTCTAAATATTGCTTCCAGTAAGCAAATAGGAACATCCACATGTTTAACCAAAACGATAAGCATGGAACCAGATCTCTTTATAGATGGTTGTGAGCCATCATGTGATTGCTGGGAATTGAACTTAGGGCCTTTAGAAGGGCAACCAGTCCTCTTGACCTCTGAGCTATCTCTCTAGCCCAAAAGATACACATGGTATATACTCACTTAGAAGTGGATATTAAACATATAATATAGGATCATACTAAAATCTGTACACCTAAAGAAGCTAAGCAACGAGGAGGAAGACCCTGGGTAAGATGCTAATTCTTCATTCAGAAAGGCAAACAGGATAAACATCGGAAAGAAGGTAAAAATAAGGAACAAGGCAGGAGCCTACCATAGAGAGCCTCTGAAAGACTACCCAGCAGGATATTAAAGCAGATGCTGAGACTCATAACCCAACTTTGGGCAGAGTGCAAGGAATCTTATGAAAGCAGGGAGAGTTAGAAAGACGTGGAAGGGTCTGGAGCTCCACAAGGAGAGTAACAGAACCAAAAAAAATCTAAGTCCGGGAAACTTTTCTGAGACTGATACCTCAACTAAGGACTGTTCATGGAGATAACCCAGAACCCCTGCACAGAGTCTCCAAGTGGGTTCACTGGTAAGGGGAGCAGGCCTGTCTCTGACATGATCTCAGTAGTTGGCTCTTTGATCACTTCCCCCTGAGGGGGAGCAACCTTTCCAGGCCACAGAGGAAGAATATAAAAGACAGTTCTGATGAGACCTGATAGGCTAGAGTCAGCAGGAAAGGGAGGAAGACCTCCCTATCAGTGGACTGGGGAAGGGGCATGGGAGGAGATGAGGGAGGGAGGGGATATGAAATTGGGAGGGGACAAGGGTGGGATTACAGCTGGGATACAAAGTGAATAAATTGTAATAAATTATATTAAAAGAAATTTAAAAATTTAAAAATGATAAGCATGGGAAAACAAGAGCAGGACATAGTAAGAATAGTCATGGTGTGCTTCTGTCCATAGCACAGCAGGCTTCCCAGAGCATGCATCTTAACATCAAGAATTCAGGTCTTTCTCATACTTCACTGTACAGGCCCAAGTCTCCTCCTCAGAGTAGATGGTAATTCATCTCCTGTATACAATTAATCCTGTTTTGCTTTTGTTTTTTAAGTTCTTGGAATAAATGTGATTTTGGTTTCACTTGCAACCCAATTCATGGTCTCCAAACCCTTGATAAGACCTTTGTCAGTAGTAGGTGGTGATGGTAATGTCAGAATGGATTTGGGTTGTTCTTACCCTCCCACCTCAGTCGCGCATTCATCTAACTGAGGTGCCAGGCACTTGGGGGGCATACCTCACATTTCCATATGTTTCATGCCACAGGAAGTTGGAACAGGCAAATTTGCATCCTTGTCCTTCAGCCAAGGGCTCATTCACATCATTCAGATGATTTCTCTGTGACTAATAATATAACTGTTCCTCTGGCCGACTCTTCATGTGTCTGTTGTTTGAGACCTACTACTTCTTGCTCGCTTTACACTAATTTCTCCTTCTTAATTCTTTCCCTCTCTTTCTGTATCAGGTACCTACCCTCTGAACCGTACCCAGTCTTTTCTGGACTTTTCTACAGCTTCTTTACCTGAACCCTTAAAGAATCTGTTTACTATCTCTGACAGTACCAAAGATTTTCTCAGGGAAACATAACTGTAAGTATGTACGTATATAACCTTCCACATTAAAAAATTACACAAAAGATTTTATGGTTACACTGCAGTGTAAGGTAATCTCTTCAAAAAAAATGGAGGATAGGGCATCTCTGTGGGGCATTGTTTGAGTTTACTCTTCCCGTCTCCATGACGCAGAATTCTTGGGCATTCTAATAAAAATGCATAAAATGCATAAATACTTCTTAGCACTTAACACCCGTCAGTAGGTAACAGGTCTCACTCCACGCAGTCTGAATAAACCTGACCCTGTCACCTTTATGATTTAACTACAGCTTTTTCTTTCTCTCTTTCTCATTCAGAAACCTTATGCTTGTCAAATTCCAGGATGTACAAAACGCTACACCGATCCAAGCTCCCTAAGAAAGCATGTGAAGGCACATTCTTCCAAAGAGCAACAAGCAAGGAAAAAGGTAAAATTCAAGGAGAATTTTGGTGCATGAAAAGAGTATTTGAATTATGTGTACGGTATACAGAGTTTCCATGGGGCACTTGAATCCTCTGGCTTTGAAGCTGTCCTGTGCTTGATGCTGAGGAGGGAAGTTTTCCCTGAGCAAAACTGTAGTGGCACAGCTAATACGGTCAGGTAACAATTTCCGGGGAAGCTGGTATATGAGAGTTGGAGAAAATTGATGCCAGCCACCACCAGCTCCCGGAGATGCTAATGACAAAAAACCCTTAATGAAATTTCTGGAAGCTCTATCTGGAGAGAAATCCCTTTTCATAAGAGTACCAGCTAGCTACAATTCTAATGAAGAACTTGGGTGACTCTTGAATCTTAAGAAAGCATTCCCCATGGTCAGCTTGAGGAAAACTAGTTGATAGGCACTGTGCATGAAGTCAGGGTTGGAAGGGACATGGTGGTGAACTTTAATTGACTTTGACATCAGTGATGGATTCATACAGTTTTCAAAATCTGCAGATATCATGGTGTTAACAGATTGGTAATAAATGCCAAAGGTCATCCAGCCAACCTGCCTTAACTTGCTCTGGGAATTTCACACAGTACTGAAACTGGCTGGCCAGACTGGCCTTCAAAACCTTCTGAGGCAGGGAATTCACTGTCTTTAAAGTAATTCAACAACTGAGTTTTTATGGGTTGTGTGGGAACGTGTGTGTGGATGAGTGTGCACACCCATGGGTAGAGACCAGAGATCAGCCTCAGCTCTTGTTCCTCAGGAGCTGTCCACTTTGGTTTTCTTTGCACCTCTCAAGCAGTGACTATACACCCAAAAGTCACCACAGGGGTGAGTTTTACTCATACAGAACCCTGTTTAGTAGGATGTTCTGTCCAGGGAAGAAACATGTTGCCTTAACTTGGCTCTTTTGGTGTTACATTGTACAGAATTGGGTCCTGACTCGTTTAAGTAAATTCAAGGGCTTGTTAAGACTCAAGTTATTTCTTTTTTTTTAATTTTTTTAATTTATTTACTTTTATCTCAATCACAGGTTAGGTACTTTGAATCCCAGGCGTAGCCCCCTCCCCCATTCCCTCCTACCCTCCCACTCCCTCCCTCATCTCCCTCTTCCCCGCCCCCTCCAAGTCCACCAACAGGGGAGGACCTCCTTCACTTCCATCCAACCCCAGCTTATCCTGTCTCCTCAGGGCTGGCTGCAATGTCCTCCCCTGGGATCTAGCCAGTCTGTCATTCCCTGGCTTGTATGGGGGAGGGTCAAAGAGTCAGCCATCAAGATCATGACTGAAACAGTCCCTGTTTCCCTCACTAGGGTCTTCAGTCCTACACCGATTTATCATGGGCCCCATCCGTGCGGGGGTTCCAGGCCACATCCACACATGGTCCTTGATTGTAGAAACCGTCTCATACAAGACCCCTGTGCCCTGCTCAGTTTGGTCTTTGTGGAGCTCTTGTTCTCCCCAAGTCTCAACAACCTCCCCCAGATCTATCATTACTTCTCTCCCTCTGTCAGAGGCTTGATCTCGAAGACTCAAGTTATTTCAACTGAATGAACTGAATGTAGCAAGAGTATTCAGGTCACTGTGGCGTTTAATCAGAACCATGCTTTTTTTTTTTTCTTAGTTTTTCTGGATTTGACAGTTGTTGATGGGAAATCTTCTGTTGTCTGGCACGGAATTTCTTCTGTCTTGAGGTGCTGACTTGAGTGCCTTTGTCCATTATTATTATTATTATTATTATTATTATTACTTACAATTTATTCACTTTGTATTCAGCTGTAGCCCCTCCCTCATCTCCTCCTGGTCCCTCCTCCCTCTTTCTTCACCCCATGTCTCTCCCCTAGTCTATTGATAGGGAAGGTCCTCATCCCCTACTATCTGACTCTAAGTTATCAGGACTGTCTGGAGCCTCTTCCTCGGTGGCCTAATAAGGCCACCTCACCAGGGGGAGTTGATCAAAGAGCAGGCAACCAAGAGCTTTACAAGGAGACCACCAGAGCCAAAAAATCTGGGCCCAGGAAATCCTTCAGAGACTGATTAATCAACCTAGAACCATGCATGGAAAGGACCTAGACACCCTGCTCTGATGTAGCCCCTAGGTGGCTCAGTCTCCCTGGGGGTTCCCTAGTAAGAGGAGCAGGGGCAGTCACAGGCATGAACTTGGTTGACTGCTTTTTGATCAAATGCCCTTGTCGGCTTAAGTGTTAAGGGCTTATGTACAGAAAGTACTTAACCAAATCTTCCTTTTGAGAAAGAAAAACACTCAGCCTCAAGGATTTGGCAGATGTAAGTTAAGTACAAAACCAAGTTACGAAACCAATCTTAGAAATCAATTGTTAATTTTTTTTTCTCCAGAAATAGATTTAAATCTCTTTATTTGGAATCCCAATAAATTGTTATCTAGAATCATTTGGTATGGGCAGGGTATGATTTGAATTTAAAAAGGCAAAGAAGTTTTATTTAATGTAAAAAGTGGAAAGAACAGCGGCTCACCTTAAAATAACACATCATCACACTTGGAACCTTTAGCAGAATCATTGTCTTTCAGTTTTGTCATTGTCTGTGTCTTGTAAATTCAAAGGAATAAATTATGTTCATTTTGCAGAAGCCTGTTCTTTCTAGATGAGAGAAGTTTCATTCCGAATCTGAACATTCTCTTCCTCCACGTTGTCCCTAATCGATGAGCTTTTACCGATAAGGTAAAACCAGTGATGCTCATTGGTGTGGAAATTCACAGGGTGCTCTTAGAGATTCTTGCTGGCTTTCACTGTGTAATAGTGCTATGTTTTGGCCTCATGTGAAGGAAGAGTGGTTTTGATCATGAGAACATTATCGAGGCACTAAAATTGGAAAAGAAACGCAGAGTATACGGTGTGGTTGTATGTAGAGTTTACTGACAACCGTCAGCAGACAATCTAGGGATGCACAGTAGGGCTTTTGAGCAGTTGGATGACTTCATGTCAGGCGCTGCAGTTCTTCCCTAATTCTGACTTACAGACAGTGAAGTCACACCTCTCTCTCTCGTGGCTTTGCATTAGTGTCCTCCCCGTTTCTACAGACGGCTGAATCCGATTTGGTTGTCTTTCCTTTCTCAGTCCTCAGTGACACATGTACAGTGTTTACTTTCCAAAATCCTTTCTGTGTCTGTGATGGCTAGTTCATGGAATGAAAATGCTAAAAGTTGCTTCACCTAACAAAAAGAGGCAATGCCGCTACTAAGAGAAGAATCTGTTGATAAACCCGGAATCACTCCATCCACACTGCTAAATCTCATGCGGGTACCCTAGAGTGTTAGATATACATGGGACAGTGTTGTCACTAGACCTCAGAGAGCCTCTAATTGCTCACTCACATCAGGACTTGGTATTTGAAATATTTCCTGGCATCGTAGTACCACAAAGAAAAAAGAGAGAAAGAGAGAGAGAAAGAAACAATAAACCTTTTAGGGCAGAATTAAGATTATTTACGACTTTAATTAAAAATTGAAAACTGGCATGATTTCAAAAAGGGCTTTACAAAAATGTGAATTCATCAAAAATAACCATAAAAATTCCAAGGTGATAAAGGCACAGTGGAGTAATGGTCCCAGCCGCAGGGAATTGTTTTGCTGAAAAGAATAAAACTCTTTTCTGTCACACCCTGTTAGTCATGGACTTGATTAATATACCCTGCCTGCCCGCCTCTCTCTAATCCTCTTTTTAACCTCCTCCTAGACGCTAAATGACATTATTTTGGTCTTAACATAGCCAGCTTTATGAGGCCCGACTCTGAAATTGCGGCCAGTAACAAAGCACCAATAAGATAATGTTTATACGTAGAAGCAGTTTGCTCCTGAGTGGTACCCTGGCTGTGGGGGTAGGGTCTCTCCTGACCTATTGACACATTCCACTTAAAATAAGATGAACCTAGAATCTCAGCCAAACATTATTCAAGCTGCTTAAAGAAGGACAAAGGAGAGGAACAGGGGAACTGGGACAGTTTGGCTTATTGCATGCAGAGAGTTGTTTCTCTGCAAAAATCAAGCATACACACACACACATCTCATAGCCAATAGGCATGCAGACTTGTTCTTAGTTCTCAAGTCCATTGAAACAGGGACACGTTGATAAAACTAGTAGCAAAGTATTCAGCCCACCTGTAAAGGTCTCTGCTGAGAATAGAATTTAGCCTCCAGAGCAAAAGGCACAGAATTTGTCCTTCAATTCTCCCAGAAGCGTGAGTGAAATAAGAGAAGACTACAGCAAATAAGCCACTTGAAATTCCTCTCAAGGCTGTGAGTTTCATCAGAATTTTTCATTTTCACCTTGGAAGTACCATGAACAGGGGTTTCCTTCAACTCTAGCCTGTTGTCAAAAATGGACTTTTTTATTTATTTATTTTTAATGAATACAAACAATGCCTGGCCAAAAGTTAGAGGTGGCGTGAAGCTCCATCCACTTCACACCTCCATAAAAATTCTGAACTATATGGTGTGTGTGAGTTGCTAAATGCTTGTTAGACATTGACCTTTGATTGGGTGAACATCATTGGTGTTCCCTTTTATGACCTCAACACAAGCGGTTGCGATACAGATGTTTATATCTCATACTTAGAGGCAGTTTTGTATCCTGGCTATGCGAGGGCACCTTACTTAATGCTGTTTCTCCAAGTGAAAGTGCTAATTCTTCAGACTATTTGAAGCCACCACCTTTCCCCAGAATCTCGTCAAAACTATAAACTTCATCAAGGAGGCCATGGGCTCATGTTGCATTGTATAGTTCTTGGAACCACGACAAGGTAGATGGAAATAATAATTTTTTTAATTGGTGTGTGCAGCAAAATAATGAATGAAGGTCACTTTCCCCATTAACTGTGGTCCATTTTGTCAGCTGGGTATGTTCAGCTGCTTCCCAGATTTCACAGTTCCCTTATGTTACTTCTTTCTTTTCCTAGATAGGAATCAGATAAAATCACTGATAGTGTATTCAGAATGAGTCAGAAACACAGTTTTGGGCCTTCGGATAATTATCGTGAGCCAACTCTTCTATCACACACACTTTAGTAACACTATTACAGTGGATGTGTGTGAAGATGGTTCTGTTATAGGGATGATATTCAAGCTGAATAATGTTCCTTTTTTAACAACTCACAGACATCAGTACATTATCACATTGGTGATAAATGGTTAACATCACACCTCAGAACAATACTAAGACACATCTGGATCCCCAGGCCACTGGGCTGAAAGGAATGTAATTGCAAGAAAGTTTCTGGGAGATGCTCCTGCGAGATATTTTCAATGAATTATACTGATGGTAATAAATGCTTTTATTTTAATAAAAATCAGCCCCACAAATCATCACAAATTCAACCATATATCGATAATGATTATTGCCTGGAACAAGTTACCTGATGCTTCTGTGATAACCTTCCCCAGTATAACACTGCCTTCAATTCTGAAGCATCTTGTTGCTACATGGGAATGGGGGATGCTTAGAATAATGCACACCTGTAGGAGTTGCTGGAAGACTTGAAGGAGGGCTGCCAGGGAGAATGACCAGTGATTGAAATGAGCATGTGTTCTTGCTCTCATTGGAAGAGCTGCATTCAGCTTTACAGGACAACAGATGCTGCCATCTCTGGGATAATGGCCCAGGGTCTCAACTGGGATGCAGGCTGTTACCCATATGCTGCTCTTGAAACACACGGGCATTGGGTACCCTAGAAATGGGGTTATAGTTGTTTGCAAGCCGCTATGTGGGTGATGGGAACTGAACCCAAGTCCTCTGCAAGGGCAACAAATGCTAACTGCTGAGCCAATTCTCCAGCCTCCTTTTTAAGAGTTATTTATTTCCATAAGTTGAGGAAACACTGATCTGAATAGCATTCAATGTTTTCCTTCTTACCAGAGTTCCCAGAGCCTTGGATATACTAATATTCTTTAGGGAAGATGGCAGACAAAAGAATCATTTCCTCCACAGCATCTGAGGAAGCAGCTTTTCAAGTTGATATTTTAAAAGGTGTCTCAATGTTTCATTTATTGCATTTTGTAAGTATTTATTAGTTACCTACTGTGTTCTGGGCACTTATTAGAACAATAGAAACAAACACTTACAGGATATGTATTTTCTGCTTTCTTAGATTGGCATCATGATGAAAGTAAATACACAGAAAAGTGGTGTTGTATCAACACAAATAAGGAAGACAGTCTAGGCTGATAACAGGAGGGTTGTATTGAGGGGAGATGATCTAGAAAAGTCATTCCAGGAACTAAGCAGAAGGGCACGGATGCAACCATTTCAGAAATGCAGAGAAGAGGACATTGGTTTCAGTATTAAAAGAAACCATTGATTTCAGCCAGAATGTTGTGCTTTCCAGTTGGAGCTGACTTTAAAAGCACCTGGTATTGCTAACTGCTTGCAAATCATTGTCTGTATCATTATAGGGTGTGTGTGTGTGTACCTCAAGCTGGCCTTGAACTCGGGCTCTTACTGTTTAGCATCCTCAGTTCTGGAACCATATGTCTTGTGCCACCACCCTTTGCCTTACCTTAATTGCCTCTTCCTGCAGCCTGTCCTTTTTAGTTAGTGTTGCCTGAAAGTGTTAGGGTTGTTGTTGAAATTGTTGGCTTCTACCTCCTGCCAAACAGCATAACTCAGGTGGTCAGTATTTGTGATTATTTGAGCCTGATCTGCAGGTGAGGCCTTGGCCTGTCCCAGTGATTTGGAGTGAAGTGGGGCAGTCTCTCCTTAGGTGACAGGTCTAATGGAGACACGTGCTTTCAGGGCAGAAGGGGGAGTGTGATGAGTCATCCCTTGTGACATGGTATACGGAATGCCTTTGCAAGTGACAAAGGCTGTTAAGGAGTGAAGGCTTGTGTTTTATTTCTTGAAGTCATTGTTTTTGATGATGTCACAAAACATTGTCATGCATAGTAAGGTCATCTTAACTTCTGTTCCTTCTGATATCTCATACCTGGGACCCAGACCCAACATATGGAAACACCAACAGTGGGTGTTTCCTGTCATTCTGAAGAATGAGGACTCCCTGGAGGTGGTTTAATGGGCAGTTTGGGGGCAGTTCAGTGCCAAAGCACAGTTACCATAGGGAAATGCTTTTCTGATTGATTGGTTGACTGCACTGCCTACATTTCCCATTCTTTCTCTTATGTTTTGGCATCCTTGATGAAAATGGTTTTGTGGAGGGGGGAACCATTGACCATAGAGTCTACAAAGTCTCAATATTGAGTCTTTAGCTACCAGGATGCAACCTCATGCTGCCCTTCCCAGGTGTCCCTACTGCTCATCTCTGCCTCCAAAGCACTCCCATCTTTTTATGTGGCCTGCTTATGTCCCTCTGCTAGCGTGCTTGTCTTCCCTTTCAGCTGGCTGAACTGTCTTCTCTCTCCCTGGGTAATACTTTTACATTTGTTTGTGCCTTGGCTCTCTGAGCTGTGAAGATTTATTTTCAGGGTGACTTCACTCAAGGGCTTGGATATGCCTGATGCAAAAGTGTTTTGTGGTGGACACTGGGCAGGTGGCCTTGTCCCCACCGTGTTAGGATTGGACAGTGGGAGGTACAGGCCTTTTCTAAACAGTGCCTCAGATTGCATTAGGCCCTAACAAGTTACCTTCCCCCAGTTTTTCCACTTTCCTGTCTTTGCAGCTAGTTTGAAAGGCAAACACTGGGCCCCAGAGGTGAATGTGAAGGTGTTTCAGGAGGAAAGCAATTGTTATGTCACGTACCAGCCATCCCTGGCAGCCCATTGTGGCTGACAATGGATGAACAATGTCCTTGGAGACACTTTCCTCCTTGAGAATTGAGTGTTTTTGGAGGAGCTATCTCTCAGATATTGCTGCAGCCTGTCTTGCAGGAACATATGGCTGCTATAGAAATGGTTCATAAAAAGGAAAGGAAATGGACCTAAACCAGAGGGAGTTAAAGTTTAAACCTGTGAGGCTCGATTCTGTCTGAGGGATTTTACCTGAGGTTTCATAGGATAGATGGAAATGGAGAGTTTTAGGAAGATCAAGAGTGTTGCCCCCAAAGACAAGGAAAACAAATGGGTTTGTTTTTAAAAAGGCTCCCTAGGTTTCACTGATACTCTGAAATTAAGACTCTGTGGCAAAAGCAAGACACCTAGTAGGACGACTGTGTGCCTTGTATGGCTTTGGTTATAACTATCTTCCCCCAAAAGGTTGCCCTGGTAAGAATTTGTTACCTCCTTTGCTGTTGAATATTGGCACCCCTGGCTAAGAATTTTAAAATATTCAAGTTATTCCACAAGTACTTTCTCAACATTTCTGTGTGTCTGAGGTATATGAAATGGTAAGTCAGAGAGGCCTGTCTTTAATAGGGTTTCTGTTCCTGATAAAACACAACCAAAAGCAGACTGGCCTACGCCTATTCCTAGATTTCTGACTGTTGTCAGAAAGCCCTCCCACCTTTGGGAGGGAGGAGCTCTTGGATTCTATAAAAAGGCAGGCTGATCAAGCCAAGAAGAGCAAACCAGAAAGCAGCAGTCTTCCATGGCCTACGCTTTAGCTCCCGCCTCCAGGTTTCTGCCTTGAGTTCTTGCCCTAACTTTGTTTGACAGTGATGTGAAAGTTGTAAGCAGGAACAAATCCTTTCACAATAACACTTAAATTTGTGAATGTTTCATTGACTGGCATGGACCACAGGCTAACTAAACTGATAAATAAAACTGACCATCACTAAAGTTCATTATGATAAACTTTACCTGAGGTTGGTTCATTTAAAGATAAGGCTAGTCACATGAGAATGGACCATCATGAACTTCTAAGTGTCCTTTACCCTAGTGCTAATTGGTTAGTCATCAGGAAAAGAGAGAAGACAATGCTTTTGGTCCTGTTCTCTTTCATTATAACATTGGCTGTTTAGAGTAAATATGTTCAAGTTAGTTAATTTAGGAACATCGTGTAAGAGAATGGAAACTTATTATGCGTCAAGGGAGTGGATCAACATTGTTTTTAACTTACATGTTGAATTGGTACCTGACATGGTATATGTTCCCAGTCAGCTGGCTATGCTTGCAGGCATTGCATCTTACCCCTTCTGTAGGGTGTTCCTACAGAATACCAAGAGGTTTTTGAAATTTCAGGAAACTAATAACAATCTACTTCATGTGCTTTCATCAATTAATTTCCCCCTTAAAGTGATCTTAGTTGCTTAAAAATAGTTAATGGAAATAGGTTATGATGTGATTTTACATTGATAATCTATTTACTCCAATTTTCTTCTTTCAAACAACAACAAAAAAATCATTCTCTCTCTTTCTCTCTTTTAAATGTGTTTTTGAAATCTCTGCCAGACAGCCTTACTATTCAAATACCTATTTTCAGAAATCCTTGTCTTTGGCCTGGTGATTTCGACCTGGCACCCCACCTTCCATAACTACAGCTGTGTGGATGGAAGTTGTGACTCTCAAATGCATATGAAAGAGGTTTACCCTGTGGCTATTGTAGTCTCTGACTTTCTTCTGAATTGGCCTTATCTGCATTGACAGACTTACCAGTTTACTTACTTTTATATTTATTACCTGTTTTATTTCCAGTTTGGAGTATCTGCTGGTTTGTTTGTTTTTTGATACCGACTGAGTCAAGAGCCTGGATTCAGATCTTTTTGTCACCATCTTTAATGGTAGACCCTTTGATCATTGGCTCAGTGTCTCAGAACGTGAGCCCCACATTTGTAAACTCTGGCTAGTAAGAACTATTTTCTCGGACTATCATATTGAGCAGTGAAGAATGAAAAACAAAAACTCATGCATGATGGTTATTACAGAGGGGCTCAGGCTTGGAAGGAGTCACAGGGTCTCTGCATGTGGTAACAGCATAGGTTAGTACTTGCCATGTACAGGAAGATGTTTTGCTCTTCCATTTCTGTGAAGGAAACTGCCTTTAATAAGTGGAAGAAGAGTTCAAAGTGAGGGACTAGAGAAATAGCTCAGCATTTAAGAGCACTGGCTTCTTCCAGAGAACCTGGATTTACTTCCTGGCACCCACATGAAGACTCACAACCATCTATAACTCTAGTTCCTGGTTGTGCAAAGCCCTCTTCTGGCCACTGTGGGCACTGAACACATATGGTAGATGTGCATACATGGGATCCAAACATCCATACACATAAAAATTTTAAAACTATATAAAAGAGGCAAAGGTGAGGCAAAGCAAGAATTTTCTAAGGGAGAAGAAGCATTTCCCTTGTCCTACTGAGTTTTGTTTTTGCTAATGAAGTCCTGAGACCTTGAGGAGCTACCACTTAAAGACCAGGTAAAACCCAGACCCCATGATTCAGGAACTTCAACCGTGATCGTACAAATCATGATATAAAGAAAGGGATTCAGTCCCTGCATCTGACAACTTCCATATTTCAGAGCCATTGTGAATGTATGCATTATACCTAATTTTATTTCTTTGGCCTTTAGACTCTGTGTGAATTTTTTATTACTATGTCTAATCTCTCTAGTTTGTTTCTGAGAAGCTGAAGGCTTAGAAGTAGGAAGGAATTCAAGTGTGATGGCAGAGGTGGTGTGCTGCTTTCCTGCAAGCCAAGAGGCCTACAGATTATGTGCCAGAGTTAGTTAATACTGGCCAATGCAAAGCCATCCATTACGTCTTGACATGCTGTTTGCAATCTTGGCATTCCACAAAATGTTTTGGTGAAAGAGTTTTCTCCATTTGGCAATCTAGAGTTCTCTTTACAGACGCTGGCAAGGTATCACGCGATGTCTGAAATGCTCACTGTTTCCTCTGTTGGTTGAGTAGCTTGAGTTAGCTGTTGAGGGATTAGAGATAGTAGCTGCTTCTCCGGGATTATTTATTCTTTTAACCAGAACAGAAAGCTCTTTGTCTAAGCGGCTTTTGAGGATGTGGACTTTCTGCGTTGACACTATCGGGGTCTCCCATACCAGCAGAGCAGCCGTGGGAGAACTGTGGTTCAGCAACATTTAGAACATCCTTAAGTATCTCTGTCACCTTGCAGACCACAAGGGGAATCAAATTCAGAAGACCCCCAAAGTTGGACTGGGAAGAAAGCTGAGGATGGGTGAAGTGTTTGTTGTGTAAGCATGAAGACCTGAACTGAGATTGACCGACACCCATTTAAAAAAAAGTCCAAGCCTGTGACCCTGTGTAGGGAATGCAGATAAGTGGACCTGTCTAGCTGAAAGGATGCGTTCTAGGTCCAGTGAGAGATCCTGCTTCACAAAGTAAGGCGGAGGCAAAGAGGATACCCAGAGTTGATCTCTGCCTTCTACACATGCATGCATGGACTCACAAGGAGACATGTGACAAAGGGACAAGATGGTCACACATACACAAACCCCTAAAGATGCTCAGGAAGCTTCTTCAAGTGATCTAAAGCTTTCTGATTTCTAGGGAAATCTTTATTGTACTATTAGCAAGTTTAGAATGTCTATAGATTCCTACTACCGAAGAGCTGAAAGCCTGAAATATTTGTTACATACTCAGGTCTGTCTCCCAGGGAGCTTCTTTGTTTTGAGAGTGACCTTGCATGCATAGAAATGCTGCATTAATGTACCTGGTTCTCTACATTTTTGTGATCACGTGAATTCAGGTTATTTAGCAAATGTATCACAAGGAACTCTTTGTCTCCATTTCCCTGGCACTGGAGAACAGTTTTACCAATAGGCACATGAAACCTATTGAGGCAAGCATTGAGGTTGGTTAGGTTTGCAAGGTCATAGACCTTCCCTGCTCTGCTAAGATGGCAGGCATAGACATTGTCAGATCTAAGATTTCAGGATGTAGTCATGGTGCTAGTGTGGGAGATGAGTTGGTGAAAGGAGACGAACAATTAGTTAGGTTGGCACATTTCCATTAATCAACATTCCTTGGATACTGTGGTTCATCCGACTGTGTCTACACCCAGCTGTGCTATAGTCAATTCTAGCCTTCTCCATCTTTCAAAATGCTGTGATGAGCGACTGCTAAATGCCTTCCCGGAATCGGCTCATTGTATGTGTGGTTTCCCCCGAATGACATATAAATAGAAAGTGGTTCTCTGTGACTCCCATCCTAGGTTCTGATGACTTCCTTTCTTCACGGCCCACCACCCTGTGATTCCTTTAGAATCTTTCCAGGCATGAAGCCTAGCTCTCTCTCCGGTCATCTGTTTCATTTCCTGGCTTGAGCTTCTCGGTTTTTCCGAATTTGGGTATGGACGTATCTCTGACTGTTTCCTAGCTCTGTGTATACTTTCACAATCACATATACACATGCTTTTCAAAGCAGTGTCTCTGTAGATTTAAGTCCTATAGCCCCTCAGTACCTCAGTCGGTTCTTTTGCTTTCTTCTCTCTTTTCCTGGTCCTTATGCTCTTTTTCTACCCTTCCCTCAGCAGTTTTGTTTATTCTTTAGTACGCACCTCTATGAAAAATTACATGCTACATACTAACAGAGTTCCTGTGTGCTTTATCATGTCCAGTAGAGAGCATGCCTAAATTACATAAGACCCAGCATTCAGTCCCTGACCCCAGTACTGGGGAACAGGGAAGAAGAAGAGAAAAAAATCATCTATCATGCTCAGAGTCCAAATACATTTTCATTTAAAAATTATGTAAGTTATACATACTTGTGAAAAAATACACTTTCATTGAGAGACAGATACTGTTGGGAATAAAATGCCTTGTTTTCAGATATGTTAAAGTACGTATTGGAATCAAAGAATCGTGATGAGTTAGTACTATTATTGTATATCTATCCATGTATGTTTTTCATATAAAAAACTATATGCGCTTTAATCCTAGCGTTTGGGAAGCAGAGGCATGCAGAGAGTTGTCATTTTGAGGCCAGCCTGGTCTACGGAGAGTTTCAGGACAGCCAGGGCTATATACAGAGACCCTATCTCAAAAAGAAAAAGCAACAATATTAAATATTTATATATATATTGCATCTCATTTATTTTTATTACTTAATACATAGTAATTATAGTACTTTGCCAGTGGATTTGTTTGTTTTTATTTTGTGTGTGTCCTGGTCTTACCTGCATGTATGTATGTGTACCACATGCATGTCTGGTACCTGCAGAGGTCGTAAGATGGCGTCCGATCCACCTCACCTGTAGTGATGGGTGGTTGTGAGTCACCACGTAGGTGCCAGGGTGGTGTGGAGGAGCACAAGTGCTCTTAACTCACCCATGACCCCTCTCTTCTGCCCTAGAAGTGATGGTCTTAGTAGCTACATTTAAAGATACACCGCATTTGTCTCAACCAGTCTTCTACCTCATGACATTTAGGTCATTTTAATGTTTTGTTCTTATGAACAATCATATATTACATACGATGATATAGCGATCTTGGTGTATGTTGTTGAATCAAGTTCCTAGCAACATATTGTGAAAGCAAATTCTTCTTCTGCTTTACGAATATGGGAAAAGAGGCAGGATTTGATGGGTACTAACTAGACATTATTTTGCGAGTATCTTCCCTGGGTTTCTGAAATCAGGTCTTTTTTTTTTTTTTTTAACAGTATTAGCCGTTTGTATTTTATTTTCATGAATTGTCATTGATCTTTCCTAACTTTCTACAGAGAGTTCTATATTGATTGAAAGGAGCTGTTTAATGACTGTTAACTGTCACAGAATATATTGCAGATGTTTTTGGTGGCTTGCCATTTTTGAAACTTGATTTGGCGTGTGGGTATTTTTCTCACAGAAAGTTTCCTACAGATGCATTTTGCCGAATGATGGCTTTACATTTTGCCTCCTTTGAAGGTCTCTGGTTTGATAGCACTCTTACTGAGGTCGCCTTGCTGTCCCACCATATTGATTAAACTCTGTTTTCATTAAGCCGTCCCCATCCCCTCCAGCACTTATCATTTTGACTCAGTTCTCATGCACGGAGTCTGAATCCCATGTCTGACCCTAGGCAAAATCCCTTCCCTCCTCTGATCTTCATGCCCACCTTTGAAGAACCCATCTCCCCAGCCCCACGCTGCTGTGTGATCAAAGGAGATGATGCACCTGAATGGACTGAGTAACAGTCTTGGACTCCGAAACATAGGAGGAGAGCTTCCTTCTTCCTCATTGGCAGCTCTGTAAACACAAAGACTGCTTTGTTTTTAGTGACCTGAACAGAACACTGAACCTTCTCACTCCAACATGCACATTACAGGAAAGTACTGATGCCCACACTCACTGAGAGAGTGACGTGCAACTCCTCTCTGGGCAGTACACTGGCACCAGTTTCCTTTCAGATGTTGGTACATGCCACGCAAGCCCACAGAGCTTCTTCCGAAGACCACTTAATTTTGATATTTAAAGAATCCAGATCACTACCATGAGCAGCCATCTCATCCTGCACCACTGAGGTCTTCTGTGGGCTCTGACCGAACAGAGGCCTTATAAGGAGTGACAGCCAAGGGCTGTCTGTCTCCCGTGTGTGCCTGGAGGAGCCCAGTTCACAAGTGTTGCTGTTGGTCCTTGAATACTCTGATTTTTGAGATGAGGGTGCAAAGAGCTTCTTTATATTCCCACATACAGAAATCACATTTCATCTTAGTCACAGGAATCATCTACTTCATTTGTTTCACAGAATGCAATGATGATTTTCTATTTCTACTATGTCCCGGCATAGATAAGATTTAGAGACCTAATCATTCCTACTGTTGTCCCATTTCCCATCTCTACCCCAGGTACCATTTTCCTCCACCCAAACTATGAACCGTCAAGTTGATCAGAGGGCTAAACCTAACAAAAACACAAACTCAACACCTTTGGAAAGCAAGGGTGCGCTTGCGCTGAAAACATGAATGACACCAGTGACATTTCCCCCTTTCCCTTATGATACACTGCTTCAAAGTAAAGGAGAATAGTAACTACCAAGTAGTGCATCTCCCAGCTCACCAGGCATTTTCATGCCTACTGACATGAAAATCCTCACCACAACAATTCTACAAGATTAGTATGTTACTGCGGCCGTGTGTTAGAGAAGGCAGCAGAGCCAGGTGCCTGCAGTACTTTCCTTGTTGCTGGTAGAGTCCCTCATGCTGGACCATGAGAGGCATCCTAATGGGGCTCCCTGGCTCGTGTTCATTCTGCTGTCCAGATGGGAGACCTGAGCTTCAGAGAAGTCTCACAGCTGCACCAGGTACACCCCGAGCACAGGGACCATCCCCAAGCTGAGTTCTTCTGACCTCACACATAGTGTTCCCTTGATTTTGCCATTATCTTTGTGGCTGTTCTGATGGCTCAACATGGGCAGTTTGGCCCTTGCCAAAAATGTCTTGGCATAATGAAGACTTCCAGATGTTCTATGATGGTCAGTTTCTACAGAAGGAGGGACAACCCTATGTTTTGTAAGTACCTTCCCCAGTACCAAGTGTCTTTTTTGATGCCCGGGACAGCTGTGCCATGTAGGTGGGCTATCCCAATGCTGTCCCCAAATGGGCGGTGGCCACTGCATTTCTATTTCAGGGCTCTCTCTGCCTTGTTTATTCATGCAGTCAGATAAATAGGACTGTGGTCTCCAGCGCTCAGTTGTAGAATATGCTGAGATTCTGTAAGCATGCTGTAATTTTAAAAGTGTGACTGTGAACATATACCTCCTGTTGCCATGGTGGCCCCCACTTTAACTGGGCCGCTCAGTAATTGGACCCTAGAATGGTGTGGGTAGATGACTTAGGTTGACAAGTTGACTCTGTGGACTGTAAACCTCATAGCCATTCCCCCAGACATTCACAGCCCAAAAATGGCCTCGTAGATGGCAGGGGCTGCATCTGGTTTTTACCCTGGGTTTGAGGGACAACCTGTCCTGCTTCAGTTTTCTGGCGATCCTTCTGCATCAGAGACAATGTTCACTTCATTATTCACAATAGCAACAGCCAGCTGTGCTCATTTTCTTGGGTCTGCTTCTTAAGTCCTTGTTCCTACACAGTAATGTTGAAGAGGGCCGTGCTTATAAAAGAAAATTCTGAGCTTAGGGAAGTTGAAGCTTTCATAATGAATTCTGTGTGTGTGTGTGTGTGTGTGTGTGTGTGTGTGTGTGTGTGTGTGTGCGTGCGTGTGCGTGCACGTGCGTGCGTGTGATGGATGTATGTGCACATGTATGTAGATACCAGAGGACAACCATGGGTGTTGTTCCTTACGTATATCAGCATGCTGTTTGCCAGCATGAAATTTTTCAAGTACAATATTGCTCTGTCTCCCACTCCCCCAAGATTGAGACTACAAGTGTGTGCCACCATACTTGGTATATAAAAACCAACAAAGAAGCATAGTTTCTTAGGGTCATATTCAGGTCTGTGCATTTTTACCAATGACCTTATCCCTTCATATGTTCCTTTCCATTAAGAAAGGTTTTTCACAGCTTTATGCCCATAAGAACATACAAAACCGAGAGTGCCCTGGAGAGTTGCCTCTTATTCAAGGGCAGCCTAACTGACCCGCCTCAGCCACAGAGGGATGTTTTAGCTATTGAGAACAGCAGCTCTTTTTGCAGAAGAGCTGTGTTCAGTGCCCAGCACCCACGTGAGAACCCCAAAACATCTTTAACTCCAGTTGTCTGGGATTTACTGCCATCTGCCGGCTTCCTTTGACATCAGACACATGTATTACACATACACACGTTCAGGCAAACACAGCGAAAAGAAAACCAAATAGGCATTAATAGGACTCGTATTGTGTTTCACGCCCTCAGTTTTCTTTGGCCCTTTAAAGGAATGTAGGCATCACTCGCATTCCAAACGGAATGTCAGTGGAGTGTTTGTGAAAGCACAGCCCAGATACGCTCATGGCTGCTTGCTTGGCATTGCTGCCCTTTCTTCTGGGTTCCGTCCTAGGCTTAGGCCACATAGCTCTGCTCAGGCACGGGTCTCCCACCCTGACAGCATGCTCTCCTCGGTACCACCTTTCAGCTACGCTCCTATGAGCTGCTGACACTGGAAACTACAGGGACATGGATGTAAAGCCGGGATATTTATGTTGGTTTGATTAAATTAACTGCGGCAGTAAAAAACTCAGCCCTTCATTTCCTGCCTGGTATGTGCAATTTGGAATGGCGACACTGCATTTACGTGCAGTGTTTCTGTTTACATGGTGTTGCAACATTTGAGAAATTCCCAGAGACACTTAATCTTCCTTCAAACACTGGTTTATAAGCAAAGGACCAACTTATTATCACAGAGTTATTTCTCTGGGCCCCTGATGAATAATTCTGAGTTTGCATTGTTCCTTTTTAGATTGTTGTTCTATTGCCTTTTAATTTGAGTTTCTCTCTTAACCTACCAATAAAAGGACAATGAAAAAAATAGTTTTTTTTTAAAGAAAATTCTTTCAAGGGCTGTTGAACTTAGAAATACTTTCTTTATTGTTTTTCATGAAGTCTCATTTAAAATATTTTATTAATGCAAAGAGGCATGCATTTGGGGCTAAGGACCAGTGAACAGTAACCATGGCAACCAAGAAGCCATTTGGGACACAGGGGGAAAAACTCAATGAAGAGTAAGTGTTTTAATCCTTAACTTTAATCCCTTTACTTCCTCTTCTCAAAATGAAATATAAATCAGGCCCCATGCAGCACTGCAATTTTTCTCTGAAAGGGATGTTGGCAAAAGAGGCTTAGTAATGGACAGACATGTTTAAGGAGTTTAATCATACGATTTGTTGTAAAACTTTTGAGACCACGAGTGACCGGTTCCTTTGAGTGGCGTCAATGAGAACCAACAAAACATACTTTGAAACTGATTAGAGAATTGGCACAGGGGGACACCCCATTTCAGCTGTGGTAAAGACATGAGAGACTGAAGAATTTGCTGGGTTCCTGCAGGAGGGAGGGAGAAGGCTGGGGATGTCTCCCTGATAGAAGAGAAAGATTCTTTTGATCTTCATGGGCTGAGGAAAAACGCAGTTGCGTGTACTCCGCCTGCTACCATTTCCTGACGTTTGATTGCTATGGTGGTTCTGCAAGGGCCTGGGTCTTCCATTGTCAGCAGACTTGGGGTTCCACTAAAAAGCTCAGACTTGAGTTTCTTTGGACAGTAAAACAGCATCCTTAGAAGGATACTGTATTAGTTCTTGACTGTATCTACTTAAAAAATAAGATTGTGTGTGCCTCTTTCATGTGCATGTATACCATGGCATGACATGCTTACATGATTCAGAATTCGTTTCTGCCTTCCACTGTGTGTGGGTTCCAGAGACTGAACTCTTGATAGTCAAGCTTGGCATGGCAGTAAACACCCACACTGGAGGAGTTCTCCTCTCTGCCCAACTGTCTTTACTTTTTTATTTTACTGTTACCTTCTAAACGAACTAAAACACTTGTTCTACTTATTTTCCGATTAAAAGACAAAGAAAACAAAAAAATGCCTTCTGTTTTCTTTCTTTTTGCTTTTTTATAGCCAGATTTAAAACTATGGCTCTCACACTGACTTACAATATTGGTTTTTTTGGTTCCCTGGTCTGCCTTCCTTCTGCATTGCAGGATTACTGGGGAAGAAAGGACAAGGCACGTTCATGGCACGTTCCCTTCTTTCCACATATGTGTGTATACATTTTGTATATATATGTATATTTGTGTGTATGTATATAGATGTATATACATACACACAAATGTGTGTGTGTATATATATATCTATATACATATATATACATATATATATATATATATGAATGAGTATTTCATGATCTGTTTATTTCTAGCAGGCTGCAAGGTTTCCAGCACACATGGCTCTTTGCAGAGATCTAAGGTAGCTTGAGATAGCTTCCTGTGGTGTCAGAATGTGAAATTATTTCTAATAATAGCATCTTCCCAAGGGGTGGGGTTGCTGATAATTATGACAGACAAGAACACAAGGCCCAGAGTACTCAAGAGTGGAGTTAGACACAGCTGACCGCTGAGTTTAGAGTTCCTTGTCACCTCTGAAAACAAATCACATGCAATGAAACCCGCCAGAGCCAGGGCACTTGGTTTGGAAGGAGACTTGAATCCTCTTCTCCAGACTGGAGAACCTGGTGCTAAGTCGCTGACACTTGTGTCTGCCTTCCCCTTCTTCATTGGGACATCTTTCTAGCTGTCCTTTTGAGTAGGTGAAGCCCATGTTACCTAAGACATTGATTCTGCGATTCTATCCCTTACAGTCCTCATTATCTTTCCCATCATTCTCTTGAATGTTTGCTTCTTTAACCAGCATTTCTGGGGTGCAGTTATTTGTTTTTGTTTGTTTGTTTTAGAGAACAGATTGAGCTAATTTAAAATGGTGGGTGAATGATAAAAATAGAAAGATAAAATGCTATCGCTTTCTCCCAGAGAAAAGTAGATTGTCAACATGAAGCCGCCTTGGTAGGGCCCTCACAAACTGGAGGAAGGTCCTGGAAGAGTCTAGTCCTTGCCTGAGTTCCACTCCAAGGTTACTCTCTGTAAGCTCCTTTCAGGTGGCTCAGAAAGAGAGCTTCCTTTTACCAGTGCACTAAAATGTAGTGAGATCAGTGCAATAGACATGGGCAGAGATGGTGGTACGGGGCTTGCCTAGCATACACACATATTTTTAGCAAAAAAAAAGTCTTATCTATCTATTCACAGAAATAACTTCTTGGAAGCCCTTCCTTCGGCAGGCCGGTGGTGAGATAACCGGAAAATCTTAAAGGCTGAATATGTGCTCTTAACTGCCAGATCTCACTCAGTCAGATTTTCAACTTGGTGGATTGTCAGGGAGGGGCCTGGAATTTAGAGTTTGTAGCTCCTCTGCCTTACAGTTCCTGTGCTCTGCTTTTCAAACATACGCTAGACAATGAATCTTTAAAAGCAAGGTGGCAAATGAGCTTTGCTCCCTGTCCTTCCAGAGGAGGAAGAGGTAGGAAGTGTGTGTATAAATGTAATGATTTAGCATTTCCTGTTGGGAGGATTGCTCATTTGCACATTCTGCAAGTCAACATACAGTTTTGAATAGAATAGTGAGGTCGATCTAGTGAATTTAGACGATTTCACATAGAGAATATTATTTGGTGAAATTTGGTGCAAATGAAAACTGACTAATGATGAGAATAAATTCCCCAAATATTTGGATTTCTACAGTTTAATATTTGTTATGATTTCAGTTGGTTATCTCCTAATTTATTCTCAGTTGACTATTGAAGGATATTTGCACTGCCTTGCCCTCTTCTTCCCTTTGGGCTGTATAAATGTGGTTTAATCTGCCTTTTAAAGCCTGCCCTAAAGAATAATTAACCCTTAATAGCCACTTATTGATTTGTCATCCACTCGTTGATTTGCATATTTGTTCCCCAACATTGTTCTAGAACAACATTCATATTTATAAAAATATGATAGCGCCAATAGACTCTGCTTATAGGAACTGTTTTGGCTTCCATGACGTGTAAGTGGAGAAATTATTACAGAATAGAAAGATCCAGAAAAAGTACAAGGGGGAAGAGACATGGGATCTGACTTTAGAGCGTATATATGCAAAGTAGGTGTGTAAGAACAAACAGAGAAAGGGACTGCACACTAGGGAAGCATGTGGCTCAGAGTAAAGCACAAGCCCCAAACGAGAATGAGCAGGATTATAAGAAAGAGCACCTTGGCCCTAACCCAGGTCATGAGACAGAAGGCAGCATCAGGAGGGATAGCTGCTTGTTGGAGCACATGAGTCTGGGTGGTAGGTAATGTTTGGGAGGAAAAATCACTAAGGGACTTATCAGTGCTTGGGAAATTTAATCTGACTGGAGTGTGGGAGACATGGGGGGGGGAGCAGAAAGCAAGTGCTTTTCACCGAAATGACAGCCTTCAATTTTTAGAAGGAGGCATTTGAAAATTGCCCAAACACTCAGGCGCATTATAAATCAGCCTCGGATCCTTTGCAGCCATTCCCTTTTTATTACATGAAAGGAAGGGGAGAGGAACGCCCAAGATTCTAGGATCTTTGTAGCTACTCCCTCTGCACACTTCCTAAACTAGCTCAGGCAGGGGCTGTAGTCAGAAATCAATTCAAGGGAAGACAATACAGAGCTGGGAAGATGGACAGGGGAAGTAATTACTAGATAGCTGGCTGCTTTAATTAAGCTCTGAGAATGCTTGAACAGAAAGAAAACACTGCACGTTAACAGAGGAGATAGAATGTGTGTGGCCACATTAGCGCAGCAAGCTAGTGCGGGGCAGGGGTAGGGGGGGACTTATGAAGCTATGGCGGAAGTAATCCCTACTTCTTGCTTTGAGTCTTTGCAACTCTGCGGCCAGGCCCAAAGGCTGCGGGAGGATGTTGCAACAACAAATTCCACGTCAATGCTTCCCTGTTTGTATAATAAAGAACACGGCAACTTTCAGCTCAGTGTCATGTTTTTGAGATACACCTCATGGTGCAGCTTGACTTGGATCATGGGACATACTTTGGACTGTGCCCATTTGTGAGTTTAGTTTTTGTTGTTGTTGTTGTTGTTTCATTTAGAAAAATATTGACTCAGGAGGAAATGTATTTACAAATGTAGCGATGCAGGGAAGAGCCGGCAAGCTTAGAGCCTGAAAGCTTCTCGCTTTTATGATTGACACATGTGTGTGAAGCTCAGCTTTCCACCTCTGAGCAGTACAGAAGCAGATAATGGCACAGGTTTTCATAAAATACGATGCGGGTCAGTAATGCCAACATCCCTAGAGTGTTCTGGAAAGGGTTCACTAAGCAGATTTAGTTTCTCATGTATTTCTTCATCTCCTCTAAGAGAGTGAACAGTAGCTGCGTTCTCTGAGATACACTCAGCCGGGGTGACATTAGTCCCCGGAAGTAGTGCTCACATCCTGATTGAACACTCTCTGACCTTGGGGTGGGCTAAGGCTGAGACCCCGCTGTTTGGAAACATGGGTGTTTATAACAGCTGCTACTGCCGCTGCTGAATGGAAAACTATAGCCTTGAATGATTCCGGTAGTCGTGTGGAGGTTTCTCCCGTCACGCTGTCATAGTCCTTCAGAACGGGTGTCATCCGCTCCCGTGTACAGAGGAAAGCCCTGAACTCTCAGGAGGTCAAGTGTCTAGCCAAAGGTGGGCACCACTCAGACCTGAACCTAGATTTGTTTGACCTAACGTTTCTGTTGTTATTCTTTGTCATGGTGCTACAATGTGGAGAAAGAAAAACTGAGAAACAGACAGAGGAAAAAGATCCAGAAACTAGTAAGGGAGAAGAAAAAAAAAAACAGTAAGAATGCATGTGAGTGGTTTTTACAGAATCTCCCAGTAAATGTTAATGACAATATAATAATTAATTGAAAAAGCAGCTTTTACATGTTAACATTGGCTATGTGGCATGGATTGGTGAAAGGGTTCTCTCTGTGTTACCCCCATAACAGGTTTGTAAATTGGGTCTTGGGCCGGTGGGCTAGCTCACTGGTAAAGGCACTCACTGCCGAGCCTGGCTCTCTGTTTTGATTCTAGAGCCCCTGTGATAGAAATAGCATAAAGTTGTCTTCTGACCTCCATAGGCATCCTATGGCACGTGCACACACAGCACACAGGACATCATATAAAAAAACTAGTCTTAGGAGCTATTGAAAAATCTTTTCACGGTTGTCAGACACTTAGTAAGAAAGAATATAAAAGTTAAAACGGAGTCCAGCTCACATTTTGGTTTACAGTTGATATAATGGCATAAGGTTTATTTTAATGGCTGTTGATGGTAAAGTGTTGTTCACTGGGCAGAGGCTGTTCTTTTTTTAATTATTTTTTAATTTTTATTATTAGTTACATTTTATTAACTCTGTATCCCAGGTGTATCCTGCTCTCTCATTCCCTCCCAATCCCACCCTCCCTCCCTGGTCTACTCTCTGCCCCTTTCCAAGTCCATGATAGGGAAGGACCTTCCCCCCCACCTTTCCTCTGACCCTGGTTTATCAGGTCTCTTCAGGACTGGCTGCAATGTCCTCCTCTGTGGCTTAGCAGGGCTGCTCCTCCTTTGGTCTTAGTCAGAGGTAAGTCATGATTGCTAGTGCCAGGAAATCAACGTATTCTGCAAATGGCAGTGAAGGTGGGGCAGGGGGGAGGTTGCAGCTAGTAGGCTATTCAATTAAATGAAACACAAGTAAAGCTTTGTATCACCAAACAGCAATGGAGCTTTAGCAGGTTTGATTTCCAGTATAAAAGAACGCTCAGAAATAAAGCCTGTCACACATAAGGAAAGGCCCAGAATGTTTATTTGACATCTTGCTTACGCTGTACCGGAAGCCTGGGAGAGGTTGGGATCTGTGTCAGAGTCTGCACCTCCTATCTCTTAGACCCAGCATGGCCTTAGGTAGAAGGTAATAACTTGAAAAGCCGAAGAATGAATGAGCAGTGCATATCAGAACATGGCTTTTTAAAAGTTGTTGACTGTTCAGGCTATTTTAATAGAGGAAATAAAACATGTAGGAAGTCAAGAACAAGGTGCACATTGATTCCTTTGAGCCTCTCCTAGTCGGATGGCCAACTCACTGTTACTGCTCCGTATTATTTGCACAGAAAGATCCAGTTTATATGCTGCACAGAGGAGCCAGTACTGATGTTTGGTCAACCCATGTGGTGGAAAGCGCTTTCTGTGTCTATCTCATTTAGTTGTGAAAGCTTAGCTGTCCTCACTTCACCCAGAGGGGCCTGCATTCATTGACTATGCCTCTGTGGAATTTCCTGGCCATTGGGCCATGGTTTGATAAGCAAGAGGCTCTCCTGGAAGAACTATGGGAAAAGTCATTCTGTGTGGTCTGGGGGCCAAGGGAAGGAATAAACCCCAGTGGACAAATAATAATTCAGCTTCAAGGAAAATTCATTCATTCATTCTCTCTCTGCCCTCTCTCTTCTTCTCTCCTCTTACTAATTGTGTTTAAGTTAGCTTACAAAGTATTGTGTTTTGTTGTGGCATTTGAATGCACATGTACCAAATTCTGCTGTAATTCATTCCCCTTGCCCTTCCTAATGCATGTTCCCTTCCACCAACTGGTTCCCCATAAATGGTCCCTACTTCTACTTTCATTTCTGATACATTTCATTACTGCATTTTTCTCCTCCCTTAAGGTCAGTTCCTCCTCTCTCATGATCCCTTTCTACTTTCGTGACCTATGCATGTGTAAACACACACACACATTTATAATGAGTAAGCCTATTTATCATTGGAGGATGCTGTGTGGTAAGGAGGTGAACTTTCTTATGTCAAAAGGATTTTGACAGAGGCCAAACTGACTGATGCCATGGGAGGCAGTTGTACTTTGCAACTTAGAACTGTAAATGGAAATTTAATGTCAGCTTAATCAAAGTGTCAGGTCCTTAGTTGAACTGGTCACATTTCAAGTGTCTACATCTCACATGGGGCCACTGGTACAGTGAGACCATGTAGAATTTTTGGCTAATAAGAAGGATTATGAGACCCTAGGAGTATGTGCTCTGAAAGTCTGTGTTTCTGTGGATGGTTCCAGTCAACCAGTATTTAAACCAAATAACTTTTTTTGTGTGCATACTGGGAATGCCTGCTCATGGCATTATTAAGATACATACCCAGTCGTTTATTTGGTATGTCCATCCATCAGTGATAGGTACAGTTTTTGGCCTTATTAGTCATTGCTGACCAAAGCATAGACCACCTACCTGGGCAGTCCTATCTCCTCTGATGCCATTTTCTACCATTTCACTCTTACTTCTTTTTCTCCTTGCAAATTGGTCATTCCCAAAGGAAACATTTGATAGCAAATTGTTGGAAATTAATTACCTATGATACGCAGAGCCACTTCATAAATGTCAGCACTGAGCAATCCCCTGGAGATGGAATTCTTACATTCAACTGAAAATTAATTGTAATTAATATAATAGGTTAATTCATTGTAATTATTTTTAAGCCTTTTGGCAATGAGTTAATTCCCTGAGATCCACATTGCTCAAAGTGTCATAGAGAACTCTTGATAAGAATGTCCTGGTAATAAACCTTAAGCCTCTAGGAAAAAAAGAAAGAAAAAAACCAACAAAATTATTTGTCTTTCCATCTGGCTGGGTTTCTTCAGAAACATATTTTGATGGCATTAGATTTCTGGAGAACAAAGGAGCCCTGGCAAGGTGATGCGTAAATATGCCTAGCTCAAGTGGACTCTGCTCACTGGAGAAAGAGCACAAAAAGGCCTTGATTGTGCCTGGTTTTCTTTGGAAGTATATCTGCTTCAGACTTACAGAATGACTTTGCTCCCGGGATAAAATGTAATGGAACTGCAAATGACAGAATCTGGCCTTTTTCCCTGTCCTGATTATTTCCACTTGATTCACTTAATCTTGGATGATTATTCAATCATGTCTGAAACAAACAAAAGAAATGATGGGAGTAGAATTCCTGTCCCATTTGAAGAACATAAAAACAAATACAAATCACTCCTGAGGGGGCCTTGTTTTTATGTATTGGGAAGAGTCACTGTGTTGTGAGGGAAAACAGCTCAAGTTCCCCTGCACAGGAAGCTTGTCAAGCTGTGATGGGTGACTTCATTATTAAAGTTGAAAAACAATCGCTTGAAACAAGTATTTCGTAATGTGAGGCTGCACAGAAGCTCCAGAGCCATTGTGTTTACTTGTGCAGGGTAAATACAAATTGCAAACCCTAAAGTGCCTCAGTGAAGATAGTCTTCACTGCTCAGTCGTTCACAGATGGAACACCCAGACTCGGAGTTGTCCCATGTCGCCCTAGTATGTCCATGAGCCTGATGCCAAGTTTACAAGGAGCAGGATATAGGCAGCTCCTGCTAGTTGCTGAGAGCTAGATCAGGGCTCACAGTTTAAAACAAAAGAAAACAAAACAGAAAACCCTTTCTTTTTTTTCCAATTTTTTAAATTAATTTATTTATTTTTATATCAATCACAGGTTAGGTACTTTGCATCCCAGGCATAGCCTCCTCCCTCATGCCCTCCCACCCTCCCACTCCCTCCCTCATCTCCCTCCTCCCCGCCCCCTCCAAGTCCACCAACAGGGGAGGACCTCCTCCCCTTCCATCCAACCCCAGCTCATCCTGTCTCCTCAGGGCTGG
>CM053762.1:41552848-41568763 GCA_028658305.1 Pachyuromys duprasi | reverse complement strand
ACCATATGTTTCTTTCTGATTTTGGGATACATCACTCAGGATGATAGTTTCCAGGTCCCACCATTTGCCTGCAAATTTCATGATTTCCTCCCAGAAAACCCTTTCTTAAAGCCAGGGTATAGTTGCCCCTTGGGTAATGTATCAGTGACAGCTGAATGCCTCGAGATAGCCCTGTTACTTGTGGCTTTGTTTTAAATTTAGTCTCTCTTGTGCTTTCACTTATACACTATGGCCTAGAAGAACCCAACATCCAGTAGCCTTCCAGTTTCATCCTGTTATAAGGTGAATGAGAACACCCTCACCCCCTGTGCCAGGCATGTGTTAAAGGTGCAGTTTGGGTGGTAGTGAAACCGTCAGCTTAGGGAGAGGCCCTTTGGACCTGAGGGCTGCTTCCTTTCTGGCTCCTGACTTAATTGGTGAGCCTTTTGTCTACCAGGTACTCCTGGTGGTATGTGCTGCCCTCTCTGGTGTGGTAATAGAAAACTAGCTGTCACACTTATCCTTGGTGTATGTGAAGAACCCGTACAAAAGTGAAATGTAGCCACGTGTTCTTTCAGGTGCTTCTGATGGGCTCTCAGCAGTCCAGAATGCAGTAACACTGAGTTTTCCATGTTTTCTAAAGTGGGTGCCCCCAGAAGAGTGCTGTGAGCCAAGGACTCACGCAAGTGCCTCCCACACAATTTCGGAGAGAAGCAGGGAGGAAGCAAGGGGAAGGTCCTGATTCAGATGGCCTCCTCAGCTGTGAGGAAATGTGAAATATGACTTTAGTCTCAGGTTCCGTCCCTTCTCAAGGCGAAGAGGATGGTGGACCTGAACTAGTTGCTGGCTGTGGTGGTACCAAGTACAGAAACTGGGAGATGGTTAGGCCATGACTGGGGATGGGGAGGGCACATTGCCAAGCGCCGAAGTCCAAGAGGAATTGAGTGGATTGTGAGTACCCTCCCCATGTTTAGTTTCATGTGAACTTTGGGAAACTTTCTATTTGGAGGTAAAGTAAGAAGTGATCTCATTGTGTATTTTTAACATCATACATCAGTGGAGACAGTCACTTCCTGTAGATAGAGTGTTGGGGCTCATGCGCACAAATCCAGTTGACAGACAGTGGCTGATCTTGCACAATGTTGATGACACACTGCCCTGTGCTGTTGGCTTAGGAAGCTCGGGACAGACCGTCGGCAAGCACCTTGTGGGGACTGAGTTGTGCAGACTCCGTTCATAACAAGACACACACACACACTCCCATATACAGTTCATTCACAGGTTTAAGGCTGGAAGGTGCCACACTCTCTGTCCCCTGGGTGCTTGGTGTTTGCTGCCCTGGTCAGGGGACGTTTCGTTCAGAGGAACTGTGAACTGGATCTTGACAGGAGGGTACTGCAGGAAGAGAGGATGCTGTGGCTGGCAGAGCAGCAACACACTCCAAGAGGTATCTAGACGGCAAACCCGACAGCTGAGGAGGCTGTGTCTGTCCAGGAAAAGGGAAGGCCGAAGGATAGAACCTGCCAATGTCTTAGTCTTTGGGACCGTGTTAGTGAAGTATCCATAGAGAGTCACGTTTCTTAATTATGGGGTGGTAAGTGCTAATTTAGGATTGTTCCTCTGAAATGGATGAGCTGGAGATGTGGTCCACTCTGAGTGGTCCAGGCACATTGCATCCCTGGAACCAGCCCCGGTGCAAGCCACCTGCAGGTTAGCTCTGTCCCGTGTCCAGGAATTGCCCGAGTTAATGTCTCCAAACTGCTAATTTGATTTCAGTGTGTCCCATCGCTGTTCTCAATGTCTCTCCAGGTCAAAGCATGGGGGCCTGTATTAGGCAAAATTGATAAGGAGAGGTAATGGCTTATATAGAAGCATTACGAAGGGGATTTACAAGAATGGCCTACAACCGATAGGAACTGAACCATGTTAACAGTGTCCATGTGCATACCGGAGAGGCCAAGAACCCTACAGTGGCTCAGTTCATGAAATTGGATGCCCCAGTAGTCCCAGCCTGGCACTGAAGGCCTAGAAGGTCGCCGAAGAGCCACTGAGCTTCATTCTGCATTGGAATTCAGAGTCTGATGGTGACAGAGACAGATTCCTAAGCAACACTTGCAAGTGTACTGCTCTCTCTTCAGACCTCTTTATTACTCTGTGCTTTGGTGGGAGGGCCACCCACTCTGAAAGAGAGTCTCAGCTCATCCTGCAAAATGTCCTCACAGGCCTTCCTGGAAGCATGTCACTTAGTTGATTTCCCACCAAATCAGGTTGATGGTTAAGATTAACCCCATCACAGGACCTATCCTGGACTCTTCTTCCGCTCTTATGTTCTGTATCAAATCCAGCTTCGCCTTCCGAATAAAAGGTGCCCACTTTTCAGCACCTCTGATTGCAGCAGAGTGTCATTTGGAGCCGTGTAACAGCCATTCCCTCTGCAGTGGTGTGTAACACCTGCTCCCTTAGCAGTGGTGTGTAACAGCTGTTCCCTTAGTGGTTCTGTTTTACACAGTTATCATAGTGTTCACAGTACAAGGCAGACCTCTCGCCTTCCTGCTTGCCCTCTCCCATCGCCTTCCTAAACAGGAAATCTGTTTGTTTCTGTAGGCCTTATCCAGTTGAACCCTACCAGTTCTCGGGTCCTGGTCACATACCCTTCTTGCTCTAGTGCACACTCCTTTCTTGTCGCTATTTTCAAGCCCATCAGCCGGACCCCTTTGTCAGAGAACCTGTGGGATCTCAAAAAAAAGAGACTCTAGGTAGGCAAACAGAAGCTGAGCTAATTTTCTAAGAATATGGGTGGCAGAAAACACCCTTTTGTACTAAGACAGAAGCTAGCACCAGGGTGAGGGGTGCAAGGCCCTGCATGGCTGAGTCAAGACCCTGAACATCCTCAGACCTTCCCCCTTCTCCCAAATGCCCACCCCCAGCAACACTGCCATCTTCTCTTCATTTTCTCCCAGAACACTTACTACCTTCTCTACAATGTAGCTGTGGTTTATTATTTGTTAACTTCCTAATCTAGAATGCAAACCCTTCAATGAAAGTCTTTGTTCTGACGGTTGCTGCATTTCAAGCATCTAAAATGGCACCCGGCATTATGGCTGACGCCAAAGAAAGGTCTGCATAGTGAATGAGAAAACTACAGGAAGGCGATGTTCTAGAACCCGTGTTGTCGTCTGAGGCAGCTGAGGCACAGTTCCATGGGGACCGTTTACATTTCCCATTCAGAACAGCAGCCCTTTTAAAGAGAAGAATTGATCGGTGGCCTGAGATCCCTCCTTTATCCAAAAAGGGCACAGAAGTCTCTGTGGAGTCAGATATTTGCTTTTTCCTGAGAACAGCTTTAAGCCTTGTAGAAAATTTTAATTGTTCATTCATGTAAAAGAATATGAATCTAAATTATTTTTAAGACCTGAAACCCATGCAGCCAGTTATCTTTGTGGTTTTGCAGAGAGGCAGATACATAGGTAGGGAACTTTATGGTAATTAGTACTTAGGACGCTGGAATTGATGATTACTTTCCACTGGAGATAACACCAAGCTTTTAAAGTCCAAAGGTCTTGCGGAGGCTTCTCATAAATCTGTCAAGGTATTTCCTAAGATGAAGAGCACAGGAGCACCTCCGCCTTCCATGCTGGTTGAACCTATTCTCATAACATGTGTCTATCCAGTGACTGGAAAGAGTTTCACATCTTTTGCTTTTTCTTCTCCTTCCTTGGACTTTCCTGAAACCTGCTAATTAGAGGTCTGAAGCTTGTGCTTCAATGAAAAAGAAAATACACGTTTTTTAAATCATAGCTAATCAGAGAAGACACAGTGATTTTTAACTTCTACAAGAAAGGAATAGTGTATTTTTATCAGGCTTTGTCTCCACAGTGCATTTCCTGTCTCTATAGCCTGAAAATTTCTAGCTCTGCTCATTAGGATTCTTAGAGACCAGCAATTCTTCAAGGGTCACTCCTGGTCCCCGAAGCACCATCCCCACCTGGGGACTTGGGAATGCCCTGCGGGAGTTTGTGACATGTGCCAAGCCAGAGAAGTACACTCATCAATGACCCTGACTAATTAAGCTGTGCCCTGTCTCTTTTTCATATATTCCTAGCAGCTAAGATGTTGTCTAGATAAACATTGGGAAGTTATTTTTTTATGAATACTTGAGTCTTTCGTTCCCAGCTAAAACTTTATTAGATTGAAAGGCGCCCCTCCAAGAAATTCGACTTAAGTCCTCTGTATCACTCATTTCAGCCTGGAGGAGCCATTCCTAGTGTGTTGATCTGGGATGGATACACAGCTTCATCTCAGAACTCACCATCTGCATGTAGCTTTCCTCTGGAAATTCTGTGTAAGGTTCTAAGGCTTGTTTAATTTAAGAAGCCCTGTTTAGAACCATGCCTAATCCTAGAGAAAACTAAATTAACTCTCACCACAAAGTCGTATGGAATCACGCTGCTGGAAACCATGAGTGCCCGTTGAAGCTGAGGGAGAGTGCCTTGTGTTTGATGCCAGGATTACCATGGCCATGAAATTCCTTGGAACGCTCTCACTGGTACTGATAACTAGAAACCCCTAGAGTGGTAGGTAATCGAAAGCAGAGAGTGTTCATTTTGCCCTTAGAACATGTGCACCCCAGATCACACTTTTAATGATGGGAGATAAATTAAAAGTGATGACCAGAACTCACTCTTAGCCTTAATTTTTTCCCCCCAGTTTGTCTTAAGCAGTGTATGTTAGGCTCACAGGAGAATAACGGACATGTCCTCCAAAGGCCCTGAGAGGGCTAGGCATTCACATAGGCAGACCTGGTCAGAAAGTTCAGTGTGCTAGCTGAGGAAGCTGTGATCTCACTGCCGTGTGTGATAAACGCTCCTGCTCTGTGTCCCAGCTCCCTGTGCTGCTCATGTTCTTGTCTAAGGTCCGGGTATAGGCTTGATCTCGTGAGATCTAAGGAGTATCATTTTCCCATGTATACAGTGTGTGTGTGTGTGTGTGCATGTCTATCCTTATTTATTCATTGCTATAAAAAATAAGCGGAGGCAGTGCATCTTATAAGAAATGAGGTTTCTGTAGCTTCCTGTTTTTGAGGTCTTAAAGTTCAAACACCAAGGTGGCCAACTAAGGGTCCCTTGGGCTGTCACATGGTACATTATGGCATAGTGGGAACACATAATAAAACATAGACAAAGTCCAGAGAGTGATTCAGGGGCTAGCTTCCTTGTCGTTTTCTTGAGACTTAACTAGGGGTCCCAGCAGATCTACCCTAACCCTTTCTGGGGGCAATGCCATCCATGGTCTAACCAACTCCTACAAGGCTCTACCTTTGAATGGTCCCCCCAGAGCTTCCCCTTTTCACACCAGGAACAAACAGGATTCTGTCCGTGGCAGTCAGTGCTCATGTGTATTCACAGTATACTTCATTGTCATCATCACTGTTCTGTGATCTTTATCAGCCAGTATTATGGATGGAAAAGCCACAGTGGAGAGCTGTTGCCAATTTTCCTAGTGTAAATGTTTCACCATGACCAGTTTCAAGCTATCTGTCTGACATCATTGCAAGGACCATGAAAAAGACACACACACACACAGACACTCCTAAATTGTTATGTTGGTTCTGCTTCACCATTAGAATGTAGAGTATTTGGAAGACGGGAAAAGACTGCTATAAGTAGAATATTAAATTCATAATGTTGTGGTTAAAAGCAAAACACATTTATTTACTTACTTATTTTTATGTATGTGAGTGTTCTATCTGCATGTACACCCGCGTGCCAAAAAAGGGATCCCATTTTAGATGGTTGTGAGCCACCATGTGGTTCCTGGGAATTGAACTCATTAAGAACAGACAGTGCTCTTAACTGCTGAGCCATCTCTCCAGCCCCGAAGCACAATTTTAATACAGTGTTACATTCCTATTTCATTTTGTCTAGGTTGTATGTTGTATTATTATTAACATTTTGTCTATACATTTTTTATTTGCCATCATCTTTATAAACAGTATGTCAGTGATTTAATGAGTAATTATTTTAGTTGTCCTAATTGTGGATGTTTAAAAGCATTTTCCAATTTTTGGTATTGCTGTAAATCATGCAGTATATCGTTAGGAGAATGCATACAGTTTTTGCTATTGTTCTTCATATTTCTGGATATTTCCTTAGGATAGATCTAAGAACCAAAATATTTTGATTATAGTCTTAAAAACTATTCTCTGATGCCCCTCTAGAAATTTTGTACCAAATATACTAACCTAATAAATTTATGAATTTCTACCTGTCAGATCATTACCATAGATTTATTTTGTAAAGGTTTTGGTGATTTGGCAAATTATTTTTAATATTTATTCATTTGTCTTATGAATGTTTTGTCTGTATGTGTGTTCCTGTACCACGTGTGTACTTGATACTCACAGAGGTCAGAAGAGGGCATCAGATCCCTTGGGACTGGAGTTACAGTTGGTTGTGAATGACCATGTCAGTGCTGGGAACTGAACCCAGGTCCCTCGCATGAGTCACAAGTGTTCTTAGCCACGGAGCCATCTCTCCAGACCCTGATAAAAAAAAGTATTAAAATTTGTCTTGGCAAGTGCAGTGGATTTTTTTTAATATTATACTTCTTTTATTAGAAAATAAAATACTTTAAAAAGCTGTACTGCATTTATAAAGACATTTCCAAAAATTTTTTTTGAGGTTTTAATTATATCCCTTCCTCTTTACTTTTCCTCCTCCCAAACCTTTCTTGTCCATTTTTAAATTCATGGCCTCTTTTTTCATTAATTGCTGTTGCATTCACATCATACATACAGATTCCTAACTGTACTCTGCCTGGTCTGTGTAAGGTTACCTGTATACATGTTTTGAGGGCCAACTGTTTGTTATTGGGTAACAGTAACAGCAGTGCACACTTCCCTGAGTAAGATGGTTTCTCCACTCTTCACATTACCTAGTTGCCTGTTAGTTCTCTGTGTAAGGTTGAAGCCTCAGGGGATTTCTCCCGCCCACTTTGGCATGTTTGTTGCTGTTGTCCTTGTTCGTTTCATGTTTAGGCAGTCATGTTGGTGAGGCTTGATGGAGATAGCATCTGATTTTAATAGAAAATAGTCTCACCCCAAACTCCCTGGTCCTGGCAATCTTTCCGCCCCCTCTTCGGCACTGTTCCCTGAGGCTTAATTGTGGAAGGCTTTTAGAAACGTATCCATTGAGACTGTGCTTTACAGCTCTGCGTTTTGATTGGCTATTGTTTTCTGTAATGGTCTCCATCTGTTGCAAAGAGAAGTGTCTTTGCTGAGACGTGAGGATTACACTTGGCTGTAGATATAGAGACAAGTGTTTAGATTGTCGTTAGGGATCATGCTGATTTAGTAGAGTGATGATTGGAGGGTCTCCTCCAACATCTATGACTTCACTAGCCTGAGTAGTCGGCTTGGTTTCCAGTCCCAGACATTGTATCCCTTCTGTTGAGTAAGCTTCAAGTCCAGTCAGAGAGCTCTTGGTGGCCACTAGTGTACCCTGAGGGTTATCATGCTGTGCAGATATACGGGCATTATTATTTTAAAAATTTGAGAAGCTCATGAGTGAGCACTGTATTTGCATCATTTCCACACCCCAGCTCCTCCCACGTTTCCTTCACCTGGCCCTTTGAAATCATGACCTCCAGTTCTGTAGTTTTTGTTGTATATGCATTACCATACCACTTTTAGTTCTCCTTTTAAACCTGCTCTCCAGATGAAGAAGCAAGCCCCAGTTTATAAGTTTCCCATGTCCAGACTTTGTGTGCTCTTCATCCCTGCCCTGCTGTACCTTCTGCCTGGGTTTCCTGGGCTTCAGGCTCCCTCTGTGCCAGCCTTATCATCCACAGGTCATTTGGACACAGAGGAAGGCAAGCCGGCTCCCCCTTTCCCTAGCTTTCACTTTGTTGGGGGCACCTTGCTTCACTACTCCCTAGGCTGTTAACTGCTTTGACCCCAAGATGCATTTCCTGATCATTATCTCAGACTAGCCCCCACATGTGCCCTCACCCCCATCTCTACAACTCTTCCTCTGGCATTTATCATTGCCTCATTCCACATACATTTTAGTTGTTCATCATCTTCCTACAAAGAGCCAAAGTTCTATAAAGACCATCAATATTCCTAGGCCAAGAGGGCTATGTGGCATTTGTCAAAGGAGTAAGAACACTCTGGTCCTGTATCTAAAGGCTTAATGTTACCTTTAATAAAAGACCACTTATACACAGCTTTCAAATATTGAAGGTAACCATTTGTGATGTTTGTAAGAAATGAATTTTTAGATTGTTAAATACTGTGTTTTTAACACAATTAGGTTAATATTTTTATGTCACCAAATGTTCCATTGAAATTTTTCATTTGAGTTATATTTACAAAATGTGTGTTTGTAAAGGTATTGGGGATGTGGATGGCTCAGTTAAACCGATTGCTTTGCAATTGCAGAGGACTTTAGCTCAACCCCTAGCAGCCACATAAAAAGGCAGGTGTGATGGTGCACACTTGTGGTCCTCTCCTGGAGAGGTAGAGGCAGGAGGGTCCCTGTGGCTCTCTGGTCAGTCATTCCAGACTAATTGGCGAACTCCGAGCCAGTGAGCCCCCTTTTAGCAGAGGTAGGCAGTATCCTGAGGACACCAAGGATTTTCTTTAGCCTGCTCACATTCATAGACATATCCACATGCACACATTCACAAACATAGCGACACACAGATACACACACACACATCCAGAAACAAACACATAGACACACACACACAGACGCACAGATGCTCACCACACATACACACATTCACACCCAGATACACAAAAATACATACTCAGAGACACCCACACATTCACAGAGACACAGATGCACGCTTACACACATACACATACATACATATACAAGCACAAACACTTGTACAAATCAACAGCCACATGTAATAAAATGAATCAGGCTATACACTACATTTTAACTCCATTTTGTTTTATTCTTTACAAGTGACTCCTATAAAATTGATTTTGTTCTGCATGACTAAACAAAAATGTAAATTCCTGTTTTTTTTTTCATGTAAAGAAGTACTGGGGTTTGTTGTTGCTATTGTTCGTGCTTCCTTTATTCATCCTCTATATTTAAATCTTAGCTTGAGTAAGTCTCCCTCGTCTAAAATTTCTAAGTGTCAAATCTTGGTAGAGATACCTGAATTTTCTCCTGCCTCTGTTCTTAAAGGTACTTTCCAGAGTGGACAAAGTCTACTTGAGTTTGTTTTTTGTCATCACAGTTACTTCCAATTTGATATTGAGTGAGCAAATCAGTGGGTGGATAGTGGGAAGCTGGGTTCCCAGAAGTGACCTCCTCAGGCTGAGGGGCTCAGACCTAACTGCAGCCTCGTGCTTCCTGAAGCACCTGCCAGGTGTTCCAGGGCTTGAGATCTGACCTTTCTGCTGACGCTCATGTCTCTCTCTGTGTTTGTGGACTGAGTGGCATCAACCCTTGGGGCGTGAAGCGTTTCCAGGCAGGGGTTCTAAGGACCAGCTTTCTCCATGTCTTTCTCTTTTTCTCCTTCCAGCTACGGTCCAGCACTGAGCTCCATCCGGATCTCCTCACAGACTGCCTGGCTGTGCAGCCACTGCAGCCAGCCACTTCCCCCAGAGATGCCGCCGCTGCCGATGGCACTGTGGGACACTCCCCGGGGCCAGGGCCTGGGCCTGAGCTCTACCCAGGTAAGCAATGAGCAAGTCTAGTTCACCGGAGAACTCACCCTTGATCACCTTCACTTGACCTTGCTCTGCAGTCATTCTCCTGCTGGGGAGCAGAGCAGCCCTTGTTTCTCCTCATTAAAAAAAAAAAGTCAAATGACACATTAGTTCATCTAGTCTGGACTTCTGCCACAAGTTCCTTGTACCCACCCCTCCCAGGAAGCTTAAACTTACTGATTTAGCCTCAAAGGAAATGGTTAGCCCTGAAGCAGGCAGCAGACAACATGTGGATTCTAACTGGAACAGTTGTTATCATTTTAAATCGAAGCCCCGGGTTGCTACAAAAACTTTTCACAGTAGTAAACCAACTTGTAAGAATATCCATTAATGTGCCTCAAACAAAGGGACAGGAAAGGAGGACAGTGTTGATCTCCTTTCTAGCTGGGTTTGAGTCTTGAATGACCCTGTATTCAGACAATTTGGGGTTACACCCAAAAAAGGAAGGACTAGTCTAATCCTATAAGAAAGCTCATTGTTTTTCTTTAATTGCCTTAGCTTGCAGTTTGGATGCATTTTTGAGTCTCTAGGATGGTGGGGGACTTGAGCAAGCACAGTTGGTATTATTACTTTACACACAGAATGCTCTCACTACAAGCTGTCTGAAAGTAGCACCAGCACCACATTCCAGACAATGAGACCTTCCATCCATTTTCAGTGACTTGCAAATCTCACTCCCATTTGCATCTGTAGCCAGGTTGGCAGCATGGGTTTTTTTCTTTTTCTTTTCTTTTTCTTTTTCTTTTTCTTTTCTTTTCTTTTTTTTTTTTTTTTTTTGAGAAGTGCTAATAAGCCATAGAGAATGAAGAATTTAGTGGCACGTTACACTGGAAGAGGAGAAAGGTGTGCTTGTGTAGCTTTTTAAGCTTGACATTTCTCATGATGGTCCAGTGCAGATGAGAAGGCCGTTTAACCAGTCATTGCAAGAGCATCAGTCCTCAAGACATTCTTAAGTGCCGTGTGCCACCGTCGGGACTTATCCTTTGAAACAGTATAAGTTCATCTTTTCTAGATCAAGAGAGATAGATTAAAAACTTACTTGAAAGGCTGACCAATTCTTGAAGACTTGCATAGATACATCATCAGATATATGTGGCTGCTTGTAACACTGCCAGCACATACTACAAAACTAAAGCAGTATTCAGCATCCTTAGTCGTCAGGGAGATGCAAATCAAAACGACCCTGAGATTTCACCTTACACCCATCAGAATGGCTAAGATCAAAAACTCTAGTGACAACACATGCTGGAGAGGATGCTGGTGAGAATGGAAACTTGTACAACCACTTTGGAAGTCAATCTGGCATTTTCTCAGACAATTAGGAATAGTGCTACCTCAAGATCCAGCTATACCACTCCTAGGCATATATCCAAAAGATGCCCAAGTGCATTTGCTCAGCCACGTTCATAGCAGCTTTATTTGTAATAGCCAGAATCTGGAAACAACCCAGATGTCCCTCAATTGAGGAATGGAAACAGAAATTGTGGTACATTTACACAATGGAATACTACTCAGCAGTTAAAAACAAGGAAATCATGAAATTTTCAGGCGAATGGTGGGAACTAGAAAAGATCATCCTGAGAGAGGTATCTCAGAAGCAGAAAGACACACACACACACATACATACACACACACACACACACACACTCACTTAGAAGTGGTTATTAAACGTATAATATAAGATAAATATACTAAAATCTATTCACCTAAAGAAGCTAATCAAGAAGGAGGATCTGGGGTAAGATGATCAATTCTCATTCAAAAAGGTAAATGGGATAGACATCAGAAGAGGGTAAAAACAAGGAGCAAGACAGGAGCCTGCCACAGAGGGCCTCTGAAAGACTTTGCCCAGCACTGCACAGAGTAGCTAGTTATTGCCTTTACAATCTGTTAACAAAAATAAGGAAGATGCAGTAAGTCAAGAAAATGGCTCCCTAATGATTATCAGATATATATGCTTTAGTTACCAGCTGAATGATTTAGCACAAAAATATTTTTATGGAAACCTGTTTTTGCTGTTGTGTCCATGTGGGTGTAGGAGAGGAAGCCCTTCAGTGTGGCATGGAACACTATCATCCCTTGGGCATCACACGATTCAGGACTCAGAAGGATGCTCAGTTCGACATTAAGATGAGCAGGGAAGGTGGTAGCTCTGATACACAGGAATCCTACATATCCTGAAGTATCTCCTTCCTTTATTGAAGCAGACTTCTCAGATTGATAAACAGTGGCTGATTGGAATGGGTTGCCTGAAAAGGCGTCCATTTCTGTAGGAGAAAATAGTGTTTCAGGTTAAAAGGATGAAATAAAATCGAGACCATGCTGAGGATGAATTTAAGTTGTTTACTTTTTTGCTGTTGGAAAATCCCTGGGCTCCCGAGGCCTGCTGCTTTGTGCACTCCAGAGACAGGGGCAGTGGTGAAAAAGGCTTGAGAATAGATCACTTCTTATTATTTATTTATTCTTCGGAGACTATGGCCTAGGTCATGGTCCAGGTCAGTATGGAAATTAGACTGACAGTAGATCAAAGTGGACTACTACTTTCCAGCTTTAGGACCAACATAAATCTGAGCTCCTATAATGAACTAATGAAGTAGTCAAGTATAAATTTAGAGAGTATACAGCACCATGGACCAACTGGACCAGAGACTGATCTTGGCAGAAGGTCCACAAACACTAATTAAGAATGGCCTGGGCAAATGATCTGTCCCATGTGTGGCCATAAAAGTAATGGCTCTTTCCAAACCACCGCTGTAACCGTGGACTTACTGTGAGGTGACCTTAGTGAGCCTGTGATCTCTGTCCTCAAGATTCGGTTCTAGCCATTGGAATCATCTACCAGAAACCCAGACCCCTGGGAGTTGCTCAGAACTGCTGATCAGTTGCGACTAAAGGTACATGTGAAGGCTGTCAGGTGACCTCGTCCGAAATGAGGTCCGCTTGCATCCTTGCTCATGCTCCAGTCCACCCGTGCAAGAGGTGCTCCGGATGGTACAAGCTGTTGACAGAGATGGCAGAAATATTCAAGTGCCACAGAAACTTCTGTGAAATGGAGAGCAATGCAGCAACCAGACAGATTTGGGGAGATGTTATTAGAGAATGAGGGATTTTATCAGCACTGATTCTGTTGGTTATAATGTAATCCTCACACTTAGAGCTATCACTATTGGACTATTGCACTATTCAAATTTTAGTGTAACTTTAAGCTTGGCGGGGGTGTTCTCTTTTTGATACCATATAAAAGCATAAGAAAAAGGAAAATAAAATTTTCTTTATGAAGTTTTATATTGGTATTAGCTCTCCCATCTCCCATTACTGGGAGAAGGGAGCTTTTCTTCTGCAATAAATTCAGGTTTTTTGGAATAAATATCACTGTGTTAACATGGTTAATAAATAGTGTTTCATTTTAGTGCAATCTCATGTTATATGTTTTAATATACTTTCTACATTCTTAAATTGACTATATTTGCTGTCTTTGGACAGCTTAGAAAGTTGTAAATATTAGACATAATTTTCTGTAAAACAGCTTCCCATGGTCTTTTCCCAAAAACTGCTTATTAATTTGGGGGGGGGGCTCATTAGTGAGCTCTAACCTGACACACAAATTTCCCAGTAGATTAAACTTTATTGGAAAGAGCTATAAAGGATGAATATAACCTACCTTAAAATCTCAAGAAAACACATAGCATTGTAAAACACATAAATATATCTTGCATTATCTTCAAAAGCACTGAAATTTACAAAAGGGAGAAAGAAACTGAGAAACTTTGGAACTGCAGCTAACAGACAGAAATGGAGACAAAAGAAATATGAGGGAAATATACTTCAATGCCTTTGTGATGGTATCTTGGGCTGTGGTCAGAGCTCAGGTCACTTTAGAGTAGTGGTTCTCAACCTGAAGGTGGTAACTCCTTTGGAGGTCAACCGACTCTTTCATAGTTACCATGTATCAGATATCTATGTTACAGTTCATAAAAGTAACAAAATCACAGGTACAAAGTAGCAATGCAAACAATTTTATGCTTGGGGTCACCACAACATGAGGAACTGTATTAAAGGGTCACAGCGTTAGGAAAGTTGAAGACCACTGCTCTAGAGCATCTATTGGCCATTGTCTATCAACTTAAACTGAAGTTGGCGACTGTAGGAGCAAACCCCATGACTTCCTCTGTGGGCATTAATGTCCCCATATAGTGTAGTCCTCCCTAGTCCTGAGCCAGTCCAACAGATGGCCTCGTGAAAATGCAGATTTCTGAGCCCACCCCTGGAATTTCTGATTCAGTAGTTCTAAACAAACCCAAAGATTTGAATCTCTGCCAGATTATTCTAACAGGTTCCCAGGTGCTGTTCATCCAGGCAGCTATGGTGCAATCCATAGTTTTGATGCACAATATATGAGTATGTGACTTCTATCAAAAACCCAATTTGAAGTTTGGAGGGGGCAGTTAGACTATGAGTCACATACGCCATACACATCTGTGTTGCTCAGTGTAGAAACCCATAGAAGACTCGCCAGAGTTTTCTTTTGATTCCTTTTTTTTCTGTTTGGTATTTTTAATTGAGACTTTTTATTATGCACACTCCATTAAAGCAAATTAACATGTTGTTTTCCAGGTCACACTCACGTGTGTAAAGCTGTTATAGCACTTCCTGCCTTTATATGTTTGCAAACTGCTAATTTCCATGCTTTGGCTTTCCGTGTCTGCATATTCCCTTGTACTTGTGCTGTTTTTTTCACGCAAGATGAGGCTGAATCACTCAGTTATCCAACGTGCAGAAGTTTTGGTTATTAAAACATTTTTTTTTGGATATGAGCAAGCAAAAAGCTGAAACGTCTGTCAGTACAAAGCGTATGTCTTGGTTACTTTTGAATAGTTATCGGAGTGTCTGTGAGAGGAGAGCAGAAAGGATTTACTTCAGCTCACAGTTTCAGAGGATTCAGTGCATAGCTGCTTGGGTCCATGTGCTGGAGCGGGCCATGGCTTCAAATACTTTTAAACTGCTATTAAAAACTGATTAGGAAATTAGATATGCAAGTTAATTGCTAGTTATTCAACTCAGTCATTTCAGACACTAGTCCACTTTATCACAGGAGTATACATCCTAAGTTTAACAGATAGATATGATTTAGTAGACAGATCTATTACATAAAGATAGGTAGCCTTCCAAAACTTCAGAGACCTACAGAATATGGCATTTAAAATGTTTTTATTAGATCCAAGATGGCTGCCAGGAGAGAACACTGTGTCTGAGGAGTAGGAGAGCAGAAACAATGCAGCGACCAGGAGACTGAACTCTGGGACCTAAAACACCAGCATTGTGAGTGCCAAGTGAACGGAACTCCTACGGTGAGAAAATCAAGTGGGAAAACTCTAGAGACACCCAGTTATTACCTGGAAAAATTTCCAGGTGACCAGCAGCGCACAGCTCCGATCTGAAAGAGCAGCTGCGCTGGGTGCCCGCTCCCGCCATTGTAGGCTGGATCGCACAGTCTCGCAGGCAGTCTCAGGAGGAAGCGGGTGCCATTTTCACTGAACTGCACACTGTGAGCTCACACTGCACCCGGGATCTGCTTCAATCCCATGGGTGTGCGGCGGGCACGAACCGATCGCCGGAACCACCACAGACTGAATGGATTGGGGGACCGTTTTGACCAGTCCACACACTGCAGGGGCGCGAGCCGAATGCTTCAACCAGCAAAAACTCAGTCAGTGTGTGAGTCCGCCTGCAGATCTGGGAGGAACCCGAGTTCTGTCTCAACCTATGGCTGAGAGGATCCTGGGACCATCTTGACCAGACCACACACTGAGGGCAAAAGCTGCACGCATCCGCCAGCAAAAACTCCAGTTCAGGTGTCTGTCCACAGGCCAGACAGAGAAGGCCTCTGGCACCATTTCAGACAGCCCTGCATACAGCAGATGCACACCAACCCAAACCCACTGTGTGTGCCCCAAATATCATCTCAGACCATGGTGCACAGCCCCTGGCACAGAAGGAGGTGCCAAATCTCCATTCTAAAGGAGAGCCCTTAGCAGCAAGCCCAGGGCAGAGTGCACAGCCCCCAGCTGACATCTCAAAACTGGACACTCAGACTCTAGCACAGAGTGAGGAGTAAAGACTCCAGACCAGAGGGGTGACCAGCCTGCAGTGCTCACAACTTCTAGCACAGAGCACGAAGCTGGGCACACAGAGCCCACAACAAAGTT
>CM053762.1:41451240-41542494 GCA_028658305.1 Pachyuromys duprasi | reverse complement strand
GCGGAGATGGTAGTTCTGCCTCTTTAAACACTCCTGAAAGTCCTTGAACTCTTATGCCATTGGATTAGTCTTTTGGGGGCTGGGTCATCTGGGGTTTTAGTTCTACCCTGGTGAGGTTGGATGAAAGTGATATTGGTCTAAAAATATAACTTCCTGAACTTTTAAACCTTCAAATCTCTTTTATAATACAACTTTCTTAATCCTGAACTTGATTTCTTTAATTAAAAAATCCATTTGTTCTTTGATATTAGTAAAGTTCAAAAGAAGCAAAACTGGGCACAGAGCAGAGACGTGTGCAAAGAAGGAAGTGGAGTAGAGTGGGTAGTGACGCCAGCTGATTAAAGCCTGCTGAGGTATCTGCCATCTAGGTCTTCTATACCAAGGTCCTTCCTCTCAGATAGACGTGGGAAGTGACAAACCTGGTCATCAGGTGACTTCACACTAGTTAGCTGATGTAAATAGCACATAGTTAAGTTTGAGGTCAAATGCAGTTCTCAAAGGTGAGGCTGCTGCCAGAATGAGGCTCTGGCTCATCATCAGTTTGTGATTGGCAGCGATGAAAACAGACCTAGAGCTTTGTGTGAGGACCACCATTGCCTGTTTTATTGCCTTGAATAAGGACTTCTTTGGAACGAAAGTGAGGGTGTTCATCACACCGTCAAGGAAAAGCCTGGAATCTGTTAGGCTCTTAGTTAAGAGGCTATCGGACCCTAGGTTGGGACTGCCATCTGGTGGGTTCTGTTATCTTTATGCTGAAATGTGGGAATGGCAGAGAGAGCAGAGGCCTGACACAGTGTCTCCCTGCACAGTGAGACGAGGTAGCAGGCCTGTGTGTTATGCCCCTTACAGTCGGCTGACTGGACATGCCATTATACAACTATCTTCCATGACCAAAAAGCACAGACACAGGACCCTTTGCATAGGAGCAAATAGCGCAAGATTGCACTTCCAGGGCAAAGGGTGAGCTGGGAGCCAACTCAGGCGGAGCTCTTGAGGTGGTGGTGAAGACGCAAGAGCCAGGGAACTGTTCCACCAGAAAAACAAAAGCTGTGTGTCACCAGGAAGGGGAGAACTGTTCCCTAAAAGGCACTCAGAGAAAAACAAACAAGCCCCTGAAATATGCTTGCTGTCAGCCTTGGTGTTTAAAGTGTGGGCCTCCTTCAGGGTACCGTCTCATGCTGCTTCTCTCTTGATTTCAGCTCCCATTTTTGCCAGCAATCATTCAGCCCGAAGTGGAACAGCTGCTGGGGCCCTGCCACCCCCACATCCTGCCAGTCACCCTTCTCCGGGACATAATGTACAGGGGAGCCCGCACAACCCCTCCTCCCAGTTACCTCCCCTCACAGCTGCGGACGCAGGCACTGAGAGGTAAGGCCATCTGTCTCTCCCTCATAATAGGTGTCGCCGCCAAACCTCCCTCTACAGAGAAGAGCTCTGACAGTTGCTGGATTTTATTAATAATCTGTTGGTGGGTTGAGTTACCCAGGGGTGACATTTTAAAAGTAACATACACAAAGCATGTGGACCAAATATCTCATTATCTGTTACATTTCTTTTTTAAATACATAACAAATGAAATGATACTGGCAGGTGACAACTCCGGTGTCAGGAGTTGGAAAATGTATCGCAGCCACCCATATTTGCCACTTTTCTTCACCTCATTTTGAGACTCAGTTTCCAACTAGATGAGGAGCTTTCTGGATATGGTTCCTACCACAGTCACACAGATAACCAGTACAAGCTTGTGTTGCTAGGCAACCTTCCAGTATTGACAAAATGACTGGGGGAAAAAAGGTAAGCATACAAGTTTGAGTTGGCTCACGGTTTCTGAGATGACAGTCCATGGTTACTGGGCCCTGCCTTGGGTTCATCAGGATGGGAGTATGTGGCAGAGGGCCCTCCTCCCCTTGAGGTGGCAAGGAACCAAAGAGAGAGACAGGAAGGGACAGTGTTCTCATTTGCCCCTTCGAGACCATGTTGCCAACAACCTAACCTCCTTCACTGGACCCCACTTCCTCAGAGCTTCATTTTCCACCCCCAAGGAGCCCTATAGGCTGGTGCCAGGGCAATGCCTGAACACACAGTCCATGGGCAATTGTTCAAGTCCAAACTGCAGCACCTTGGAAGAAAATTAAAAAGTGACAGATAATGTTCTATGAAAATTATAAAGTGACAGATAATGTTCTATGGCCGATGAGAAAACGAGTGTTCACTCCATACTTTTTGTTGGTATCACCCTCACAAGGAATTTCTGTGGAGAGAAAAAAAAAATCCCTACATAACTGTATGTTCCGTGATATTTTTACTTCTGACTTCTCCCATGGCTTTAGAGGTTTGGAGCTGGGTTCTCATACCTCTGCTCCTCAAATATATCTGTTTCTGCTAACCACAAACCCAAACAGTTGCTCAGCGAGCGAAAGGCATGGTGGTACAGGCATCGAGAGAAAAGGAGGTTTTCTCCACACTGGCAAAGGGGAGCAGCATCCCAGACAGCAAGGGCACCTACAAGACAGGGAGGAGGAGAGAGCACACGGCAAGTGCACAGGTCTTGGCCACTCAGGATAGCAGCATGCTGAAGGGTGATGGTGGGTTGGCTCCTGTGGAACCATGTGTTTTTAAACTGAGGAGTTTCCCTTACCTTTCTGGAAGCAAATAACCATTGTTACGAGAAACGTGCAATGAGATTGACGTCATAGAGGAAGAACTCTGCGTAACGGAGGCATTTACAGTTCGAGTGAGAGATGGGAGGATACAGATTTAAGCCTTTTCGGGGTTCCTTACAAATGCTGTGTCACCTTGGAAGTAAGACAGAGAAGTAAGGACAATTCACTCAAGAGCTTTATTAGGAGTTAGAATTGCTGAAGAACCAAGAAAAGGAGCCGGACCAATGGCCAGGTTGTCTCCTTTAACAAAATTTGAGGAATTAAAAAAAAAGAGAAGTACCAGCCTGGTTTACAGAACAGGGCCAGGATAGCCAGGGACGGGGGAGTGGGGGGTGGGGGTGGGGTGGGAGTGTCGGGCAGAGAGAAACAGAGAGAGCTTTAGAGTTTGACTTTTATGAGGTAGTAAAAGAGCCACAGGATGTATGTGATAATTAGAAATGTGAATCAGAAGGTAAGAATTATTTTAACAGTCTGGTGTACATGGTAAAGTGTAACCCCCCTTTGAAGGGGGCTGTCAGCAAAACCGTGTCAGCAGTTACCAACCATTACATTCATGGTCACCAGAGACAGGAAGTCTGTTCTTCCAGTTACCTGATGCATTCCCGAAAGCTGAGGGGAGCCTGTCCCTTTTCAAGTGGACTGAAAATGGTGTTCACCATAGCAGACTCGCATGTGGCTTCTTAGACAAACAGCTGGTACGACTGAGGGATTAGGGTTGGAATCTAGAGAATGCTCAGTTGTCCTAATCACTGTAAGCAGCCATGGAGGGAGAAAGAACGGGGCATGATGATGATGTAATAGATGATGTGAATGAATGAATGAAGTAGACCTTTGCATTTTTGGTGCATTTATGTTGCTGCTTGCCCTTGACACAGAGTGTGTTCCCTGACCCCACACCTGACTAACTATGCAAATATGAGATGTGGGTTATCTATCCCATTTAGGCTAGAGAAGAGGATGACATGAAGAAACCCTGAATTATTCACTGTTTGCGCTAGGGACCGGGATGAAAACATGGAGAGGAAATGGGTTTACCTTCCGCTCTGGGTTTATGCATCTTTGCCCTGTTTGCCTGGGAAATCCCCCAGTAAAAACTCCAGCAGTTTTCTTAACGGAAACAGGTTGATCACACTTTGCCATTTTAGTGGGATACTGGCATCTTTTCCTCTTCTGCAGGCATTGATTCATCATTTACTTAGCTTTAGCTCATTAATAAAATGGGCTGAGTCACGGTCAGAAGTTAGAAAAGCTGCCCACAGCTGCCCATCTAACATCAAGTTCTTTGATCTTGACCATCATAAAATAAATGTAAGTTTTCTCAAGTTGACGAGAGTCTATTTTTATTTTTAAATACTGACTGAATGACACATAATTTCAGGGATTCGAGCAGTGACACAACCCATCCTCTGGTGTTGATTTGAACTTCTTATGGGAAGCCGTGTTTTACTGTGTCATGTTGTATGTACTTTATGTCTATGACAGTGTCTTCCTTGAGGGGAACTCAGTGTCTTTGGAAATGTTAACTTCTTGGGCTTTTTAGTATGTCTGTTAACACCAAAAAATACAAAAATATTTGTGGACAGCCATTTTGAAATGGAGAAATCTGTGTAGCCCCAGTTGATAAATCGGCCAGGTTTGTGTCACTGGTCTTTGGCAGAGAATGTCAGCTGCCTCTCTTTTTTCTGAAGGCCCCAAGCATGGTGCACCCTGTAGTGTCGGTGACAGGGATCGGAGCTGTACACTCCCCACAATGTTAGGCTTAAAGAAGCTTTCCTGAGCCCCACTTCTGAGACATAGAAAGGACTGGCTCTCTTTACAGAATGTATAGTCTGGCACAGGAATTAGACCCCCAAAATGTTAGGAATTGTTGTTTTGGAAAAAACAGCCAAATCACTTTTACCAAATACCCTGACTGTCAGTTTTTTGAGTCCCCACTGAGAACTAGGAAGCAAGATCTTATATGTTTCTCACCATTCAAAGCTAATGCTTACAGGGGCCACGTTCTAACTCATCACTGGAAACGTAGTACCATCTTTTCTATATGCTAAAGGTCTGAGTCACCATTTTTTTCCTTACTGTTTTTACAATTGGAAAAACTCTCTGTTCTGAGCAAGCCAGCCCATTCACTACTCCTCACTTATTTTGCCTGTTGCTATACCTTAGCTCAGCCTTTCCAGCCTTATATGCAGCCTGCCATGCTCAGCTCAGTTCTCAACCCAGAAAACCTCTTCCTGTCTTGGGTCAGAGACACATGCCTATGTGGAACTCCTTGGTTCTGAGGATCTGTTTCATAGATCTACCAGCCAGAGCTGAGTTTCATTTGGGAGGGCTGAAGCCTGGTTTCCTCATAAGCTTCAAGTGCTCTGAAGTATACAATGGCAGGTGCTGAGGAAGCTTTTACAAGGGATAAAGTGCATTGAGAATGTCTAGGAAATAGGAAGTCATTGTCTACACACTGCCCCTATAGAAGGTTCCCACAGTATTCTCTTTGATTTTTCTGCCCCCCCTCAGGACAGTGTTTTTGCTTTTTTTTTTTTCAATGCTTCTGCCATCTTATACTTCCTACACGCTCTGATGCAATACCATGGTGCTAGTCTACCACATTTAGCCACACACACTAAGAGGTATGGTGTTTTCTTATGGCCAACAACACCAGGTGGTACCATTATCTCTTATTTGCATATGTAGTGTCAGAGTATGTCATGACTAGGCCTGTGGCTTTCCTAGTCTTGCTCCTGAGCAAATGGGTAACTGGGTGTACACAGCTTCTCCATAGCCCCAGACACAATTTCCCCCCTCTCTCTCCTTAATCTCCTAGTGTATGTTCAGTAATCACAAGAATGTAACAAGATACTGAAGTGTATCCAGAGCTATTGTAGTCCTTGTGGCACTGGGCAATTTATGAAGCATGAGAGGTGGTGGATGTTGAAGACACCGTGGGAAACATGATGAACCAGAGCATTGCCTTCCCTGAGCACTTAGTCTAATGGAGGACAGCCAAGCCAGTAGGCCACGGTGACTTAGGAGAGGAAAGCAAAGGCGATCAGTGGCTTTAGAGGTGCAGAGCAAGAACATCTAGATTCTCTCAAAGTGGGGGAGAAAACAACATCTTCCCCTGAAAGCCAGTGGTCTCTAGACAATAAGGGTGTGTGCAGGTGTCAGTAGGGAGGATAGCCAGCATGAGTGTAACAGAGAGTAGCCCTGCATTAGCCACATTAAGGAGTTTGAGCTTCTCTTGAGAACCAGAATTTATTGTTTGGCCAATGGGAAACCACGGTGTCTATAGTGTTCGTTCTAAATGTGCCTGATGTTCACCCACAGAGAATTCAGAATGTTTTCCATAAGAAATGACAGGAAAGTAAGTGTTCCATTTGGGCATCAGACAGAGGCTGTCTTTTGTAACTCTTAGACTTAACACTGTGGGGCCGATGGTATTTTACTTTCTAATACAACTTGAAAGGATCCTTTTGTCCTGTGCCATTCCGAGTGCGTACACTACACAGATAGAGCTTTTCAGGTCATTGAAGAGTCCCTGAGTGTCAACAAAGACTGAAAATTATCTCTATATTAGACAGAGCATAACAAAGGTTCAGAAACCAGAGGCACTCATTGGCCTTGCTTGTCTGTTATATTAGAGGAGAGTTGACTTGTGCTAAGAGTGCTCCGAGGGACTGGGTGCATCATCACATGGCCGCAATTTACTCGGGGCGCATCACTGAGTGACCCCTGACATGTATGGCAGATACTTTGTCATGTGCACAGAGACATTCCTAACCCAGAGGGCAACAAATAAATGCAGACAATAACTAAAGTCCATCAATCTTGATTCTCATGATCCTGTGACACGAAGCGAGCACCCTAGCAGCAGGCTCTACCACAGGATGATGAAGATGGCAGGGTCAGAGAGTTATATTACAAGTCAGGATGTTCTCACTTAGCATCTCCTGAGGATGTCTGTTGCTTTCTAGAAAGATGACATCCTTGGACGTTTGAGATTAAGAGAGGAAGAGTCTGCAGTCTTCCTCCTCTTTCAATATGCAAATATGTGTGCATGTGTATACACAGAGAGAGAGAGACTTTGAGAATTACTGAATGTCATAAAAAATTGAATAGATGGATGAAGCAAAGCCCATTGCTATACTGGCTTTGTAGTCTCCCCTGACCTACCTCTGATTTAAATGTCCGTCATACTTTCCGGCTTTAGTATATCTCTTGATAATGTAATCAAGAGCTAACTCTTATCTCTTTCTGTAGCTTTCCCATTAAAGACCCGAAAAGCCCAGGACTCCGCTCAGATCTGTCCTCTTGCCCTTTCTCATTAACTCCTGGATCTGTCAGTGGATTTCAAGCTTCCTCAGTACTACTCTTCCGCTTCATTTTGGGCCTAAGCAGCCATCTCAGGTGCAGCAGCCCCCTCATTGTTCTCTCTGTGACTGACTTTGCCTGTCCAAGCAATCCTCCACCCCTGTCTCGTTCACCTTTTCTCAGTACCCAGGACTTGCCTTTTCAAATGTAAATAAATTCTTTGTTCCTCCCAACACTCTCCCATCATGGTCCTCTGTGGTCTGGCTCCAGCCAAGTTCACCTTTGATTGTTCCCCCATGTTTAATAGGCTAAAGCCCTGGCGGCCTTCATGCTGTTCCTAGAAAGGACTGGCATCTCCAGCCCTTTGCATCTGCTGATCCTGATACACTAAATATTCCTGCTGATGCAAGCCTTTCTTTGCAGTGTCTGCTCAGAATCAGTGTCGATTTAAGGAGGCATTTCTTTGGAGAACCTTTGTTAGTTTATTTGCGAGGGTTTGTTTGTTTGCTTGAGATGGAGTCTCCTGTAGCCCTGACTGGTCTAGAATTTGGTCAGGCCTCAGACTCACAGTGCACCTTTTGCCTCTGTCCCCTGTGTGCTGGGATTACAGTATGAACCTACATGTTGCCTGAGAGAAGCCTTTCCCAATCCAGCTGTACTTGTTGCTTGACTCTGCTCTGTTTCCTTTCAGCAGCACATTGCCTGATTTTATTACGGATTTATATCCACTCCATTATACTAGGTCTCTCTGAGAGCAGGGACTGTGTGAGTACAGAAAGGAACCCCACTGTGAGAATGCCTTTGCTATTTCTGGACAAGTTAACAATAACCTGAGCACATGGCTACTGACTGTCCTAACACTTTCTCATGAGTCACCCTGTCCCCTACTGGGGGCTTTGCTGGGAGACTCCCATGTAGACTTGCCAAGCAAACAGCTTCATTCTAGTACTTGTTTATATCACAGTATTTTCCATGTATTTTTTAAAAATTAAACCACAACTGTTTTATCATTTTAGCTTAGCCCTACATCAAATCAACTATTAAAATGTCCATAAAAGTTACTGGTTTTTTAAGTGCTAAAGAAGTCACTTGAACTCTAAAAGCCAAGTCAGCCATCTTTATTTTGTTTCCACATTTCAAACAAATCCACCTCCCGTTAAACCCAAAATTATGTTTGCTTAGTCCCCTTGGATTTTCTGTCAGGAAAGTGAGTCATGACTACAAAAAAGATGGCTTGAAGTAAAATAGAATTCCTTTTCTGCCACCCTTACTTTTAACACATCAGAACTATGGTACTGTTGCTAGGCTATGGTATTATTCAAACCTGTCAGTGTACTCTCTTCTCCAACAAATTATTCAGGGCCAGAGCCTAGCAGACTTCCATCCTGAGTTACGTGATCACATAGCCCTGAGTTCCTCCTCTCTGATGTGGAACAGGCCATTCTGGAGAGAACATCCACCACAAGTTTTAGCAGTGTGATCTAGATCTACAAGGTCATTTCTCTTTCTGAGTAAAGGCATTGACTACTCAGAGACTTCCATCTTTTTGTAATCGAGAGGTTGTCTGCTTGTTGATCAGGAAAGAGTCTGTCAAGGTGAACAGACATTAAGAAGCAATGTTTTTTTTTTATGGATGAGGCTTTTGGGTTTTTTGTTGTTTGTGTTTTGTTTTTCTAAGAAATATCTCCCATTGCTTTTTTTGTGTAGTTAGCAGGGAAGAAGGAAAACCCCACATTTTAGGGAACCTCAGAGCAAATGGTTAGGGACATTCTCTTAGATACACATCCTCATCTGGAATAGATATTTCCTCCAGAAACAAAAACAAATGTGATATCCAAAGAAATGTTTCTAAGTTGAGCAATTCTGGCCCCGGTCTACCTGGGGCGAGAATGATACCAGGTAGGGAGGTGAGTCTCTGGAAGCAATGAAATGTTCCACCACATAGTTCTTTTGTGACACTGACCAGCATTTGCTGAGTATTTGTACTTGGTCCTTGTCTGAGCTGAGTGAGGGTGCTCCACATGCAAATTGACCATAAATGACCAGTGTTGATTACTTTCCACGCAGAAGACCCATGAGCCCTTTTCTGATTGGGTGTCGCATTTGAAAACACTGATTCCTCCAATTTACTTCTCTAGTCAGTTATTGAGTCTTTCAGGAGAAGGTGGTAAATATTCCTTCCTAGTTTTCAAAGATGGAAAGAAACCACGTCCAAACAGCACATGTCAGTTCCTGAACAAATACCTCTCAGATAGTTTCTTAAAATTCACAGAAAATACTGGCTGTGGTAGTCTCATTTGGCACTAGCTTGCAAATGTATCTGTCCATATATAGCAGGGATCACATTTAAACTTGATCCTCAAAGATGCATAGACTTTAAAGAAGCTGTTTATGTTTAGATACCACGAAGAAAGGTTTAGGATAGACTATGTAGGATACACGTGTGCCTCCCTTTCTCACGTTTTGGCAAAAATAACTTTTTTTTTCTTGTCTAGCATTCTCATTACAGTCTCATCTGGTTTTGCTCTCTCATAATGCATTCTGTCAGAAAGTGCATTGGCCACGGCTGCCATGCTGGACTAGAGAGAAACACTTATTTCACCGGAGGACACTGAGTTTAACACACTTGGTTGAGCCTATTCACAGCAACCTAAAAAGAGTGACATAACTGTAGAAATGCTCTTATCAGAACATTTTTTTAAATCAAATGTCCAAGACTACCCCAGACAAAATTTCCCTTTGGTTAGTACTCTCTTGAAGGAAAATTTGGCAGAACCAGAGCTTTCTTCTCACATTCACATCAGATTCTGAAACAGGAAAATGACCGAGTCACAGCCAATCCTGGAGTTCAGATATCTCAGAAATCTCAGCTCTTGTTTCTGCAGAACTCATTGTTCTTGTATACCATAGATCTTTTCTACTTCTCCATTTTCTTTTCCACAAAAGAAAACAGCAACACCCTTGGCACTACTTCAGAGTTTACCACAAAAAAAAAAATACATACTTATGTGTAACTCTTAGCCTTTGGCATTGATTATTTTCTTGACTTTACTGCTTGTTCTCTGTACCCAAATGAAATAACTCTCCTGTAGCTCACTTTGTGTATTCCATTTCCATAAATGCTCACTCATTAGTACATATGATTGAATCACATTTCAAAGCCTTATGGTCATTTCACCCACAGTTCTCACATCATGTTCCCTAAAGGCTTGGGGATCATTTTTAAGTCTTGAGCTCCTCTGTTTTGATGAACTATTTGCCCTAATTATTGACCCAGCTGTTTATAAGGAGACAGAAGCTCAACTCCTTTCCAGGGCATTGATTTGGCTCTTTCACTGAAGACCAACTCCTTGGATGGACACACAGCTCTTGGCCAGCATCGGACCTGCCCAGATGGACGGTTTTGCAATTACAACACCTCCCAGCAGCCGGTTCTTCATTACTGAAAGCTGCCCCCAATTGTCCCAGAAGCCGAATTCAATCTGCAGTTCCCCCAGTAACGTGCTGTGATTCATTTGGGGACAGATCTGGATTGAACCAAGTCCAAGTGTCTCTTTTGTGAGACAGAAGGGAAGTATAAGTAGATACTATAGTCACCCAGATGAATCAGCCAGGAATTCATGAAGTGATTCATAAATCGTTATAAAGACCACTAAAGTCTACTAAAATGGAGAGCTGTCTGGCTATACAAAGTGCAGTATTATCATTGGGCTGGTTTTTTTTTTTTAGATGTTAAATCAGATGTGAAATCCTTAAAACTGTGCTTTTCTTTTTAGGTTCTGAAAAGGATTTCTTCCCCCCCACCCCAGACCCCCTGCAGTGGACCAATGGCAAGCCATTTTTCATTGATTAGTTTTCACAGATGAATTTTAAAACCCCCACAGATGATACCCTACAATTCCTTGAAGAAAAAAAATTTTTTAAGCCCCTGTGCAGATCCATCATAGGCCAGTTTGTAGCCGTTAGTTCTGCCCCCAGGCTGCAAATCAATATTTTTGTATGAGTACAATGAAGCTGGCTATTCACATGCATTCTCCCTACTTTGTTAGGTCGACAGCCCCATTGTAAAACAAAGAGGTTTGGGGGAAACTATCCAAAACACGTACCAACCAACACTTAATGCAACTGGTCATGAAAGTTCACAAGTCTCTTCTTTCCACAGTGTAAAACCCCAGAGCAGTGCTACGACACAACCCCACATCACTGACTAGAACCATTGTGTGCACAGAACAGGCGAAGGAAAGTAAGGGATGTGGGCCATGCGTGCGACTTGCAATGCAATCATCAGTAGATTGTGTTTTCAAAAACATCTTAAAGCTGATGTCAGAATGTTCTAATCTTACAGAAAAGGAAAGCAGCCTTAACCAAAAGGATTGTCTAGAGTGCCTCAACAGCTTATGCATGAAGAACTCATTCAGATTGAGCAAGTTCACTAAAACCAAGGAGCAACACTTTCATTGTCAGATTCTTTTTTTTTTTTTTTAAGTCAGTGAGTTACGGATATACTTTCCACTGAATAACGATATGCCTTCATGAGTCACCTCCTATTTTTTCTCTGAACCTATCCCATCTACTTGGAGAGAAATGTGTCATGCCTTACTGTAAGAAAGAAAGGGGTGTGTGGAGAAGTAAGATTGTCATGGCACAGAAATGCCTTCATCATTCTTGACCTCCTTTATTCTCATCCAAAAGCAGCACTCCAGATCCCCTCCACTTGGAATGTTCCATGATGGCTCTGATATATTAAGTCAGTACCAAGAGTAGGCCCTTACAGACTCCCAAGCCTCAGTACTCCTCTAACTAGAAGATGAACCAGATGAGCCAGTATTAGTTTCTGTATTGGAATTATCAATACAGAAAACTTTCCTCATTTTTTTTCCATTCTGAGCCTTCCATAAATCTTCTAATGTATCACCAGGACCATAATGTTGTACAGTTCTTAGGTACCGGGGTCAACAAAACCGCACACCAAGGATGCCCTATAACAGTGGTCCTCAAGCTTCCTAATGCTGGGACCCTTTAATATAATTCTTTATGTTGTGGTGATGGTCCCAAACCATAAAATTATTCCATTGCTACACCGTAACTAATGCTATAGTTATGAGTCAGACTGTAATATCTGTATTTTCTAATGGTCTTAGACAACCCCAAATGGGCTACAACCCACAGGTTGAGAATCACTCCCCTGCATGGATGCAGTATGCACTGACGACCTGAAAGTTGTCAGCCAGCCCTAGTCTCAAGTCCATTGATAGCCCTGATTTCCACTTGTAAAGGTCTGTACAGTGTTCTACCGTTCCAAATCCACCACTGGTTTTTCTCTGTCATTCTCACTTGCTAACACAGTACTGTCTTTTACTTTGTCTTAGGTATACTTGCTTACTTCCTTTCCTTAACTCCCAGAAATACAGAGAAATGTGTCTTCAGTAGCTCTGCCCTCTGTGCTTACCACAGCTGTACACTCGGTCAGTTCCTAGTTTTATATCTCCTGAATGAAAACAAAAATCACAGTTATCTCCTACTTCGCAGTTCTGAGGGAAATTAGACTATCTTTGTTTTACACTTGCTCTGGAAGCTGGGAGAGTTGGAGGATTTATTCAGACTTACTTGTCTAGTGAGGGGAGAGCTCCCGAGTCCAAGGCTGTATGCTCTGACTTCTGACCCATCTGTCTTTCTGCATCCACCTGTTTGTGCATCTCTCTGCCTGTGGGCTTCTAACGGTGCTCGTCACACTTGGGACCTGCTGTCTTCTGATAGACTAGGCTTAGGTGCCCCATCTTCATGCTGGCCTGCCCCCTGCCACGTCGGGAGTCTGATGTTAGTGAGGGTAAGACAGGGACAGCAGGGGAAGGGGGCCTCTGAGAGGAAGGGGCACAGCTAAGTGATCAGCTCTTTTCTGAGGGGTGCAGAAATTCATAATTACAGGAACCTTTTAAGTCCCCCTTTTGCAAGAGGACTGTGTATGAGGCTTCAGAACCTCCTCCTTGCCTCCCTTTCTTGGCAAACCATTGCTCATTCTAAGGTCAGACCAGCTCTCCACTAAGTGAGTGGAAATGGTTGACTCAGTTTGGTTTGCTTTTGTGTGTTTTGTTTCTGGTAAGCAGGGATCTTTACCACCACCACCCCCAGTCTGTATGTGCCTATTTATACATATGTCATCTCTTTGTGTGGTCCTATGAAAAGCCTAAGTAGACACCAGCGGCCTGAATAGAACGAAATCTCTGAAATGACCATTGCAGATCCTCAGCTGGCATAGGGAAGATCTTTTCTTATACTTCCTGGACACAGTGCAACTCAGAATAGATGAGAGATACTGCCGAGAACTGATGCATTTTCAGGGTGAAATACTCTGTAGAAGAAAAAGCACCAATAACTATAACCTGTTATTGACATTGAATGTTTGGTTCAAGAAACACTTCTACATCATTATCATCAACTAAATAATTCTTCTTCTTCTTGCTTCTTCTTGTTGTTTCTTCTTCTCAATCATTGTCATCAAATACCTCCTGTAGCCTGTTCTGATCAAAATACTCAGAACATACTCATTTTGATACAAATTGAGGCTAGGTTGAAAAATAGCTACAGACACTTAGAAGGCAGGATAGGGAACCCCGACCACCCCCGCTTCTCTACAGTGGCAGCAGGAAAGTTGGAGTCAAATCACAAGCTTCAGCCTCCTTCCTCATCCTCTGTTGGCTTCTCTTGTGTGAAGTGATCTAAAACTACCTGATTTCTTGGGCTCTGTGGATTCTTGAGTGGAGTTTGTAACATCTGTCTTTCCTGGTGTCTGTTGTTTTCAGGTATGTCTGGGACACTCACCTCTAACTGTAAGATTCTCTCTGCACTTTCCACACTCCTGCCATAACCTCTGCCCTTAATTAGCTGTTCTGCTCTATCTAGAGCTGGTTAGCAAGCAACTGAGTACATGTAAAGTGACAGAGACCGTGACTTTTAGTTAAAATACTATGTGGTATTTTAGGCAGAAATAAAAATAATCCTAAAAATTCATGGATGAAAGTAAAATGTTTTAATTGATTCCAGTAAATTTGTTTACGTTGAATCTGTGCTTTAAATTCATTCCTGGGTATAAAGAGATTTCTTGTGCTGGAATTTTAAGCTATTGATTCTTGTTTCCTTATTTCTGGCAGTTATCTGACAAGCATGTTCACTTATAAGTAATTTCTCTGCAGATGCAAAAATTAAAACTTTTGTAGTGACTCCTTTTAAGTCAAAGACTACTTTATGAAGACTTATTTCACTTAGAAGAATTGTACTTAAGTTTTATTAATATTTTATGTGAGGCTAAATCTTTGTCTTCACGTTCTGTTTCTTCTGTGCTGTGTAATCTTATGTATGTGAGGAACACAGAGAATACCTGAATCAGGAAAGAACAGGTGTAGGTTAAGTAGAAGGCGTCATAGTTTCCTCTCCCAGGTCATGAAATAATGCTAAACCTTCATATATGCCTAACACCCTTTCCTCTTTATTCTTATCACTGTATTAAATAATGTGTAGTAGCCAAGAAAATATGGACAGGAACTTGTATGAATAGATAACAGTAATTTGTAATGGCACATGATTATATAAATGCAAACACATACAGAATCTATACCTAAAATAATTTAATCTATTTAAAAGATGACAAAATATTTTAGTAAATTACACTGTTGTATTTGTGTAGTCTTCATTTCCTACTTAGTGATCATAATTTAACCTTTGACCACATTACTGCAAATGATAAAAGCATTAGATTTTTACCCTGAAGAGCACTGGACTCTGTTTGTATTCTTCCTGCACCATTTCTACTCTTTACTAGTGCAACTCATGCGACTCCCATGTGTCATGTTGTTCAGGGTACATTATGTCCTCAGATTATACAAGGGTTCCTAGATGGTCCCCCTCATTGCCTTGCTCCTTTGGTGATAGACTAAAAGGAGATAGCGGAAGTACCAGAAAGAAAGACCAGAGGACCTTCTAACTTACTCTGAATTTATTCTCAAAGTAAGACAAGAGAGCCTAAGGGCCTTAATTACTTTGTCTTCCAAAGTTGAAATATCAGTGTGATTACATGATAATGACATAGGGTAACCTTGCTATTCAAATCCCTTCTCCCTCCATCCTGGAAGACCATAAGAACGGGGGTTTCTAGGACTGGGTGCCAGTGTAAACTCCATCTCTCCCCAAAGTCTGTGATTCCGTAATTGCTCATTCCTCTCCTGCAAGCTCAGAGCTGCTTTGGAGACACAATTAAGGACATGTTCCCCAGAAAATAGCCTCCATATGGGGAATCCTGGCTTATGGGTTTTACTGGATGTTCTCAGGGCAGTGCCAGGATTTGTTTGCTGTGTTTTCTCTCAGGGCCACTCAGCATAGCTCTTCAGGGTAATCCCAATTAAGAGGATTGCTTAGAGAAGTGCCCATTTACCAGCACAGGACACGCAGCTGCTGCTCTCTTTCCATAGAGTGGAAACCTAAGTGCCCAGCTCATAGGCATCCTTTCACATCTGGTTTGTGGAGATGTTCTGACCTCTTTGCTTCCAGTCTTCACCTTGGTTCCTAGGCAGCCTCCTTAGTCCATTACACTTTACAAGTGAGCTGCAAAGTGACTGCAACATTTTGTCCCATAGTTACTTCTTTAACATAAATGTAGACGCCCCCCTTGTTAGATATGCTGCTTCAGAAACCTTTGACTGACTTCGTTACCTTGCCCTGCCTCATGGAGTCATGTGTTCCCTATAAAATAAGTGATGTCACAGATGACAATCTGCACTCGTTAGTTCAAAATAAAGCTTTTTTTCTGCCCAGTATAAACAGGCACCAACTAAATGTTTTCAGGTTGCTGAACTTTGGAAAGGCTAAATACTTCATTTTTATCCCAAATTTTTTTGCTGCTTATTCTCATGGCACTGAAAGACCCTCGCTTCTTTGTCTACCGTATGTGTTACTGTCCCCTGCTGAACCAACAGATTTAGCATCCTGTCAGTTTCTCTGTGGACATTCCCAATCGCAAGGCTGTTCTCACAAGCCTACCTTTCCTCACCATTGGACAGTAGAAGTCATTCTGAGTCTTGTGACTCAGCTCCTTCCAGTCTTCCCTTGCAATGAGAAGATAAATATACATTTGTCCATTTCCTTGTTCAAATATCAGTGTTTCAGAAACCAGTGTTCTGGGGCTGGGGAGAGAGCTCAGCGGTAGAGTACATGCCTCCTGTGTGCAAGTCATTGGAATCAACAGAACCAAAAGCCCCACCAGTCTTGTGATTGTAACACGTTCTTACAAAGAATGCTGTACATTGCATTCTCTCCTTACCATCAGGAATGTTCTTTGCCCAGCGCAGAACCCAAGCTGGCCTCTCAGGTTCTGGTGTTCAAGGCTCATTTGACCTTTGAGGTTTAAGTCATTTTACTCTTGGCAAGAGAGAATGTATTGTTTAGGAGACTCCAGTTAGGAGAGGGTCATAATAAGGACCCGTAACACTTCTTGGACCTCAGATATGCTTTACAAAACAAAATGTTTATGAGCTAAGTGTAAATGACTCAGAAACATACGAATCGAATTTCCCCTAAAATGCGAACGGATTTTAAAATTAGCAGGAAAAGGGCCTGGCAAGAGATATGCTTTGAATTTCACAAAACCCAGAGGATTTGGAATGCAGTTTAAGAAGCTTGACAAACCCAAACTGTGACTAAGGTTTTCTTTGTTGGCATCTTTCCGTCCCTCTGTGTCTCAGAGAAGAACTCAGTGGTTAGAAGGGAGAGAGAAAGGTTATGAAGGGTTTTTGAAAGAGCATATTGTCATACTTGCATAGGGCCAGAACGGGGACTTAGCAGGCTTTGAAGAGTTGGTCATGCTGCCTTTTGTATTTGTTTTCCCAGGTTTGCACCTCCAACTCCGTCTCCTCACCACATCAGCCCGGGAAGGGTTCCAGCCCCTCCGTCACTGCTACAGAGAGCACAGCCTCCCCACACCCAGCAGCCACCAGGCTCACTCCTGAAGTCCTACCAGCCAGAAACAAACTCTCCTTTTCAGTCAAATGGTATCCACGTCCACGGTAAGCAGGAGCTGGCTGGCCTTGGAGTTTTGAAAGGCAGTGTTTTGCTGTTGCCTTTAATCAGATGTCCCAGGGACTGGTTGCAGGTGTCAGATGTCCTGTTTTATATCAGGTCCCAGCTTTTAGAAGTTCTCCACCAAACAGCACACTTATTAGGCGTGGAATTTTATAGTATTTTTCTCAGGTGACCTGGCTTATGACACACATAGTTGTCCTCCCGAGGCACTTTTTTGTATTCCCAGTGTTGTGACGCCTCAAGAGCAGGCTCCTGGATGAGCAGGAGACTGTGCAAAAAGAAGACCCAGGAGGGCTGTCTCCTTCCTGTAAGCCAGGTCAGAGCCTTCCCCAGTTCCTTAGAACTGCCACCGCTCCTGGCCCTCAACCTAACAGTGTCTCAGCTGCATTTCTGCAGTAGAACTTCCAATCTCTCCATCTTGTAGATATTCTGAATAAAACATATCCTCTTCATTAATATATAAACTCGGTTCTGAGGCCAGAATTGTCTGACCCATCACCATATCTCTTAGGGAACTCAACACATTTCTTCATGTATAGTAATGACTATACATATTCATACAAGAAGAAAGGAGCATAAGGAAATGAAAAATCACAGTGGCTTACATTCTGTGCCAGTGTGTGTTCAACAAGGACCATGCTCGGAGGACTGAATGTACTGTGATTTCTTTTCTTTATTCAATCTCATTTCTCCAGTTCAAGCACATACCCTAGTGGGCTTTCACAGACAACTGAAATGCCAAGCCATAGACTCCCAACTGCCAAATCCTTTTACTTCCTGTTGTCAGCATTCTTTGTAAGCAGACCCCAGATGATTCTAAAACTGAGTCTTTCCATCTTCGTCTTCACCGATACCATATATTTCTATGGGTTATCACTTGGAATTAGTGGGTGGTGGGTGGTGTCCTGAGCCAGTGTTTACTCTGAGTGCGAATAAGGTCCCTAGAGAGTAGACTCCATAGTATTGTGGTGCTAAACTTGGTCCAGAGCCTCAAAGCCGAGTCCTGAGCAGTGGGGGGGAGGCTAGTTAAGAAGATGTTAGTGACTATCTGTAGCAAGGGTGGACACTGACAAGCCAGAGTCACAGAGCTACCTCCGACTCCCCAGCTCCCCTCTGTTACCACTGTTTCCCAACAAAGCTTACACTCTTCTGTCCAATGATAGTTTTTACCTTCTTCTTCTTCTTTCAAGCATCTTCCTGCACCTCTCTTATACTTGGAAATGATTTTGTGAGTGCCTGTCAGAGGTGCACAAGGTAAGGTATATGAGAAAGGAAAAGGGAGTTCTCTTTTTCCTGGGCAGTTAAGCAGCTTGTCTGATGAAGGGAAACCCAAGGCCATGTTTGGAAAAGCTAAATGAACCCCTCTAGGAGGCGTTGGCAGCATGGGCTTGGTGGAAGTTCCACTAGGTCTGCTGCGTCGTAGAGCCTGTGAAAGGCACTATACCCTGCTTTGATTACAGCTATGAAAACACTTTTTAAAAACCTTAAACCTTAGCCTATGTGCAGAAAAACTAACCGGAAAGAAATTTAGCTGAAATGCTGATAGTTTGTTCTTAATCAGGCTACCCCTTGCCGCATCCCTTCTTATTTTCTAACAAAACTTTCTAGGAGGGTGATGAAGGAGGCCAGTTTGTCTGGGAATCCTGTGTTCTCTGAACTCCATGTCCATGGGTCAGGTTGTGTGCCTGGGATCGCAGTTGCCAGTGGGGACAACTGTCATCTCTCTTCTTTATCACTTGTTACAAGAAGCCGATAAGAAAAGCAGCAGGTGTGGACTTGCTTCTTGCTGTCTCTTCTTTCTCCTTCTCTTTTCTTCACTCGCCTCTGAGAACAAGGATCATGTTTGTGGCCCCAGGGCAAGCATAATACTTGGCGCAAAGTAGGCATTTAATGAGTTTCTTACTGGATGAGTAATTGGCACTTTCTCATTCAGCAAATACATAATACACCAAGAGGATTCAGAGTGCATCCTCCATGTTACTTTGGCAAAATGTTCTTTCTCTACATTTCTCCTTTGGAAAGATAAATAATGCATATATTTCAGCTTGAAAATGTCACTTTTTTTAAAGATTCCACTTCCTTAATTATTAAAAACTTGTATATCCAATGAGAAACAGAGATTATCAGACATAAATTACGTTCAAGATACAGTTAGGGAAAATGAGAATTCATGAGTTGCTCCAGGAAGATGGCCAAGTATAGCTACTGTGATGAGATTGCAAAGAAAGTGCCCATGCTTTAGTCACCAGGGAAGGGTTAGGGACACGGGTGCAACCTAATCCTTCTCTAAGCAGGTTCCAAAGAAGAACTTTTAAAAAAAAAGCCCTGAAACTTTCTAAGTGCAAGCATTTCTTATCAGCCTGTCCTTAGATAAGGACAAAATGTATATGCTGTTTTTCAAGGGTCGAGTGCGCCTTCTTACCAGGGGTACTTAGGAGCTGCAGCTGTCCCCTTCTGTGGTTCACATTCGCTGGGCAGAGTTACAGGGCATCCCAGTGACAGGGCATCCCAGTGACAGGGCATCCCAGTGACAGCAGAGCTTCATCCTCTTTTACCAAAACACCGTCTCTCATGCCACAGGCTGTGCCGGAATTTGTAAGCAGTGGCCACAGTGAGGCTCAGCTCCTTCTTTGAAGATGGGGTGATGTTCATGGCTTTACAGAGCATCATCAGCCCAAGTCGTCTTGGGGAGATGCAGTGACTCTCTTGAGATGTGATTGTCTTACACAAAACTTAGAAGGTCAGAATTCAGAGGGGCCTCCGTCTCCCTGAAGAAGAAGAAAAGGAGCTCCCCTGAGCTTTGTCCACCAGTTGGTACTGAACCAATGTGTGCTGAACTTGTATTTTTATTAGAGGCAAAGGATACCTTTGTAAAGAATTAACACCAACATCCTTTCCTCACCTCAGTTTTACTGATTCTGCATTCACTCCATCCACTCAGATTTCCCAAGAGTGGATGGAGGTGGATAAGGTGTCCTTTCTTCTTAATGTTTGAACGTTGATAGACTTTTCCAGTCTCTGTTTGGACAATATCTCTAAGGCAACCTCTCAGGACATTTGAGCTTTTCTTTCAGATGTCAACATAAGGCCACTCTTTCCGATGATGTAAGCTTGATCTTTTCTCATGCTACGGTAATTCTCTTGCCCAGGCAAGCTTCAGAATCGTGCCTGGATTAGTTGCCCAAGAGTTGATATTTGTGCATTTTGTTATGGTACTAATGGATCATTTCTTTTTAAATGCCCCATTCACCGCTGCTTGTTTAGATGCCATGGGAATTCCTAGAAGAGAATTTTCACAGTCTTCCTGCTTCTGGGTGCACCAAGAAGAGGCCAGGTTCACTTCAACGGGTGTTTGTTGGTCCCCCTCTCAGTACCAGGCAACAAGAATGTCATTTAATGGCTGCCGTAGTGCAGCAGTTAGAAGAGGGTAAAAGGACCCTAATGCTTTGCGACGAAGACGTTATCAAAGGGTTTGTAGACACGATGCTTCCCAAAAAGGAGTTTGAAGGTGAATAGTTCACAGGGCAGGTATGGGGGAACGCCATTCCCTCCCGAGGAGAAGCAAAGGGCACACGGGCAGGGCATAGACGTCAGGGCAGAGAAAAGAGCCTCGGGAGCTGGGTGGCATCCCGCGGGCTGCACAGGTTAAGCTCAGAGGAGAGGAGAGGGTGAGGGAGAACAAGGTGGGCTCAGAGAGGAGCAGTGTGTCACAGTCGGTGCCGATCACCCTGGTATTTTACAAACATCATACAGAGATGTGTGCAGAGGGTGGCCCGGGGTAGGCAGAAAAATTAAGCTCCTCCCTGGCAGAACTAGGTTACGCTGTTTGGAACACTCAAACAAGTGACTGGGAGGGAGTTTGCTTCTCTCAGATGCCACTGGGAGGTTGAGGGAGAATTACCATGGAATTGTGTGTGTGTTCACAATCTTTCTGAAGAGAGGAAGGATGGAACCACAAAGAACAAATGGAAACACACTCAACGTTGGTGCTACAATAGGCAGAAGCCCTTTTAAGTGCTCTCTTAATAAAATTAGAAAAATGAGCACACCCTTCCAGGGGATTCCTGCTCATGAGAAGGGTACACCCAGCCTTGCCTGGACCTCAGCTTCTGCCTCTCCCTTACATACACTGGACACGCACTACATGCAGGCCATGTGTACTGTTCCTTTGTGTCTGTCCCTCGTGTGTGTGTGTGTGTGTGTGTGTGTGTGTACTGCATCTGTGTGGTATATGTATGTGTTTCTATGGGTGTGTTTGTGGGTATATGTGCACATAGAAGCTAGGGGACAATGTCAGTTCCTTCTCTGATCATGCTTCACGCTATTTTTTTGGACTGGGAGTCTCACAAAACTCAGCACTCATCAGTTGGGTAGGCAAGCCAGCTGATAATCTCTAGGGATGCAATTGCTTCTGTGCCCCACAACAGTATGGTTTCCGATGGTATCTGGCACAGCAACACCTGTATTTCTTTTGGATACCAGGGATCTACAATAGGATCTTCATGCTTGTGTGACAAATACTGTATTCTACTCTGCCCCCGTCCTGTGGATTTCTGACCACCACTCAGAAGACTATAGCTACACTGACTTGGCTGCCCACTTCCTCTTGCATGGTTTGAGTGTTTCCTGTTTTCCTAGGTTTGAGTGTTTCGGTCAGAGCTGCCTTCCTGAAGACCCAGCTATTTCACATAAACATTTGTAGAGGGTATGAGCATCCAGATTTTATTTATGGTGGGTTAGTAGCAAAAGCTGGGTACAAGTTCACTGTTTTTACATGACAGGATACCTAACACGAGAGCATGCTGGCCAGTGGGACAGCTTAGTTGAGCCGACAGTATCCTGTCCTACCACCTTCTACTTTGTCACCTTGAAAGAGGGCTCTCCCATCATCCTGGTCTCAACAGAAATGCTGGTGTTCTACCCGTCTGATGTGGGCTTAGGAAGAGAAGGCAGAGAATGTGTGTGTCCCAAGCTTGCTTACATGGACTCCCTGAGGTGCCAAGCCAAGTTCACTGGACACACACACTGGGGGATGGATCCACCTCAGTTTCTCCCCAGTGTTCTTCTAAGCTGTAAAATGGGCAGTCCTGCCCATCTTGCACACAGATTCATTCACTCTGCCTCTTGGGAATCAGTCCCTCCTTTAAGGGATCTGCCTAGATTTTGCCCATCTCCTCCAACCTCTTGGGTGCCTTTCAGGATTCCACTGCTTGTTCTCATTTTTTTTTCACTCCTTTGGAGTTTCCAGTTGCCAACACCTCATCATCCATGGTCCAGTTATTTGGTTTCATTAGGAAAACACCATGAGGCCATTTGATGCCGGCACGGTAGCAGCAGGAAGTAGGAGGCCTTGCTTTGGTCACAGCCCCTGTGGTTTATAAGCTGTCTTTTTCATGATTTAAAATACACCCTGTCTGCGGGCCCCCAGAGGAGCAAGCCAGACAGTGTCCAGACAACAGTGGCATTTTCCTACCTCAGTATGAAGCTGTAAGCTTGTCAGTCCAGTTCAGATTGACTGCATGGGGAACAAAGGGCTTCCAGCTACCAACAGGCCTCAAAGAACAAAACCTGTTATAACACGGATTGTTCTATCCAACCTATCTTTCCAGCTCTGGAAATCACAGCACATTCTAAGTAAATGAGAATCCTGTGGCAGGTAGGGGTTAATTCACCTCTTCTTCCTTGGCTGTTTTCTGACCATGATTGCATAGTAGCACTTTCCATGAAAAGCTCTTTGCGCTATTGCCGCAACTGATCTCATTGCTGGAGATTCAGAATGTTAAATCTTTAAAGGTTAACTTTCAAGGCATCTTTTTTTAAAGACAGTAAACGTACTCACCCTCCATGGGAAATTTAGTCACAGCTGCATCTGGGAGATTGCAAAAGAATAAAGTCTAGAAATTGTATTGCTTAAGTTTGAGTGTGCGCATGTCACAACTCTGAAATCCCAGGAAGACATGTAGAAGTGATTAGAAATCAAATGTCATCGACCTCACTTAGAAACTTGTGACATATTTACAAAAGAAATGAGCTAGGGAGTGTGCTTAATGCTATTCAGATGTTTCCAGCGGCCATAATCAGGAGTTCTTTTCAGTCTCAGCTCTGGTGCTATGAAGGCCTGTAGAGTACTAAGGATTGATGATTAGAGGCACAGAAATCCTTAATTACTCTCATATTCTTAATTACTACACAGTTACCCCAAGCACAGTTTTCCATAAGTAGTACTTGATAAATTCTGACAGCGTGTTAATTTTACAAAAACAAAAGTTAAAACTTAGGTGTGGAGGTGCGAGTTGTTAGCATTTCAACACCGCAGGCTTTGTGGGAAGGGGTGTAAGGTGGTCATCCTAAGTCAGAATTGCTGCCTGAGTGATGGATTATGGAACTGAACAGGGAGAAACCTATATCTGTGCATTGGCACACAGAAGTACGTGTGCGAGCACACACCTGACCAGATGGATTCAACCTACCAGATTCGTGTGCTGTGTTTGGGCCATAAAAATACTCAAGTGCCAAAACGACTAAATCTGAGTTTATGCGAGGCAGGTAGCATATCTTGCCATGGTGCCTAACAAATATTTTTAATAAATGCGAATGAATAGGAAGAAGAGAAGAAGAAAAGGCCTTGCAGAGCTAGTGCTGGCAGACTTGTGCCTCACACTCAACGATATGATTCTCACCTTTGTGCTGTCATCTTTTGAACTTACTTGCCTATTGTTAGGCCTTTCAGAAGACTTTCTTTTCTGGCATTTCTCTTCAATTTATGTACACATATGCCCATCTGTTTACAGCCACATACTATGTTTTTACAAACTTTCTCAGGAAATGTTTCTGGACTACTGTGGTGGACATCTTTCTCAGACAAGAAACCTGTCCCAGGCTTGCCCTCTAACCAGAAGACACGGAAGTCCTGTTGCTTGCCAAGAGATATCATTTTAAGTTTGTCCATCTGTACAGCAAAGCTGGGTAGGCTGCTTTAATTTTTTTTTCTTTAGTGAGCAGGATGACTGAGTATCTTTTCATGTCCCCGCTGACCACTGAGGGAAGTGTTAATGACAGGGAAGCAGTAAGAGAAACAGTGGCTTGGGCTTCCATTTTAGCTGCCTGCTTGCTCATTCCCCTGTCGGTCAAGCAGTGGAACGCTTTGTTTTTATGACTCTTCTTCAACTGGAAATCGAGCTTCAAGAATCTCAGAAGTTTTATCGAAGAGAAGGAAGAAATGTCTAGAGAAAAAATTCCATTTCATTGGCTGTTGTGACTTATCAATCACAAAATTTAAAAGTAGCCCGTGGTAAATGTTCTAGATAAAGTGGTTTTTCATTATTTTGAGGAAGTAATAACAGGTTTTCAGGAGGAAATATTCTTATAGTTGAAACTTACGAAATTTTATCTCTATTGAGCAGAATTTTGAAGAAGACAAAAAAATATTTTTCCTTATAAGTCTTATTTTAAGGGCCCCACCAAACTCCCATCAGGATGGACGTGTTAATAGCAATCTGTGATCCTTGCCTTTTACTTGGAATTTTCTTTTGTATGTATGATGAACAATTCATAGTTTAGAACAAAAACGTGAAGCGCTATGGGTAGAGATCCCTTAAATGAGGATAAGTGAAAAACCCACACAGGAGGAACATCTGAGTTCCCGGTAGTGAGGTCACCATGTTAATAACATAGAAAAGCAAACACTGTAGGCCTGAAGTGGCTTGGTCTGCCCCCATTCATCTCATTTCTGCTCGGCGCCATGTTGCAAAATCATCCCTGTTGCCATAGAATTTCTTGTCGGTTTTCTGACAATTGGTAGGGCTCTTTTGGATTACAGGAATGTTTCGTCTCTAATCTAACCAAATCGTTCTGACTAAACCCTCTATTGCATTCTTTTGCAAGGCCTTCAAGAACTGTACCTCGTAAGTCACAATTCTGGTGAAGTGGAAGCATTTAGGCATGCCTTCTCGATCATTTGAGTGTAACCGCCAGCCCCTCCCTTTCTGCGTGTCTTCACCAAGTCCAACCTCGTATCACGCTTCTCAAAGCAGGTTCTCAGATTCCTTATCATTATGGCAACATGACTCAGGAAATCTGGATCAGTCTCATAATTACCCAAAGCCCTTTGCGTCTCTAGATCAGGCCTGATGTGGCAGTTTCTCAGCAAGAGTGTGCAGTAATACCTACTTTTATATTAACACATGCTTAAACTCTACTTTCATAGACATTCTTTTTTGTGTGGTGGCAGCTAACTGCATGGAAGCCATTCTTCATTACGATCACGTGTGTGAAGAACGGCAGTATATTGCTAACTCTCAGTTCTCCTACCCACTTTCTGTTCTGTCTTCAGGTTTAATGGTCTGTCTGGCATCCAGTGAAAAATAGTGATTCGGAACAACAAAACAACCCAGATTTTCTAGTTAGAGCCCATCCTTGTTTACCTGTCAGCTTGACACAAGCAACAGTTACCTGAGAAGCGTGTCTCACCTAATGGATTGTCCAGATAAGACTTGCCTGTGGAGTATTGTATCAATTATTAATTAATGTAGGAGAGGCAAGCCTACAATGGGTGGCAGAAGCCCTAAGCAGGTAATTTGGGGCAACATAAGAAAACTAGCTATAAACAAGCCTGCAGGGAGCCAGCAAGAAACATGGTTTCTGCTGTGTTCCTTGACTGTGAGTTCATTCCCCAGGACAGGGGGATATGTGTGCAACAGCAGCAGACAGGGCTGCTTTGAGGCTCCTTCTTTGACTTCCCTCAGTGACACCCTGTGACCTGGAAGCATGAACCAGATGAACTCTTGCCCTCCCCAAGTTAGTTTGGGTCAGAGGGTTTAATCAAAGCAACAGAAATCAAACTAACTGTAAATTTTTATACAGTTTATTTACTTTGTATCCCAGCTGTAGCCCCCCCCCTCATTCCTTCCCAATCCCATTCTCCCTTCCTCATCTCCTCCCAAGTCCCTCTCCAAGTCCATTGATAGGGGAGGTCCTCCTCCCCTTCCATCTGACCCTAGCTTATCAGAACTCATCAGGACTGGCTGCATTATCCTCCTCTGTGGCCTGGCAAGGCTGCTGCCCCCTCAGGGGGAGCCAGCCACTGAATTCATGTCAGAGACAGACCCTGCTCCCCCCACTTGGATACTGAGCTGCCATGGGCTACATTTGAGCAGGGGTTCTAGGTTATATCCATGAATGGTCCTTGGTTGGGAGTATCAGAAAAGATCATCCTGAGTGAGGTATCCCAGAAGAAGACAGACATACATGCTATGTACTCACTTATAAGTGGGTATTAGATATATAATATAGGATAAACCTATCAAAATCTGTACTCCTAAAGAAGCTAAGCAAGAAGAAGATGATCAATCCTCACTCAGAAAGACAAATGGGATGGACATTGGAAGAAGGAGAAAACAAGAAACAGGACAGGAGCTTACCACTGAGGGCCTCTGAAAGACTACCCAGTAGTGTATCAAAGCAGATGATGAGACTCATAACCAAACTTTGGGCAGAGTGCAGGGAATCTTAGGAAACAATGGGAAGATAGTAAGACCTGAAGAGGACAGGAGCTCTACAAGGAGAGCAACAGAACCAAAGTATCTGGGCACAGGGGTCTTTTCTGAGTCCATCCTGTTTTTATCAACTTAGTTTGTTTTCTTCTATTTAAGAAAATTCCATGATTGAAAGGGAAGTCACAGTATTTCCTCAAACTTACATACCACCATGTGCAAGGATTCTGATTCCTAATCCTCAATGGTGAAGTTCCTTATCACCATCAAGATTTTCACCAAAGGCTACTGCCATGGTTTCATTCACTCATTCATTGATTCATTTTCACAGTCTTTTTTTTTTTTTTTTTTTTTTTTTACTTTGTACCAGGTCCTAGTCTGACTATTAAACCTGTATTCATGGTATCAAATAAAAACCACAAAAGTCCATGGCACTTCTAAGTTTGTATTTGCCTAAGGGGTATCTGTTGTAGGTTGTATCATTTAATAATTGTGTTCCTTGACAATTTACACAGACTTTGAGTTGAGTAGTCGGAGAATATTTCCTGCCCAAAGAATGCCGTAATCTTTATGTTCCCCGTAGATCATTACACATTTCAAGATGCAAACTTAAATACTAAAAGGGTGATGTGAAGTGGGATGGGATTGAGTAAGAGGGGAAAGTCTCTGTCAACTGGGTGCATTCATCGGCGTTGACCCCCCAAAGCAGCAGAGGGAAGATGCTGGCTCAGAAAAAGGTGAGGCAGAAGTGGCAGGTACTGCTCACTGGGTTATGCACATGGGCAGTCAGTGTCCATGAACAGAGTCAGATTGTCTAGTGGTAAGTGGAAGAAGATGAGGAAGATCCTGCGACATTTGTGAGGTTTCAGAAGGGCTGCCTACCCACTTATCTCAGACCTACAGTGGGGTTCCGTCTTATTCCTGGATTGGAGTGCTCAGACTCAGATTCAGAGCAACAGGAAGTCACCCAGTTAGTAAAGCAGGTGTCACTCAGGGCCTTGTTTGCAGCTAGACAGTAGATATCCAGGTCACAGGATTACTGTAGAGAGAACAGTTGGGAGAAGATCTGCAACATTCATAAGGTCCCACGCTTTCACCCTGGCCAAGAACTGACTCATAAAAGGCACTAGAGGAAGGAGCCAGGCAAATCATCTGACTGATGCCTGCTAGGCGTGTAATTCTAGGTCACTTGGGGCCCCAAGGTCCAGTGGAAAACCTGGTCTGGCTCAAAGAGAGAAGATGCCTCTCAGAAGAGCTCTCCTCTTCATTTCAGATAGAATCTAGGCCCTTGAGATTGTGGTGATGTCAAATGTTTTTAAAAAACCATTTCATGGTGTTCTTAGAGCCTTCCAAGTGACGTGTAAGATATCCCTCGTTAAACACTGGTTTCCAGGCTCTTTCCCAGCAGTTGTTCTTCTCTGGGTCTCTCTTGGAGCCCAGGAACACACCAGTTCTGCCTAGGTGGCGCTGGTGCGTATGGCATCCATTTTGAGTCTCTCTGGCCTCATTCTCAAGGGGTCCCCTTAGCACATCCTCCCTCACATCCAGGACAGAAGAATTCGCCGGCGTCTCAGAGTTTCCCTCTTCCTTCTCTCTGTCTGTGCTAAGAGGTTCCTTATGCAACATGACCTAAGGACTGTAGAAAGGCAGAATGGCCTTTGTGGGAAGACAGAAACAGATACATTAATTAAGCTCTCATTCTTTGCCATCCTTTTCTTGTACTGTTGTAGGTCTGAGCACCACTAAGTCAGCAGTGTTTAGGAGAAGGAGCCTAACAACCTTGGGTGGCTGTGGTCCATGCTCTGGTGCCAGTATTTGCCATGAACTACATCAGCAAACAGACCAAGGTTAGAATCTTGGTTCTGAAACTTGGTGATTGAAGGTCTACATGAATTTCTCTAACTTTGCTGGGTTTTTTTTTGGAGGGGGGTTGTCGTCGTTTTCAGTAAGCTGGGGACAATACAACTTATCTGAAAGGCTGTGGTCAGTGTGAAGATTGTCTATGTAAAAATCCCTGGGCCAGTGCTTGGCTTTGAACTGACAAGTACTAGATCCTTTGTTTCTCTGAGACAGTTGTCCAAGTAGGTGTCACAACACTAAGCAAACTGTTCTTTTGAAGTATCTCTGCATAGGAGCTGCCATTGAGAGAGCTCTGAGCTTAGGGAGACAGTTATAATGGCCGTTTTAGTTATGCTACTGATTTGCATTAAGTAGAGGTAGACTAATAAGTAATAGTAATAAGTCGGGTCCACCAGGGAGGACCCACTTGACTAAAGGATGCCCCTCATCTCTGAAGTGCAAAGAGCTGTTGCAGTAAGGGTCCTTTTTATTTTTATTTTCAGTGGCCTGTTTTCTCTTTTCTGTGCCCAGGATCTCTGGGTACAACAAACCCTGCCCTGGTCTATCTTCTGACCTTGTATACTAATGCTTAGTGAAACTGAAGACTGCACAGTAGTTAGGGTAAACACTAAGACGATGCTCTATAATTGTGCAGAGGCAAGGGCTGCAAGTATCTGTTAAGGGAAATGAATTTTTAGAGAGAAAAATGACACTGGTAAAGCTCCATCCCTTAACCCATGGTTGAAATAGCACAGATGTCCTATCATGCATATGTCTATTGAGCGACTACTGTATAGCAGTTGCTATACACTGTGGACAAACAGTGACAAATTGGGTGAGGTCCCACTTTCATGGAACTTTTATTTCTTTTCCGTTTTTTGGGGGGGGGGCTTTTTTGTTTTTCTGTTTTTTTGTAGAAAAGGTATGAGTTAATTATAGATGTATGCATTTATCATTTCTTAAGACTGCCTCTTGAGGCAGTTTTAGGTAGACAGCAGAATTTTGTGGAAAATGGAGGTTTTCAGCTAAATCCCTATTCTTGGCTGGTAGGAGATATTTGAATACTTCTCAAGGGCAGAAGGTCAAAGATCTCCAGGGCAATCTACAAAAAGCCATTGGAGTACTGAAGAAAAAAATCCCAGATGCCAAGGAGACTGGAGGTGTGTATTTCCTCTGTGTGTTCCTGCCTCTAGTACTCGGATAGGACCCTCCCACTTGAGCCCATCTCCATCCCTACATTTGCAGCGATCAAATCACTAAGGAAAAAAACTCCACACTTCCTAAAGTAATCCACAAAATTACAGTCTGCCGAAGAATAATGGGTCTTAAAGCTCACAAATATACATTCTTCTTTCCTTGGCTAGAAAAAACAAAAAAACAAAAAACCAACCACCATATCAAAACCCCCAAGGGTTTCAAGAAAACATTGCCATGGCTGGCTCTTCTGTCTATACGTGGGCTACTCCGTGGTATTGGCAGGAATGTCCTTCCACGGGGACTGAGCTTCCCGCTTAGACCTCACTGTTGCAGGCAAGGTCAGACAAAAGAATCATTTCAAAACCTCATGTTTAGCTCTTCGCTCTTCCTGGATACTCTTTTCATCTCTTCATTTCTGCTATAAAGATGAGGTATGCCAACTGCTCTACCCCTGTTTGTAAATGGGAACATTTCCCTGAACTATCCAGTGCCTTTCCTGGCTGATCCTCCCATCACAGTCAAGGAGAACAAGAACGTTGCTTGTGTATGTAAACAAACACAGCGCGTGACATGACAGCACCAATGCAGGGAGCAGTCTGCTGGTATGGCATGCACATACTCTTCTGTTGATGTTTCACATCACATGGTTCAAAGACTGGGCACTTCCTATGATGTTCCCACTCTTAGTGTGCATGGCAAGGTGAGTCCAGCGTATAATGCACACAAAAGGTGTGACACAAATTGCCTTCTGCTGCTATTGCTTTCTAGAAAGAAAAGGTCCCTACAGCATGGATGAGTACTCTGGTAGGTTAGCCTAACAAAGTAAAGCAATACTTTACTTCCTGAGGGGGGGGGTGTGGCTGCTGTTTACTTCACTATGTATTTATACTCAGCTTCCTTTCCACAATACTGATGTGTGATAAATGCAAAGAAACAAATAGATACAACAATGTAATATGCTTACTGTCTTGAAGGCCAGCCTTTATCTGGCTTTTATTTCAACCCACAGACGACTCTGTTCTTCCTATTTTTGTTTACGTTTGTCTGTATCATGCACGCAGTCATGCACACACGCACGTGTTTGTGTGCATGATCAGGAATTTAATTGGGAACATTGACGAACAGGGTTGGCTGGGCCTGGGAATCTGAATTTGTCTAGAACTACTCCACCTGTGTAGTACTGTGAACCCTGTGTGGCCCAGTTAAATTAATGTGAATTAATTTAAACTGAATGGAAGTCGGCCAGCTTCGTTTTGAATGTTTGATAACTACACGGAACCACCACACTGGACAATGCAGACAAGGACTACCATGTCCAAGGAAGGAACCTGCTGGGCAGCAGTGCCTTAGAAATCTGCTCTTCCCTTCTGTGACTTCCTTTTCCACTTGGGAAGGAAATCAGCACCTAGCCTCAGAGGAGTGACTGTCAGCTTCTCTCTCACTTGTAGTCAAAGGACCTCAGGGACCCTCTGTGACAAATTGTACAGCTTTTAGGAATGGGTTACAGTGGTACATGAAGAAATTCTCAGGCAGTATTAGGGAATAAAATAAGACACAAATAATCATATATATTAATTTATATATTAGTTTGGACCAACTTGTTAAGTAATCAGTTCCATTATTACATTTTCACACACACACACGTGATTCAAAGTAGTTCAAAGTTGTGAAGGCATGTATTTGGCCATTTCTCAACTATGTAAATAAAGATAACTTCTTTCATTCATTGTGTTGCCAACCTACATTATTGTTATAATTAGCCCTAAATCTTTTTATAATTAGGAAAGCAAGTTAGTTTTTAGAAAGAAAAAGGAATTTGCCAAAATCGAGACGAGGAGGAGGAACAAGTCTCCTTGATCTTTTAGATGCTTTGGTTTGGGTAAAACGAGATGAACTTTGCATCTGTCCGTTTCCGTTCTTAGAAGTGGAGAACTCATAAAAAGGAGGGATGTCGTTTGTAAGTAACTGTGGTGGCTAATATTTCCTGTCAGTTTGTGTTGGTTTGTGTGTGCCTGCTCCAAGTCCAGTATCAGTCCTCCAGAACTGGTACTGTTCTGATTCCTCGGTTTCCCCAGCAGTACCTGAACCAGCCCTTGATAACCATCACCAACTGACTGACTGACTGGCTGACCTTGCCATCGCTCTTAGGTTTTATGCTCATAAAATGTGTTAACGACTTGTCTCATTTTGCTTTGGGTCTGAGAATTCATGCTCTTTCCAAACTTGCTGCTTGAAAACCATCCACTGGAATATAGAAATCATGCGTTTAGAAAATGAGTTAGAATCTTATGAAAGAAGAAGGAAATAGTAAGTTCTGGACAGGACAGAAGCTTCACAAAGGAGAGCAACGGAACCAAAAAATCTGAGCACAGGGGTCTTCCCTGAGACTGATACTCCAACCAAGTAGCATGCATGTAAATAACCTAGAACCCCTGCACAAATGTAGCCCATGGCATTTCAGTGGCCAACTGGGTTCCATAGTAATGGGAACAGGGACTGCCTCTGACATGAACTGATTGGCCTGCTCTTTGATCACCTCCCCCTGAAGGGGGAGCAGCCTTACCAGGCCACAGAGGAAGACAATGCAGCCACTCCTGATGAGAGCTGATAGACTAGGATAAGAAGGAAGGAAAAGAAGACCTCCCCTATCAGTGGACTTGGGGAGGGGCATGTGTGGAGAAGGGGGAGGAAGGGAGGGATTGGGAGGGGAAGAGGGAGGGAGCTACGGGGGGGATACAATGTCAATAAAGTGTAATTAATAAAATTTTTAAAAAGATGATATAAAATTGACACTAATAGAGCCAATTTGTTATTCTAATAAAAACTGAAACTCTGGAAAAAAAAAAGTGAGTTAGGCTGCCTCTAGGTTTGTATGTGTGACAGGATCCTAAAGAAATCTTTTTCTAAATCTTGTTAGTTTTATGGAAATAGCACTGGAAGAGAACATGTTAAAACTCCTTGAGTTGACTGGCCCCCGCCACCCACAGCAATGTATTCAGTGTGTCTACGCTGGCTACCTGAAGGGTAGGGCACAACACTATTAGAGTAACTAAATGTGCTTGTGAGGACATCCTGGATTTTGATAGCTTCTCAGATCAATCAGGGCTCCCAGGCAGGGATCATAGCCTCCTTTTGCTCTCTCCTTCCTTTGGGCCCAAGTTGGAGATGAAGCCCGGAACTCTGGGTGTATTTTGCCGTATCCCAACCTGTTTAAACTTAAACACATCACAACACCAGAATACAGATCGAAGCGAACGACACTGCTGCTCCCTCTCAGAAACAGGAAGGAAGATAGGACAAAAGAACGAATTGGTTTTCACAAAAGGCCAGTGAGTGTCTCGGTAATTGCGCGTGAATGATTGAGGTCCCTGTTTGGAGAGTGGTGGGAGCTCAGTGAAAAATGCCTCATCTTCTCGGAAGGGTAACGTTACCCTAAGGAGTGCTGCAAGGGGATTTATGGGTGACAAATTCAAACGGAGCCAGCCTGGAGCTGTGTGTAGCAAATACCTGTCACACTCAGTAAGGAGACATTACATTCCAATAGACCATGAGGATCATTTCTTCTTGATGTACCCACAGTGCCTCTCCATGCACCTGACTACAGGGACCCAGAGTCAAGCCCTGTCAAAGGGATGACCCACACCGACAGATCCAAATTTCTGGCTGTTTCAAAGTGCTTAGACTTGTTCTGGGCCCATTGAGGTGAATGAAGGAGTCTTGGTCCATGTTCTTTCATGCAGTGTCTGAGAACCATAGCTCATTTCTCCAATGAGCCCACATTGTCCATTTTTTTCAGCTTGTGATATACCTTTAAAGTTACAGTAATTTATTCTTAGTTCCATAGTAGTGTATGTTACCTATGGTTGCATCTATCCTTACACTTGTTTGTTGAAGGCATCTTATCTTTTTGAAAATTTAATTTTCTATAGTCAATTTTATCTTATTTTTGAGAACTCTTATTTTCATGGTAAGGTGATTTTACTTTTAATTTTACATATATATTATCTTACCAAACATAGGGATCACTATTATGTGCTATATAAATGTTAGCTTCTGTAGTTTTTCATAAAAACTCACTGTAATTCTGTCACCTCCATTAACACTATTTTAGAGGTTAAGACAAAAAGCAAAACTGTCCAGTAGATATGTATTTTAGTCAGGATTTGACAGGCAGGCAGTTGGACTCCAGATCACTTCCTTCTCAGCACTATTAAAATCTGGGCAGAAATAGAACGGAAAAGACAACCATTGATAAAATATTTTGCTGTCTCCATCCTATGTTTAGTTTAGGATGGAGACAAGCTGATCTTCCATAAAACACTCAGTTTTATTTTTTCCTCTTTATTTTTTAAAATGTTATTAAATTTATTTATCTATTCCTTTTACATCCTGGTCTCCATTCAGAGACGGCACTGGCTAGTGTTGTTAGGATGCTTGGTGAGCACTGTTTGGAGGGCTGTTCGGTTCTGCCACCGGGGATGTACGGCGCCTGTGTTCTGCCACTCTCTGGTGCTTGGCCATTTGGCCTCTGGTGTTGTCGTCATTTGTATTGTAATGACTCTCTTGGCAGAACATGCACTTCAGCATAGTCTTTTAGGATTGCTTCTCAGTCCAAGAGATTAAACCCATGGGTGTACTTAACTTCTAGTTGGAGCTGCTCGGGCCCTTGCCCTAGCATCTGGAAAATGGAATCTGCATTTCTCAAGTCTATAGGACTACATCTCCACTTAACCTTCAGCCACAAGGAGAGAGCTTTGGCAGCGTGACACATAGACTACGAAATGTGACTGTTACTTTAATGTCACTTTCTTGGTTAGTTTGGACATTGACTGACTTCATTTTGGTCAGTTGTTCAAGAGTTATCTCTTTGGGTCTCTGCCTCTCTCATTTAGAAACATGCAAAAGCCACCGGGAATCAAAAACAGAAATCACTACCTTCTCTTCATCCCTGCTTAGATGTGGAATTTCTGTTCATGCATTCTTAGTATAAGATGTGATGATAATCTGCCTTTCCCCAAACCTTACATGAATATTCTCTATGTGTTTGATAAGACATGCACTGTTACTCATTTATAAAGGCGCGTACCAGTGCGAGTGTGCCCTGAGCATCGATCTGTATTTTGTCTCCGTCTTACATCAGAAACTCCTCAAGGATGGTGTGTGTCTTTTTAGCAGCAGTTAAGCACATTTTTAGTAATATTTACAGCCCCTTAGACTAACCCTTAGCCAAGGTGAGCCAAGCTTTTGCTAGATAGCTTAAGGTTCCAAATGAGCAATGAGAAGAGCACATTTGCAGCCGTGTGGGCGCATCCAATTTCCATGGTTCTAAAGAGAGCTTAAAAGAAAAGCAGCACCCTCTTTCCTACTGAGGGGGTCCTCGACAAAGCCTTCCAGCCTTAAGGAGAGACAGCACTGGTGGTGGAAGACATGTGAGACCAGGGCTCCAAGGCTGTGTGAACTGTGTCTCCATCAGTTAGCGTTTGAAGGTGGGACTGTAGGGTGCTTCCTCTGCTGACCCCCTCATCTTCTTCACTCAGAACAGAATCGTCACATCAGTAATGACTGGCATTTCCAAAGCACTTTAGGACATTATAGACTTGCTTCCTTATCCAGTGACCCAGTGAGTGTGCACAGTAGCCTGTGCTGCAGACAGGGACATTCACGCTTTCGGCTGAGAAAACAAAGTGCTCAACGGCGTTGGGCTCAGTGGAGCCTCACCTCCTCACCTCCTCACCATTCCCGTCAGTGGAGTGTGGGATGAAGATTACATTATTATGTCCTTAAAAAACATTTTACACGCTTAGAAAATAATCCATTGATACACACTATCATGAAGGCAAGAGAGAAAGAGGGAAAGGGTAAGGAATCAGGAAGGACGTAGAGCATCATAGAAAAGGACCACGTGGGAAGGAAGGAAAAATAACATTGAATAAGAACAGAAGTGAAGGGGGAGATGAAACATGATTGTCAAAAGGTTAGTGGTGATCTTGAGGCATTGAGATAATCGCTCCTCATTTCTTTATTATGTTTATTCCCTTCCAGTTCCCCCCCCCACCCCCTTTTTTCTGCAAGGATCAGCAACAGTAATAGTGAAATAGGTTCCATTATATCTGGCTGTGGGGTACTATGAAGCTATTTAAAAGCAGGAGGAAGATTAAAGTGTTGGAAAAGTTGATAAATAGGTCTGTGCTGGGGTTTGTTTGTTTGTTTGTTTGTTTGTATTTATCGTGGGCATGATTAAGGAGATTCTGTGGGGTTTTGTCAAATACATAAATGGCCTGAAATATAAGGTAAAGGAAGTTAAGATGCATGCAGATCCCGTTGGAAGGGGCTAAGATGAGAGTCTTCCTAAAGTGTTCGCACGCCAGTGAGCGTTGAATGCAGCTCATCCAAACACTCGGCTCAAAGGTGTCTCAGGTAGGCTACCGCGCAAAGGCATTTTCACAAATCATCCGATCCAATGAAGTTCTTCCTGCTTAGGGGTGGTTTCTGCCCTGAAATAACTTGTTGCCATGTTTGTGTTTCAGGATTTTATGGCCAGCTGCAGACGTTCTGCCCTCCGCATTATCCTGAATCCCAGAGAGCTGTTCCACCCAGCAGCTCCTGCAGTATGGTGCCTTCCTTTGAGGACTGCCTGGTCCCCACGTCCATGGGTCAGGCAGGGTTTGATGTTTTTCATAGAGCCTTCTCAACACACTCGGGCATTACAGGTGGGTGTCTGTGGCTTAGCCAACTAGGTGAGAGGCCAGGTGCTTTTCCTGTGGCTGGCAGGGACTGTACGGAATCCAGCTGAACTGCCCCCGAGATACCATGCATACTTACCCTGCTCCCTGACTTTCGCCCTTTCGTTCACCTGCACAGGAGCCAAAATTTCTCCCTGGGCTGTGACAGTATCTCCCAGGGCACCCTCTCCTCTTTGCCATTACATCCCTTTTGGCATTGCTTGGTAACCCAAGTGATAAATTGAGTCAGTTTCTTTCTAGAATATCTTAATAGTGCCTAGTCTCATCAACTCTTGAGCACTCTTCTCCGGCCCAGCATAGAGGCTTCATGGCTTTATGTAGTATTTAGTCATGTTCTCCAGACTTCCTGCACTTGTCTTCCCTACATTTTACCCTTGTCCTGGCTTACACTCACTCTCCTTATCCATAATGCCCCCCTTCATTGCCCTAGCTATGTCACCTTCTTTTGAAATAGTCTTTCCTTACTTTGCCATCTGTGAATCCCATTCTTCCCCATGACTCTACTCTTGTCCCCTTTCTGAGGTCACTCTCATTCCTCCCTGAAACACTTTTACTTGTGCTGAGGCCATAGTCTGCGATAGGGCACATTTTAACGTGCCCCGTGCAAACCGGCCTCTTCTCCCATTCTGTTCCTTAAGGACACACGGAGAAGGCCTCAGCTACAGTGGCTGCCTCTGTAGCTCCCACCAGCATCTTATAGGTGGCATGGATGCACTGGCTAGCCACTGAGGCCACCTAGTGCAGGGGCTAACTGCCTGTGTTTTCCCTTCCAGTGTATGATTTGCCTTCAGCTTCGTCAAGCCTCTTTGGGGAATCTCTTCGCAGTGGCCCTGAAGATCCCACGTTCTTGCAGCTCAGCGCTGTGGACCGCTGTCCTAGCCAGCTCTCCTCTGTGTATACCGAAGGCTGATAGCTCCCTGGTCCCCTCTGGCACAGTCAGGACCTTTAAGTCACTTGTCACCTCTAATTTTCAAAACTCTCACAAGCTGTGTGAAGAATGTCAACCAAATCCATGGAGCCAGTATGGTCACTAGGTCTGCAGAAGGCAGGACTGGATGGTCAGGTCTGGTTTTCAGGAATGCTTGCATCTTTTCTGTTTTCCCTCAGTTTGCTGGGTCAGGTGACCAGCACAAATTTCTGTTGAAAGGGAATTTAGAGTTACTTCCTGGCTGTCAGCTCTCAACAGACACCAGTGAACATGTACGTGAATTGGATGATCCTTGCTGAAGACTCGAAGAGAGGAAGACAGCCTAGTTACCAGAGGCATAACGTACTGCCTCACCCATGTTTTCTCTCATGACTAAATGATGCACAGCTGTGAATGGTGAGGGCAATCTTATGCCCGAAGCATGGTGTGGCTTGGACTCTCTCAGACTGGCTTTACCATTTGTCTTACATAGCCTGTGCTTCTCAGTTGCTCCTCCAATGGCAAAATAAGGTCTTATATTCAGCAACCTACTTTGTTTTTGAACTTTAAAGACTTGCTATTTACATCCGCTTTCAAAGGAAAAGTATTTAAAGGTTTGTTTTGTTGGTAGAAGTCATTACCATTTTAATCACCCCCAGATACATATCAGGGCTATACCTCTTCCTGGCCTAGTTTTGCAGTTTAGCATTTTCTGAGGGAAACAAAATGATTAAAACACACACGTATCCACACATGTGTCTGCCTCCAGGACTATATCAAGAACCCTCATATGTTGAGTATGGTGGTGTATACCTTTAATCCCTGCACAAGGAAGGCACTTGAAGATAGCCTGGTCTACACAGTGAGTTCCAGACCAGTCAGGGCTAGATAATAAAACCGTGTCTCAAGACAAACAACTCTCATGTATTGGTACTCAAGTAATTCACCTTGAAAACCTTTTCATTGGAATGTTTCATGCATTGCTCTGGTGCTCTGCCTGGGACAGACTGGGAACATAAGAGCTGGCACACGGAGTTCTGTATCATGTTGTTCAGAAAACTAAACCAAGGGCACCTGTTGTCCAGTTATTTTTTGTGGCTTCTGCCCAGTTCCTTAAAAGGATCCACTTACCTGTCTATCTCCTCTATATGGCTTTCCTTTCTGTTTTTAAACACTTTTTCTTCCTCACTGTGGTTCAGATGTGGCGACCATTCACCAGATTTTATCAGCTCTTGGGAAGGTTCAAAGAAGGTAAACTCAAGAAAGAGACATTCTGGAACTCTGCTTAGAAGGCCTGGAATTTTTCACATAGCATAAAACGCTTTTTTTTTTTTTTTTTACTAGCCTAAACAAGACCTCATTTCCTGGTGACACTTTTAGAAAAACACTTTTAAAAAGATCCTATGTTCTAGGACAAAGGTGACACAAATAGGCCATACTCCAAAAACCTGGCCAATTCCAACCATCTAGTTCACTCACGTTTTAGGACTTTCCTTTTTCTTTTTTCTTTTCTTTCTTTCTTTCTTTCTTTTTTTAACAGAACTGAGGCAAAGTTCTTCATGAAACTGAGATCATCATGACATTCAGTGAGACAGTTAAACAGCTCCTGTAAGACTTTGGGTCCTGAGACTGCTCGTATCCTAATAGAAAGAATGTAAGTCTGGCCCCAAATCGGTAGACCTCCATTTCATCCCATGCTTCATCCCAAGATGCCATTAAATGGAGTAGATAAAAGAACCAAGTGTGGGTTATCTTTTTACAGCACATTGGTTGGTCTGGTGTTGCTGAAGAGGCCATGCCCTTGGGGGAAGCCATACTGTGAGTATCTAAGTCACAAGGCTTTGGATTCTCTTTGGTCTTCTGAGCTTTAAGGGCTTCCTCCACAGGTGAGCACTCAGGCTGCTAGAAACTACCAGCCTTCTAGACCTTATGAGTTGCTACACATGACCTAAGCATGAACACACATACACCAACACTGCTTTATTTAAAACAACCCTCATTTGACCTGTCACACTCTAGAAAGAACAGAGACCCTACTCTTATGGCTTTATTGAAGTCATGGCAAGCAGTGGAACCACAGGATCATGAGAGACAGCCCTTCCAGTGCAGAGATGTGAGGCTTTGTGAGCCAGGATCTGGACTCATGGCGATTCTCCACATGGCACTGTACCTGTTCTGAGTCACCTAGGTTGGAGGGAACCGCAGGGTCACTAGGTCAGATCTCCAGGCCTGACTCACAACCCCAAAGGTATATCCTTGCTGTCGGGGAGGGAAAAAACAGTGTGCTTGGAGCCAGGCCCAGTGCAGCCCCTCAGAGGCCCTCCTGTGTGTTCTGGTCTGGGAACAGGGCTTAGAGATGTGGCACATCCAGGGTCCTTCAAATTGCACAATCTTCTGCTCTTAGGTTCCAGATTTTCCCCTCCGCTCACAGTGGGTCCCTTGCTTACTTTGGGCTTTCGGTTCCATCAGTATTTTGAAACAGTGAAAACAGAACTCAGAAACATAAATTATCCCCTTCTGTTTCTAAGGCCCTTCTAGTCCTGATGAGCAGCAATTTTCATAAACATCCAAATGGACATTGCCACTCCCCTTTAAAAACAAAAACACAAACAACAAAATAAACTAGTGCTCCTGAAAACACACAAAGCACAAAGCCAATGATCCTATTACGTGAAAAAGATCAGTATACCTAAAGACATTTCATTCTTCATCCATTGCTGCAACTTCCTAAAGAGACAACATCAAAGTATCACTTGCAGTTTGCCCTCTGATCAGCACTTAAGCACTGCTTAAATATTCCCTGGCCCTGTGAGGTATGGTCCCTTACATGGGTCTCCACCACATGGCCTGGGTGACTAACCGATATCAAGGCACTATGTGCTATGGTCTACCAGATACCTTGTTTTTCACTTAAGAATCAGTCCTCAAGAGACCAACTGCCAAAATCACTAGTTCAATTAAACAAGCTCGGAACAGGGCTAACCAGTCTCCCTGTAAAAAATTCTTCCCCCTAACACACAGATCCACCCATAATGCCTGGAAGTATTGACAATGTTCAGTTTTATTCTTTGCTGTTTGATTAGATTTGACTGTTTAGACCAATGTTGTTACTGCTGTGGATAAAGTAACAGGGACAGAGAGAAAGAAAGAAAAACCAAACTCATCAGATACAATGATGAGTGTAAAAGTGGAGAGATTTATTTTATACAGCTAGGGAAGCGTCCTCTGTAACATTGCTGACATAAAGCACTTTGGGGGGAACAAAAGTGGAAATCTGTTTTCCATAAATCACACAGGCCCTTGTACATTGTTATATACACTCACATAGAGAAACGGGCTACGTATATCATACTGGATATGGGGCCTGTTCGACTGTAGAGGCACATGTGCTCATTGCCGTAAATCTTTTAAGGAATTAGGTACACTTTTTTTTCTATTAATATGTATAGTTTTGCGATTTGTCACAGTTATGTTTCATATAATCATAAGTTATTTTGTCTTGTTTCATGAAGTCCTTTTTTTTATGTCAAAAGTAAAATGAAGGGATTGTGTACTTGGCACAGAATAAAACTGGAAATAGAGGATGCCCTTCCAGCCTGAAGCACTCCTTCAGCGCGTCACTTTAAAACACAATGGCAACCAGTATTGTTGTTTGTTTGTTTGTTTTATTGTTCTGTTTTGTTCTGTCACCAGCCCCCTCTGTATTGGGGATGGTAATTATAATTAAAAACAGATGGGGGTGGGGGTGTCCAAGGCCAGCTTTAAAATGCCGCATCGCTTTGGGCCAGAACTGAAGCCTGGATTTAATTATAGATATGAGGACGAAATGGCAGTAAAAATGAATGTCTCCCTGAATCCTTTACATGTTGGGAGTGTCCATAAATAAAACATGAAGTTTTATTTCATCACATTTAATTAAAGCTTTTATACATGTTTTATTGGTTATTCTATTAATCCGCTTCACAAACTGGATAAATGTGTGCAGGGGCTGGGAGTTTATTTGTGCTTTTTCAATGCAGCGCTACATCATGCTTCAGCAATGCCTCTAGTGCCTGCTACCCCAGGTGCTGCGCTTCCATGCTGGCGGTGGGAGGGGTGGGCTTTCAGCCCCATTTTCCTAAAGTTCTTCTGGAGGAAGGCACAGCACCATCAGCTTCCAGAGATCAGGGTCAGAGTCCCTGGTGCCTCGTGGGAATGCTGGCTCCTGCCCTGGCTTCTGCTCTTAGAAGCCCACCTCACCCCTTGCTGTACCCTGCCTCCTCTCTGCACATGGTTCTCCACCTCTGGATCGATGTTCTGCACATCAGATATTCACATTACAGCTCATGGCAGTTATGAATTACAAGATTACAGTTACAAAGTAACAGTGAAACATTTATGGTTGGTTGGGGGTCACCATGATAATAGAAAACTGTTAAAAGGTCTGCAGCATTAGGAAGATAGAGAACCACTACTCCATACCCATGCATCAGGGAGGGGGTCAGGATGGCCTAACACCCACCAGCCCGCTAGCCAAGCATGGGAACTTACAAGAGTCACCGAGTGAATTTGGGGCCATCCTGGGCTACATGGTCAGACCCCGTTTTAGGATCAAAAGGAAATGTTTCTTCTGAAGAGCATTTGTAGGAAGCTGACTCCCTCACTACCTTCTGAAGACTTAGGAATTTAAGGGAGGCTGGACAGTGGCAGGGCACCTCACTGGGTTCGGTGAGGTCAGAGAGCGGCCACTGACAGGAAGGATAAAGGAACGCCTCGACTTCCTCAAGTCACAGCTTCTGTGGATGTGAGTTGTTCCAGCCCCCAAGGGAATGGTTTGGCAGTAAGAGGGGGAGCTAGTGGCAGGGAGGTCCCCATGTCCCACCAATGCCATTCCTCTGCTGAGAGTCTGGACTCAAGGATACCTCTGATGCAAGGTGTGTGTAGCAGTATTGTTCACAACTGTTCCAAACTGGAAATGACTCAGCTATCCGCTGGTAGTAAAAATGAACCAGTGAGCCTTGACTGAATGGTGTAATGAATGATACAGTGATACTCTGCGAAGGAGGTCACAGGACCAAAGCTACATAGCAGCCTGACAGACTTGATCATGAGAAACCTGAAAATGACCACTCAATGTCGCTCCATTATAATTGCTACTTTGAAACAAGCAAAACTCAGTTCAGTTGCATAGTGCAGATGCTAGCGTTACAAAGGGAAGCAAGAAAAATACCACCACTAAGTCCTGATGCTGGGCTCTTGAGACACAGAATTGCTGAGGAATGATGCTTCATCTGTCCATCCAAGTGCTAGGATACCCAGGTGATTGCTTTATAATTATTTTACTGTGTGTATATATTACAGTTCTTCAGGTAACGGAGAACAGCAAGTCCTTCATCCCCTGCTCCTGGGGTCCGCAAAGCGCCAGGTGGGCTGTAATTTATATATGGATCGCTACCTGCTCTCTGTTTCACCTGCGATACCACCGCAGTTCAAAGACGCTGTGGACCAGGGACACAGGTGTGGTTGTGTTCCCCCAAAACGTCATTGCACCCAGCAAATCTGAAACGCCCCCCTTGTTTGCAGACCGCATCATTAAAAATTTTTTTCTAACCATTTCAGAGGGTTTTTTTTTGGGGGGGGGTAAGTATTCTTAATTTACACATTGTACAAAAGCAAGAAACAACAGCAGCAGCAGATTGGTAGCGCCCGACCCCCCCCCCCCCCTCAGTTGAGAGAAGATCTTCATAAATATTCACTCAAAGCAAGCTGCAGATAGCAGCCATGCTGATCACTCTGCTACCGAGGGTCCAGTTCCTAGAGGGAATTCATGAGTTCTGTTGATTGAGATTTTCTTTGTTTAGATCTTGGGTTCTGCTTCCCCGGGATACAGATGAATGCTGAGAGCCTGGGGTGCCATTCGACTTTATCTCTGGATTTAACATTTTTAATAAAAGAAACTGGGCATACAGAAATCTGTGAGAACTGGAAAATGAGCGTCCATTCTTTCCAAGCTAACCAAATATTTGCTGGATCTTGGCAGCCATGGCCAACCTTTTCCCTCTGAAATGCTAAGAGGTTATAAGTAATGGATGCCTTCATTTTTCTCAGGCCACAGTGCTTATGAGAAACTGGAACTGCCTCAAAATGTGCAGGCGAAAGAGTGAAAGGTGTCCATGACGGAGGAAAATGCAGCTCAGTGGTAGAACGCAGGCTTGGAAAGGCGCTGCCTTCTGTCCATAGGAAGTCACTGTATGAGAGTCAGGGAATTACTGACCCTTGGTGTGCTCCAGGTAAACTGAGAGCAGATGAATTCCTCACCTCCCCCCCCCTCCCCAATGCCCTCTGTTTTCCCATAATGCCCCCTAAATCTGGAGCATGCTGCCAGTCACTGTAAATGGACACAGGCAAAGGTGGATGTTTCTCCTTGTGTCTCTAGCCTGTGGCAAAATTGGTGCTTTACTACACTGTAGATCTTCACGACTACTGAGTCATTTTCTTAATATTAGCTTGGACTAAGTCCTCATTAGCACGTCTTCCAGCTAGTTTTGTGTGCTTAAGTTTGTGGCTTGTATGGTGCTAAGATCCTAGTACTTGGAGGCAATATAACTCCACTTTTATTGTTGAATGAGAAATTTCAGCAGGAGAAAGGGGAAAGAACTGCCAGTCAGCTCATTTGACAGAGGAGGAAACAGATTATAATTTCACTCCTTTGTTCGTGTATCCATTCGTTCTTACGTGAACATTTATTGTACACCAACTATATGTAAATTAATATGAGGTGGCTCATCTTCAAAGAACTAAGACTTGGCCACAGAATATACTTCTCAGGGCTTTTTCTCATGCACATTTTATGGGCCAGCAAGACTGATGACTGCGGTCAATGCTCTGGATGTACATGGTAGAAAGGGACGACTCCAGAGAGTTGTCACATGATCTGTGCAGGTACTCTGTGACCCTCCCACACACAAGCAGAGTCTCTAAAGAAGATTAATATCTTCTAAGCAATAAAAGCATGTTGTGGAAGTACCACAAACATAGCACAGAGCTGAGTGGAAATTATAGCAAGATGGTGGCACCCAGATGTTTAATAAGTTCTCCAGGTGTCTGTTTGGTGCGGGCGATAGCTCACTACCTCTGATGCAGTGAGTGCAGAGTATTTAAAAGACACTGTGGAGAGCTCACACATAAGGGGCCCCTAGTTCCTGCCTAGAGAAAGAAAAGGCAGAGTCTGAATTGTGTGTGTGAAGTAGGGGTGTGGGAACTGGTCCTGAAGGATGATTAGGCCTTCAGTTGGCAAGGGAAGTAAGTCACTCAGCATGCTATATGAATGGAGATAGCCCATTTCTGCTCAGTTACTCTTGTATGACTGCTGGACACGGGCCACTGTCTCCCCTACCAGCAAGTGGGTGGCTCATTCCCAGCTTCCCAACAAAACAAGGTCACTACGGAATTACTATGAAGACAATAGGTCAAGGTCGCTTTGACCTGTCTTCAGGACCACTTAAAAGACTTCATCACATTAGCTGTGCACTGTGACTCTCCAAGAGAGAATCTGAACAGCACAGTTGATAAACCAAAAACACAACCTCACCCCCACCCCCAGAAAGCAACTTGTTGGTACTATGGGAACAGTTTAGTGGTTCCTTTAAAAAAAAATCAAACTTGTCATCCAAAAGGCTCAAAATCAGAGACTCAGATGCAGCCTTGCACAGCCTAGGATGGTCTGTCTTATCAGTGGCGGGCCTCATGCCCTACGGTAGTCAGTCCCATGGGGTTCAAATGAAACTCGCAGGCTCCTATTGCCTAGTGTGCTGTGGCCCACTGAGGTCAAAGGGCAAGAATTACCCTCGTTTGTGGTGATGCTAATGAAAGTAAACCCATCAAACAAAAGGAAAGCACATATCATTGTGCACATAAGTTATGCTTGATAATGAGTGACTGACTTGCTTATGTATTTGCAACGTTTCCTATTATTTTAGAGTGTATACTTTATACTCATTTTAAATTAGACTGTAAATCTATTGTTTAAATCTGTTGTTACTCTGGCAATGGTCTCATGAAACAAATGTGTATCTCCTCACTGCATCTGAAGGCCATGTGCAGAGACTGTCCTTTGCTGTCTAGGTCTCTGTGAGTGCAATCTGTTGTGCCGGCACAGGGACAGATTCACCTAAGCACACTTCTCAGGGCACATCACCGTCATGAGCAGGGCACGTCTGCGTTTGTACTAATGTTCATGGCAGCTTTAGCCAAAAAATACAAAACACAAAAACAATCCGGAACACGTAACAACAGCTGGATAAATGAAACGTGTTATCCATGCAATGGAAGGAAATCAGGATCCACATTAAGCCACGGTCTCACCTCAGAGATGTTATGCCAAGTGAAATGATTCAGACACAAAAGGACAATAGTCGTAGCATGCTTTTTAGGGGAGGCACCTAGCATGGTCAAATCAGAGACAGCAGACCAGCACTCCCTAGGCATGAGGGTGGAAGAGCAACGGAGAGCTATTTTTTGACACGCACAGAATTTCTGTTTGAGAAGATGAAGATGTTCCGGGGGTGCATACTGTACAGTGTGCAATGTTACGAATGTGTACCTACTGAATTGTGCACTTCTGAAGTGCTGACCATCTTACCACTGTAACCCAATGAGAGTGTGACACAATCTTAAGATGTCTGATGCCCTAGCAGACAGTAAAATTGTAAAATTGTGTCTGGCCAGTGTCCTTGGGATGCTCTTTGGAAAATCCTGTGAGTCCAGGGTGGAGCAGTGGCTGCTCCTAATAGGGGGAAATTGTTGCTGAAAATGGCCCTCGGCTATCTGAGGAGGAGGATGCAAAGCTGAAGAAGCAACAGGAAGGTAGCTCAGGCAGACTGCACAGTGAAGTGTTGTGCTGGCTCTGGATCTTCCGGTACTGAGGGGGAAAGGATGGAAGGCAGAAAGGACAGAACTGGTGGAGCAGAGGGGCAGTTGGAAAACTAGGGAAAACTCAAGCAGCACTGCCTAGACTCAACTGATGCCACAGTGAGCAAGGGGAGAGATGTGTTTGTCTTTCATCCATTCCTCTAACAGTTGTTTGCTGAGCTTCAGACCCAATACAATACGCCGGTTGGGAGCAAGTGACAAGGCAGAAAAGTAAAACAAAGATCAGTCCTCCTAGCGCCACATGCAAGTGGACTGACTTCAAATGGCTCTTTCCTGGTTGTCTGTAAAGCACGGGAGCTTGCAGAAAGTTGGGTTCCCCTGGGACACAGATACTGAGGTAGAGCTGGGAGTGTAAAAGATTATTGACACGGTACGCTGTAGAAAGGAATGGTACAGAAGCTGAATTAGGCAGAAGGTGCCATCAGAGTGTGGTGCCATTTAATTCTACAGAAGCTCTGGCAGCCGCTTGGGCTGTTCCCAGGCTGTGATTGTTCCTGTCCAGAAGCTTCCAGGCTGTGTAGAACTACCTAGACTGGCACACACCCTGGAAAGGGGTGCTTGGTTATCTCCATTTTGCCAATTCAATGGCCATTGCCCTCTGCCAAGCAGAGGAGGACCTGACAAGAATGAATGGTGTCCACGTCTACCAGCTACACCCCAGGCAGCTGGGGAATCGGATCAATATAATATTGTTCCTTCCAGGGCCTCACACATGCTAGGCCAATGTTCCTGCCACTGAGTCTCATCCGCATCCCTCAACCAGTTTTTGAACTTATTCCTGTCTCAGTATTCTGGGCACGCTCCATCATCCATCTATGTGGCCACACTTACCAGCCATGGGATTTCAGGGTCTGAACAGTTTCTCCTTGTGGCTGCGGTAGCATATACCTCCATGGAAACCATGGTGAGACTGTTCCCTGAAGATGAGGGGGACCTCCTCTGCTTTCTTCCTGGGAATCATACAGATAGAGTGTCAGCTTAGAAGCCAGGAAGAAGTTGTTTTCTGCTGCCTCTATGCTTTGCAACCCCTTTAGCTCCTAAACTACACCAGTCTGAACCCATTTCTTCTTCCAGTGAGACTTAGCTCACCTCATCAGTGGTGAGGCAAGCATACTGGTTATCTAACAAAGAGATAAGTGCATGTCAAGTACTTTCAAAAAGGTCACTGCCCCTTTTAGTGTTTTTGTTTTTCTAAGTCACAGATGCTGCAACCCAAGTGGAATGATCCCTTATGGGGAGATGCTGGCAAGGACTGTAGTTCTGACATCAAGACTCAGAAGTGCTGAGGAAATGGGCTGGCTGAGCGTGCCTGAACAAAATCCTCCAGTGATGGTGCTGACAAAGTCTGCCAGAGCTCTGTTCATCTTGTGCCCATGAGTGTATCTTCAACTCCCTCACACCTTTGAAAAACATAGCAGGAACTGCCAGAAGGCCTCCCGTGCTATTTCTGTGTGTCACTGGGCTCCCCTGGGGCCATCTTTCCACTCTGCCCTCCACAGGGGTACGTTCACATAGTCAAGAGGATGCAAAGCCTAAAGGATGGAAAGCCTATTTTCCCTCCCCTTTCAGATTCATCCAGTTACCTTCAACCCCGAGAAATGCCTTTCCGAATGGTTCTATGCTTCTTCCAGGGTCAGTACTGGCTTCATTCTCAAATCCATCCTCTCCTGAGCGGATCAAGTCTCTAACATGTGCACTCTGAGGCGTCAGGACCTGGCAGAGAATGGTTATATGTGAGATCAAGGATGGCAATGAATAGGTGTGGTGAGCTTTTATGTGTCTTCATTATTATAAGTGGCCATATGAAAGGAAGGGTGAAGGAGGCCTGGTTCTGGTCCTCATCATGCCCTTATGTTCTAGGCTTGAGTTCAAAAGAGGCTCTCTTTGTGCAAAGGAACACCTGGTGCTCTACTTTGTAAACTTGCTGATGAAGGCTTGCCCTCGAGAATGGGGTACTACCAGAAAATGGTGGAACCTTCAGAGATGGGAGTGAGGGAGCCCATTTGATGGAAGTCAAGTCATGGGTTGGAATGCCCTCAAAAGAAAGTTGGGACCTATGCTGGTTAATTGTTTGTCAACTTGATGTAAGCTAGAGCCATTTGAGAGAAAGGAACCTCAGTTTGAGAAAATGCTTCCAGAAGATTGAGCTGTTGGCAAGCCTGAGACAATTTTTTTTAAATTAGTGATTGATGTGAGAGGACTTCAGGCCATTGTGGGTAGGCCCAACCATGGGCTGGTGGTCCTGAGTTTTGTAAGAAAACAGGTTGAACAAGCAATAAGGAGCAAGCCAGTAACTAGTACCTACACACACACACACACACACACACACACACATATACACACTCGTTCTCTGCAATCAACTTCTGCCTCCAGGTTCCTGCCCTGTTTGAGTGCCTGTTTTGACTTCCCTCGTTGATAGACTATGATGTAGAAATATAAGGCAAGTAAGCCCTTTCTTTTCCCAGTTACTTTGGTCATAGTATTTCATCATAGCAATTGAAACTTTAACTAGGACAAAAATTGGTACCAGGATAATGGGGTATTGCTATGTCAGGTCTCATCATGTTGGTTTTGGAAGAATTATGGAAGGACCTTGGAACTTTAGGCCAGAAAAGCCTTTGAGTGGTCAAAGCTTGGTGAGTTGTTCTTTTGAGATCTTGGAAGATAAGAATTTTGAGAATAGCACAGATGATGGAGGCCTGGCTTATGAAGTTTCAGAGGGAATCAAAGACTTTCTGGGACCACTCTTGTGAAGAATCCAAGGGGTCTGGTCAGCTGCAGCTGAAGAATTGGTTGTGGTTAACAAGCGACCAGAGCAACTAAGGTGAAACTTTTGCTTAGCTGGGACAATAGATGCTGGAACTAAGACATTAGTGGTGATTCAGAAGAGACTAACATTGCTGAGGTGAAATAGCAGAAGGTATGTTGGGCAAGGTTGAACCTCCCTCTGGCAGCTGAGATTGAGTCACCTAGTGTAAGAGTCACTTAGGTGCCCCGAAGCCATGAAGGTTATGATGAGCAGCTGAGACTTGGCATTGTGAGAGACTGGGAGGGGCCATTGGTGAAGGTGTATCCTCAGTAACAGTTGAGGGCCCAGGATTGAAGAGGTCATGCAACAAGCTGAGACTTGGAGCTGTGACGAGAGCACAGGAGAGGGTATCAGTGAAAGTGCAGCCCAGCTGCAGCAGGAGACCCCAGCATCTGGGGGTGTCAGAACCATGGGACAACCACTGAGAACAGCAGCAGCCATTGTGTGGAGCTAGCCTGAGCTTAAAAGACAAGCTGTGCGTGTTGCAGAGGGCGGAACCCGAGGGAGACTTGACTCAGGGAGTTTGGAGATGGAGGGTGGACCCCAGCCTCTGGACATTGAGTTATTTACGCAGTTGGAGTGATTTTGCTTTGATTTGATTGTGACTGCTATTTCTTCCATCTTGAAGTATGATAGTATTTAACTTTTTTTTTTAATGTTATAGAAGCCCACAGTTGAGAAACATTAGATTTTAAGTCTTTGATTTTTTTTAAGAGCCTGGATATTTAAAACAGACCGAACTTTTAAAGGCTGTGGAACTTTTTGACTTTGTAGAGTGTTTTATATTGTGACATCTTATAATTGTGTGATCTTGGGGAGGAACAAGAAAGGAAAGATTGTGGCTTAACAGTGATGTGTTTGTGTGTCAAGGTGACAAGGGCCCAGTTATATGTTGGCTTGACACAGGCTAGAGTCATTGGAAAGGAGGGAGCCTCTGTTGAGAAAATGTCTCTGGCTGTGGGCAAGCCTGTAAAGCATTTTTTCCCCAGAAAATCATTAAAATAAAACATTTGCTTCAAGTTTTTCAATTAGCATAATGATTTATTGGCTTTCAAAGATCTTCGGTGATGGTTATCTTGTCGCAGAGTTCTAAACCAGAGGGCCCTTCAGATCTGGGGCAGGCCAGGGTTGGCCCTGTGGTTGCTGCTGCAGTCTCTGTGAGTTCATGTAAGCTCTGCTCAGTTAATTCAGAGGGTATTCTTCTCCCAATGTCCTCTGTCCTCTCTGTCTCCCACATTCCTTCTGTCTCCTCTTCTGCAAGGTTCCCTGAGCTCTGAGGGGAGGGATTTGATGGAGAACATCTCACTTAGAGCTGTGTGTTCCAAAGTCTCTCTTTCTCTCTGTCTGCATAATGTCTGGCTGTGGGTCTCTGTGTTTGTTCCCATGTATTGAAGAAGGAAGTTTCTTTGAGGATGGCTGCCTGAGGAACTAATCTATAAATATAGAAGAATATCATTAGGAGTTATTTTATTGTTATTATTTTTTTAGACCTAGTATTTAGTGTTACTAAAGATCTCTGGGCTATTTTAGTCACCCAAGTGGTGTCAGGAAGGGCTCCATCTGATGGAAAGGGCCCTAAGGTAAATCAGACATGAGTTGATTACTTCAACAAACTTTGCACCATTATTGCCAGAGCATACTTTGCAGACAGGGCAGATTTTAGGTCAAAGGTTTTGTGGCTGGGTTGGTGTTTATGTTTCTCTTTCGGTAGTCTGTCGAGTACCTTCCCTGAACATGGTGTGAAGGTTCTATGTAGGCACCAGCTCTACTTCCCCTGTGAGTTCTGTGAGTTGTGTGAATGTTGCCTTGTCAGTTTCTAGACAGCAACCTATTGTCTCGCCAACAGCATGGATTGTTTGGGGATTTCCACGGGACCCCTTTTGCCAACATCTCAAATGGATGGAACCCAATCCCAGTGCTGGGAGCTTTATTTGACCACAAAAGATGGCCAGCTGGGGCCCAGTCTTCCTCATTATTTGGAGACTCCATTAGGATTGGTAAGGCATTTTCTTAATTAGTGACTAATGTGGGCCTCCCATGAGCTGGTTGTCCTGGGTTCTATAAGAAAGTGGCTTGAGAATGGCTTAGAGGTTAAGAGCACCGTCTGCTCTTCCAGAGCAGAGTTCAATTCCCAGCAACCCACATGGTGGTTAACAACCATCTACAATGAGATCTGGTGCCCTCTTCTGGCACAAAGATGTACATGCAGACACATCATTGTATACATAATAAATTAATCTTTTTTCTTTTTTTAATTTTATTTTATTAGTTACAGTTCATTTACTTTGTACCCAGCTGTAGCCCCCTCCCCATCCCCTTCCAATCCCACCCTCTGCCCTCTTCTGCTCCTATGCCCCCCCCCCCAGTCCACTGATAGAGGAGGTCCTCCTCCCCTTCCATCTGACCCTAGTCAATCAGTTCTCATTAGGACTGACTTTATTGTCTTCCTCTGTGGACTAGTAAGACTGCTTTCCCCTCAGGTGGAGGTGATCAAAGAGCCAGCCCCTGAGTTCATGTCAGAGACAGCCCCTGTTCCCCTTACTAGGGACCCTCTTGGACACTGAGCTGCCATGGGCTACCTCTGTGCAGGGGTTCTAGATTATCTCCATGAATGGTCCCTGTTTGGAGTACCAGTCTCAGAAAAGACCCCTGTGCCCAGATTTTTTCGTTCTGTTGCTCTTCTTGTGGAGCTCCTGTCCCCTCCAGGTCTTTCTATCTCCCCCTTCTTTCACAAGATTCCCTGAACTCTGCCCAAAGTTTGGCTATGAGTCACAGCATATGTTTCGATATCCTGCTGGATAGAGTCTTTCAGAAGACCTTTGTGGTAGGCTCCTGTCCTATTCCCTATTATCTCCCTCTCTTGTCCTGTTTGCCTTTCTGAATGAAAATTGAACACCTTACCCAGGGTCCTCCTTCTTGATTAACTTCTTTAGGTGTACAGATTTTAGAATGATTATCCTATATTATATGTCTAATATCCACTTATTTGTGGGTATATACTGAGTGTCTTTTTGCTTCTGGGATACCTCACTCAGGATGATCTTTTCTACATTCCACTATTTGCCTGAAAATTTCATTATTTCCTTGTTTTTAATTGCTGAGCAGTATTCTATTGTGTAAATGTACCCCGATTTCTGTATCCATTCCTCAATGAGGGACATCTGGATTGCGTCAGAACAAAATGACAGCTGACAGATTGGGAAAGGTTCTTCACCAACCCTATATCTGACAGAGGGCTAATACCCAGAATATATAAAGAACTTAAGAAGTTAAACAGCAACAAATCAAGTAATCTAATTTAAAAATGGGGTACAGAGCTAAACAAAGAGTTCTCAATAGAGGAACATCAAATGGCAGAGAAACACTTAAAGAAATGCTCAATATCCTTTAGTGATCAGGGATATGCAAATCAAAATGACTCTGAGATTTCACCTCACACCCATCAGAATGGCTAAGATCAAAAACTCAAGTGACAACACAGGCTGGAGAGGATGTGGAGAAAGAGGAACCCTCCTCCATTGCTGGTGGGAATGTAAACTTGTACAACCACTTTGAAAATCACTCTGGTGCTTTCTCAGACAATTAGGAATTATGCTACCTTAAGATCCAGCTATACCACTCCTAGGCATATATCCAAAAGATGCGCAAGTACACAACAAGAACATTTGTTCAACCATGTTCGTAGCAGCTTTATTAGTAATAGCCAGAAGCCAGAAACAACCCAAATAAATAAATAAATAAATCTTTAAAAAAAAAAGAAAGAAAAAAGGAAGTGGGAAGTTTGAGTTCCTGTCCTGACTTCCCTCAGCGATAGACTATGATGGAAATATATACGCTACATAAGCCCTTTCCTAATCACAGCAATAGAAACTGTACCTAAGACAGGACACATGTTCTACCTCTTTTCTCTTTGCTTCCTGACACTTTGACATGATAAGTGTTGTTCCACCACGCACAGACCCCTCCCTACCTCATAATGCCCTGCTTTACCACATGTCCCCATACAATGGAACCCAGTGGCTGCAGCCTGAAACCATGGAAACTATGGACCAGGATAAACACTCCTCTCTTCAAAATGATTCTCTCAGGTATTTTTTACACTGATGAAAAGCTGAGTATAGCACCTAGCCTCACAGGGTGTTTATGAAGTATATTTATTAAGATAAAATATTTTATTTAATAAGTTTGGATAGTTTGCTTTGGTTTTTTTTTTGTTGTTGTTGTTGTTGTTTTGATTTGCAAACTTCCCCCGGGTTTTATAAATCTAGCAATCTTGGGCTAAGCCTGGGGGACTTAGAGTCAATAGCCCCCAACAGGAGAAGTGAAGACACATGGTACAGATCCTGAAGTCCACGGAACCTCACTAGGAAACTGTCACAGTGCTCAAATGCCCTGACAGTTGCCAGACAGCCAACAGCACACTGTGAACATCTGCTGTAGCCCAGCAGTTCTTCAGATAAAACATGGATTGTGATTTGTAATTCAGGAGCTTCCTGGTTTGGTGGTAGTCTACCATCAACAGTGAACATCTGTAGACCACATCCCTGTGCAGAGACCCCGGAATGTGTGCACAGCTCAGTGTGTTTTAGTTATCTGTGCATTTAGCACAACCATGCAACTGAAAAGTTAAGTTCTGGAATGCCCCTTCCCCTACCCAAATGGGCATGGCCTGGCACGGTAAGCTGGCTTTCTTGTAGGGAGTCTGTGGGACAGATTTGTGTGACTCAGCCACAGAGCTGGGCCTTCTATCATCAACTTCAAATCATCTCCTTTTGTGACTCTCCTGCCTGACTTTTCAAAGGGCTGGACTCTCATCCGCAGACAGTTTATATCGAAAGGCCAAGGGTCCCGAGTGGGTGAGAAGTATTTGTGCCCCAAAGTTCAGAGCTCAGCTGCTGTACAGCGCGTGAGCCAGGTGCCTCCCGGGATAGCGCAGTGTAAGTGAAATGCTAGTGGCTTATTCCGTGATAGCTCTAAGATTCATCTGTGACGAGTCCCTTTGCACCTGAAGTCAGCCCTTATTAAAACGTGCCCAGAACGGACAGGCTATCATTGCAGGCGCTGCTCACAGCCTCCAGTGGAGGTAAGCCTTATTAGTTCCATTCTCCATTTTGCAGGAGATCTTAGGTGACCTGGCTGGGCCCTGACCCCCTGGCATAAGAACCGCTGCTGCTACATCACAGAAACTATGTCAGCACAGGACAGTGTGGTGAAACGTGAAGAGCCCTGGTCTGGGCGGCCAAAGACTCGCCTCTAGTTGGGTGAAGGTCAACAGGTCATTGGTGACAGAAGCTTCCGCTGTGGAGGGAGATGGCCTCAGAAGTCCTATCTATTTGTGAAAGCAAATTACTTCTCCACTGACTACCCCAGGCACGCTACTCAGTGAGGATTATACACAAACACTTTTAGGGGGCTCTATATTGACTCTGTCCTCCCAACTGTAAAACTTGAGTTGAAATGCATTATTTATGCTGCCCAGACATGTATTTACGGTATCATTTCGGCTTCCAGTCTCAGCATTTTCTCTAGGAGCCATGACTTATTTCCCCACTGGGCCCTTTTCCTCTGCCATCCAGCTGTTTTAATTGGGGAGTTTGTAGGAAATGTGCTACTTACCTTTCCTAGCCACAAGGGACCTTGTAGCCGGGCCCAGCTAACCTGGCAGGCAGTACTGTGACTCACCCGGATAATGGAAGCAGCCTGTGACAGCATGCCCTCAGTGCTGCCTTCTCTTGGGCAGTTCCAGGAGAACTCTGAAGTCAGAAGACATGACACCTTGAAGACCAGGAGCCACAGCAATCCTGCAAGCAGGGGAGCCCATGGCCACCGGACGTTTGCCTTGTCACAGGACCCCAGATGTTAGAGAGGGGAGTACCTGGGGAAGAGCAGACTGAATATGAGAGAGAAATTCTGCACACCAGATTGAAAGAAGCTCTGGTTCCTAAGACGCAAAAGCCGCTGGTGCTTGCCTACATTGAGAAGAGAGCTAAAGACAAGACGCAGTGAAGCTGAGATGAGTAATCAGAAACGGGACCGAGGAGCCACCTGACGCGTTCCTATTCCAGCGCTCCCTCTCCTCCAGCCTTCTTCCCGCTTCTCGCTCGGTCTCTCTGTCTCTCCTCCAATCAGCCCGCTTCCAGTCTGCTCTCCCCACAGACTTACCTCCTCTGTTTCTCCGACCTAGGTAGCTTGCAAAAGATGACCATCCTATGCTCCCAGGCTCAACTAATATCAAAGATAACCAGTCAGCTCTTCTCTGTATGTACAAATAGACACATACGTGGGGATGTAGACAAAGACATAGGTTTCGATAGACATCGTATCCGACTGGACATCAAATCCACAGAGAAGGGTCTCTGCAGCACCTGACCTGGTCCAGGTAATTCAGCCATAGCCTACCCATCCCCCAGCACTTACTGTCACAGCTAACAGGGTTTCCCACCGCACGTGAAAGAGAAGAATTCAGGAGGTCTGTGAGCCTGGAATGTACCCTAAAGGTGTTTACAGTAGCCTTGTGGACTGGGACACTCAGCCGGAATCATGACCACTGTGGACCCGGGATTGCCATAAACCACATGTGATGAATGGATAACGACCTAGCCCAGCAGGACTCTTATCAAAACCTGAGTTGCCTGGGCTTATCCTTAGTTTGATGCCTTTATGCTGTTAGGAGAGGCACTAACTCAGACCCGAGTCATTATCCGTGAGAGTTCCCCAAAGGCCACCTACGCAGTGCAGCGGCTCATTCCTTGGCACAGCTTCAATTCATTTGCATTATTTTCAGAGAAACATCACATTGACGAGTACCAGGATGGGGCAGCTCATACTTTGACTGTTGAGGACGACAGTGACAAAAATGCCATTTGTTTGCATCTTCCCATTTCTGTTACCTATTATTTATTATAAACACTTCTGACTAGATAACCATCCATGCGCCCCCATTTTTTCCACTTATTAACATCTCAGGAATTTTGCATGGTCCTTCCAATGAGCTCTTAAATTCCCACCCATCAAATTTATTGCATCCAACAGCATTCCATTAAACTGATCCTTATTTCTGAGAATATATGGTGTCATTCTAAAGTTTACTCTTATGAGTCCCACGAGTCCTTTGGTTTGTTCAGAGACACGTTGTCTCCTTAATCATTATCCACTTTCTGGGGAGTCAAAAATCACATTATAAAATATTCCCATAAGGAGCTGGAGCACAATCTTGTCATCTACTCAGCGGTTCTTAACTTGTGGGCCACAATTTTTGGGGGGATGTCTCATGTCAGAAATACTGCATATCAGATATTTATATTGTGATTCATAACAGCAAAATTTCAGTTATGAAGTGGCAATGAAAGTGACTTTATGGCTGGGGTCACCCTAACAGGAGGAACTGTATGAAAGGGTCACAGCATTAGGAGGTTGAGGAGCTCTACTCTAACACAGTGGCCAGGGAAACACACAGCATCAAGTCTTCTACTTCATGTAGTGCTGGCAGCACCACACAGCACACTGGGGTCCCTCCAGAGGAGACAAAGGTTCCCTTCCTTGGTAGGCGACCACTGTGGCCCGCTGGGTCCTCAGCAAATCTGCACAAGTTTAAAACCAGGGGGAAATGTGGGTTATGGAAACAGCAACGCCGTCTGAAACCCCAAGGAACTCTGGAGGGTCCTCAAGTAGGTGTCCCACCAGCGACATATGGAATGTGGGTCTCTGTGGGAGGAAGGTGACCAGGGTTGAGGAGTGGTCACCACTTCTGATGACACAGTTAGGACTCCAGGCTGGCTGTTGCTTGTCACTTTGCATTGCTCCAGGGCCAAGCTTGCCTATTTTTTTTTCTTTCAGAAACCAGCTGCTAATTGCAGTTCTCCACTGCCAGGTCACGGACGTGTTGATAGAGCAGGTCTGTTAGGATGGCGATTGGTGCAGACTATTGAGGAAAACCAGCTGGCCAGAATTCTTCACAACTCTACCCCGCTCCTACCTAAACATCTTCAAGGCAACCTGGGGGTGGGTGGAGGGGGCTAAGCTTAGGTCTGGGATGTCACCTCTTCCTGTACTGTGTTGTCCTAAAGATTTAAATTTAAAACCCTTAGGAAGGTTGTTTAGTGAAATGGAAAAGAACCTTAGGTCAAAAGGAGTGCTTTGGGGCTGTGCATGGACACTGTGCCCCTCGATCCTTTCCTGCAGCACTGAGCTAGGTTAGGTGGTCATCGCTGACTAGAGTCAATGGCTCCTACACAGGGGCAGGAGCTCTCTTGTGCTAAAAATAACCAGACTCTGGTCTAGTGCCACTAGACTAACATACATCATTTGTAGCAAAATATTACATCTTGGAAAACAAATTTATTATTAAAGCTAGCTAAGATATTTAAGGAAATTAGGAAAGAAATTACCCATATAGAACACTAACAGAATTAGTGAATTTAATGAACTGAAAACAGCTAAAGAAAAAAAAATGTCGTACTTGACAAAAGATTTAGAAAGATGCGTGAAATCAGAAAAAAAAATTAGCTAACAAAATTGAAGATTACACTGAGGGCTCAAAATAGGAAAGAAATATGAAAATAACAGGATCCTAATAGCAAAAACACTAACATGCACAATCTAGGCTATTTGAAACAGTGATTTTCAAACTGTGGGTGGCGACCCCCTTAGGGGTCAAATGAGCCTTTTACAGGGGTCACCAACGACCATTGGAAAACACACATATTTACATTACAGTTCATAACAATAGCAAAATTATAGTTATGAAGTAGCAATGAAAATAATTATATGGTTGAAGGCTTGGGTCACTATAGCATGGGGAATCATATAAAGGGTCATAACATTAGGAAGGTGGAGAACCACTGATCTAGAAAGAGATGAAAATTAAATTGAAAAAAAAACACCTGAAGAAAATAATGGAGGTAACTTTCTCAGAACTGACTAAAAATGAAATATTTTGGATTTTAAAAATGCATATGCTGTCAAACAAGTAATGAAGAAAATACACAAATACAGCAAAATTTAAAGCAATCAAAGGCAAAGAAAAAATATGTCTAGACAGAAAGGTCAGTTTGGGGACTGGAGAGATGGCTCAGCTGTTAATGCCATATACTGCTCTTGCAGAAGTTTCCAGTACCTGTGTTAAGCGGCTCACAATCACCTTTAGCTCCAACTTTGGAGAATCTGACATCTTCTGGCCTCTATGGCTATCTGCACTTATGTTCATGTAACAATAAACAGACATGCACACATACACAGAATAGGTATCAGAAGCGGTAGAAGAGAGGGAACAGGATGGGAGCCTGCCATAGATGTCCTCTGAAAGACTACACCCATCAGGGGACAGATGTAGAAACTCACTGCCAAACTTAACCACTGGAATCCTTATGGAAGAAGAGGGAGATAGAAAGACCTGAAGGGGACAGGAGCTCCACAAGGAGACCAACAGAGCCAAAATATCACGGCCCAGGGGGCCTGCAAAGAATGATGCATCAACCAGGACCATGCATGGAGAGGACCTAGACCCCCTGCTCAGATGTAGCCCACAGGCAGCTCAGTCTCCATGTGGGTTCCCTAGTAAAGTAAGGGGAGCAGGGGCAGTCTTTGACATGAACTCACTCGGTTGCCTACTCTTTGATCACTTCTCCCTGGTGGGGTGGTCTTAGTAGGCCACAGAGAAAGAGGATCCAGATAGTCCTGATGAGACCTGATAGGCTAGGGTCAGATAGTAGGGGAAGAGGACTGCCCTTTCAGTGGACTAGGGCAGGGCGAAGGGATGGGGAAGAGTGAGGAAAGGTGGTACCTGGAGGAGATGAGGGAGGGGGCTACAACTGGGATACAAAGTGAATAAATTGTAAAAAGTAATAAAAATAAAATAAATAATAATAATGGAAAATTTATATCTTTTGTATAAAAAAACAAACAAATGAACCAATAAACCTATCTCAGTCACAGATGAACATCAAAATAGCCTCAGCCTTCAGCATAGCAATACTGCAGTCATGAGGACCGACACTGATGCACCATGTTGTGAAGGAGATTGGAAAAGAAGGAAGAGGAACAGAAAGCATGATGGAAGTTATAATAGCTCTAAAATATTAAGAAAACTGACAGAAATGTGTTCTTAAATGTCAATTATTAGAGTAGGTACAAATGCATTAAATCCACCACTTCAGAGGCAGAGATTCTCTCAAATGAATTAATTAAAAGACCCTTTCACTATGTGCAACTCAATCAAATCACTGGAAATAAGATTGAAATAGATGCAAAATATGGCAATAAAATATTACCAGGGAGAAGCTGATACAGCAATCCTAAGTTTTTATTAGGTTTCATTTATGATAAACAAGGGACAAAATAATGCCCTACATACAAGTACAAGAAAGCAATAAACTTGAAATGTGTGTAATAAGATACTTACATAAATATTGCAGACTTAAAATATGTCAAGTAACAACTGATAAAACTGAAGGCAGATAAGCCAAGCAATGTTTGTTGCAGATTTTAAAATTCTTTCAGAAATTAAAATTGAGAGATGCAGCAGAAAACATGAATATTTATCAAAGATGCATTACAATAGGTAAGCTTGTGCTGGTGCACCCAAGATGAAAAGGCACACAGGCATTGAATTCATTCATGGTTTTTCTAGATTCATACAGAGAAAATCTATATAAGTGAGCCTTGATGATAGATTGGCTTGGCATATTCAGGATGACCTAAACCAATGGAAACTTCCTGTCACAAGTTCTGTCACAGTGGCCAGGGTTGGAGAAAGTAAGTGTGGAAATTATGCTTGTACTTATCCATACTTTTGTCTGGAAGACGGTCTCATTCTCATAGTATTGGTTCACGAATTAACAGCACTGTAACTTGAAAGGTAGGTATGGTGGCTAGTTCTGTCAACTTGACAGGATGAATAAATTACCAGCTTAAGTAATGAATAGAGCCAGTGTGTCTGTGCTAACCATTAGATCAGGAGGACTATGACCTAAGCAATACCTTGATGAATTCATAGGTGATCGCTCTAATGGGAGGTGGTGAAAGGAGGAAGGGAGGGCCCAGATGGAGGAGATAGATCCCTGATGAGGTGGCCTTGGGGCTCTGTCTTTCCCTGGCCCATTCCACATGTCTTTTTTCTGTTTTCTGGATACCTCGGTGTAAACTATGTGCTGGAACCATCACACCCTCCCTACCAAGATGGAACGACACCTCTGAAACCACTAGCCAAAATAAATCCTTCCTCCCTTAAGCTGTGTCTATCAGACATTTGGCCAGAGGAATGAGAAAAGCAGATGGCACAATGGAGAAATTGCTTCTCTTTTGTCCCAGAAGAGAAGCAAAATCTGGTAGCAGTGGCAGCAGTAATTTCTACTAGTGATGATTCAATGAAGTAGGTCAAAATATTAATATAGCAAAATAGAAAAATACTTTAAAAAATTCTGAATAAAGAAAGAAGACAAAGCAAATGTAAGCTATTCATATTAATGCAGAAACATATGCACCTATGCAAATACATGTACATTTCAGACACATTAGAATCGGAGTTTGTAAGAGAAAGGAAAATAGAATTAGAGTATGCAGACAAGAATATATGAATAAATAACTAAGAGACCAAAGGGCCAATAATAATAAAGTGTGTTACAAACGACAGAATATAGTTGACTCTATCATCTGACAGTAGACAGTGGTGGTTGTTTTGAGGTATAGAACTTAACTTAGAAAAGAATGAGTTTCATTATTTTGAAATAATAGCCTAAAATAATATGTACAGAAATTATTAGAATTAAAAACACATAGAAATATTAGAAGAAATAAATGTTTCATAGTCCATGATAAAATCAATGCAAATAAGTCTGTTACATTTGACTAGCTAGCATGTAGAAAATATCATTTCAGAAAGGATGTATCTCAGTGGTATCTTTAAGCAACATGAAGGGCCTAGGAAAACATTTGACTCAGTGTGGGAAGAGTTTAATGAAGAAGTGATATAATTTTCTTCTGGATGACTAAAAAAGATTCTAAATAAGTGAAAACAAATGCCATGTCTTATGGGTTCGAAGACTTGGAAATCAGAGTCAGCTGTTATAACAAAATTGATCTCTATCTTCAACACAATCTGAATTTTAAAATCCCAGCAAGTCTGTGTAGGTGGATGGAAATGGAAGAGAAAGGCACTCTATTGACTCCAATGATGCAAAAATAGTCGTGAAAGAAGGAGAAAAGAGGAAAGAGAAATGGGGAAGAGGAGGCAGGCAAACAAAAGGTGAAGAGGAGCAAAGGGAAGGGAAGAAAGAATAAGGAGACATAGAGAGGAAAGGAGTCATTGGGGGCTGTGATTAGCCACCTTCTTGAATAGTAAGAATTATTGTAATGCTCCATTTGCATAGACAAGAAAGGAACAGAGCTAAGAAACAGACTTCACATGCATAGAAACAATTTGTAACACATGGACTCAGCGCAGAGAAGATGCCATTAAACAATACTGGGAAAATTAGCATGGGAACCTCATTTCCAGAAGCTTTGCCATTTCGGGCTTCATAAGGTTCAGCATTCCAGGTTTCATGCTGGTCCCTTCGGAGTCTTGATTCATTTAAAGGTGATATTTTGCAGTGATAGATATGGATCTAACTTCATTCTTCTATATGAGGGCATTTAGTTTTCCCTGCACCATTTGTGAAAGAGTCTATATTTTACCAGTATGTATCTTTTGCTTCACTGTCAATTATCTGATGGCTATAATTATGGGCACTCATGTTTGGGTCTTCTATTTTATTTCATCAATCTACATCTCTATTATTTGTCTTGCTTTTAATCTAGTATCATGTTACTTCTATTATTATAGCTCTATTATAGCTTGAAATTTGGTGTTGCTACTACCCCAAGCATTCTTCTTTTAGCTAAAGATGCCTTTGGCTATACAGGATCATTTGTGCTTCAAAATGACTGTTAGGACTTTTTTCTGTTTCTGTAAAAAATGAAATGGACATTTTAAAATTGGGATTTCATCGAATCTGTACATTGCTTTTGGTAGTATGATCATTTTAACAATATAAATTCTTGGTAGAATTAATTAATATTCCATGAACTTGGAAGGCTTTTTCACCTTCTAATGTCTTCTTCATTCTCTTTCTCCAGGGGTTTAAAATTCCCCGAGAGACTGTCTTGTTTAGGTTATATGTTATATAAGGGTATTGTAAATGGGGGTGTGTGTCTCCATGACCTCTTTCTCAGCCTGGTTGTTATCAGTAATACAGAAAGGCTATTGATTTCTCACATCACAAACTAAAACTATAAATCTCAGCAGGAGATTATGTATAAAAGAAGAATCCTTATTATAGGAGAAAGACTTTGTGATACTGAACTCTAATTAAACAAAATCAAATAGCGCAAACTGTAGAGAAGAGAGACATTAATTCAATTTAATAATATACATATTCCAAATTCCTGAATAAAATGAGAAGAGAAAGGACACATGTGAAGAAATTATTCACGGGATAAGAGGCTAACAAAAATAATAGTATTTAAAATAAATAAGACATAAGAAAACATACAACTACATGTGAGGGATAGGCGAAATCTCTAGTTGACATATAGAAGAAAAAACTTAGATGGGCAGTGGATGTCTAGAAAGCCATTCAGGCCAATTGTGAATCACTGAAATGAAAACATATGTCAACAGAGAGAATTTTAACTACATCACATGGCCAAAGCGTTTTAAAGGACACTGTTATCAAACTGGTGAGGAGACAAATCAAGCAGAACACGTCTGCTTCATTAGCAGGAGTGCAAATAGGTACAAACTACCCGCAAAGTTGATGTGCACACACCCAGCGATTCCCCTCACTTCAAACCCTAGAGCAATTCTTACATATGAGCACAAGTCAAAGAAGACTCAGACAAAATCACAAGGATTAAAAACACGAGAAACAAGCCATGGCTTACAAGAATAAAACTGATATGTCAATATTCCATATTCACCTATGTGAAACACATGTGAACCATGTACACAAAAGAGCCCTATGCAATAACAAGATATGAGTTATGGCTGAAGGCAACAGAAATAATTCTCAGGGATGTGCTGGATTTTTAAAAAGTAAGTCACAAACAACCTTGATTGTAATCCCATTCAAGGGGAGAGATGTGGGAAAATAAAATGTAGGCTAACTGACCCATTATGAAGATTGGAAACAATGCAGGGAATCTAAGTTACTACAAAAACAAATACTGGGAATGCTTTACTCCCGTGAGTTGGATGATAGAGAAGGGGATCAGTGCTGGTGTTTGTAAAATATGTATACGCACTTAATACGTAAATTTAATTTTTTTCCATTCAGTTAAAAAAAAGGAACATTTCACTATGGCATCATGGGGAAAGACGTTTGCTGGGGTATGCTGTTAACATTTCCTAGAACTGTCTCTAGAGGCACGGCCTGTTAGAGACAGCTTTGCAGCTTTGCCTAGGTCTTCTGCATTTGAAATCCTCAGTTGTGCAGACGCCACAGTACTGCCAAGTGCCTGGTCACCCCCAAGCTAAGGAGAGTGGGATCACTGTTTCAGCGGACATCTTTGCTCTTCTGCATGCAGGAGAATTCTGTTGCCCATGGATCTCCTCTCTCAGTCTGTTCCATGTACTGGGTCGCCGAGTGTGGTTAATTCTGCTCTCTGAGGAGTCTCTTGCCCCTGATCATGCTCATCAGTCCACTCCAAACCCAGATCATTATTCCCCCCACCATATCTCCTTCTGCTGCAAGACCACTAAAGACCAACACACTTTATAGTTCAGCCTTCACTTCTGTTTTTCCTTTTGCTACATTCTGTCCCTGAAATTGTCAATGGCTTATTCTCCAACTTGCACATTGCCAACTCTTTCCTATTCTTGTCAACATGTTTTCACCAGCTTTCATTTTTCCATTAAAGATAGATTCCTATAGCTTAGAAAGTTCAAATCAAAGATCATGTATGCAAACATGGCCAAGTAAAAGTAAGCTTCCTTCAGGCACATATACGTCAATGGAGAAGGATAGACATTTTATTATCACATCATAGGTCTCTGAAGATTGACTTACATAGGATTCACATGGGGCCACATATCTCTGTACAATCCCCAACAGGGTTCTGTAACTTGGGACTTTATGTCAAAGAGAAAATGGACTTTTTAAAAGGGTGTGTCTACAACCTGTGATGAGTCTAAGAAATCAGTTCCTTTGTTATAGACATATGTAAGAGCAAATAACAAAGAAGATACATTTATGTCTCACCTTCTCTACTAAAAAGCAAGAAGCTTCTCTACCAGGGAGCCCATGGGGCAAGCCTCTCTAAGGAGCTGGCCCCACATCTTTGGAGTCCTGTTTGCTTGAGTGATCTGTGAGGCCTCCTCTTTGATTCAGGTACTGCCTCTTGCCTTTACCCAAAATTTAAAAAAACAAAACAAAATAAAACAAAACAAAACAAAAAACCGAAGAAATCAGTCTTTGTCTGAAGGTTCCTTTCCAGTGCTGGGATTGAACCCAGGTCCTCACATATGCTTTATAAGTGTTCTACCACTAAAAGACCTCCTGCCTTTTATTTGAAGATCTTAGAGGAAATCTGTAATTCCCTCAAATACCTCTACAAATTCTGGCTTCGTTCACATGATAGTGTGGCAGCCTGCTGTTCCATCTAGACTATTTCAGTCTATATTTCAGCAGTAGAAGTTTTGCTGAGGCTTCATTCCTTCAAGGACAGTCATTGGTTGGGATAGAGTAAGTATCCTGCTTAGGAGTCCTTCTAGGGCAATGCCGTGCAACCATTTTACCCTTCTCTGGGCAGTTGCCCTATTCTCCTCCCTTCCCAAGGAACGCATAACAAATGGCTTTAAGAAGAAAACCTGGAGGTGTTTTGAGAGAGAGAGGAAACTTTGCTGCCAACACTTAGGTTGTGTGCAGTCTGTGTCACCCTTCCTGTCTAAACCGAGTGGCGAATCCTCACTAGACTGGAGGAGAGAGAAAGTGTTATGTTGCTGCTCTCCTCGGCTTGTTACTTGTCCTTGGGAGAAAGCAGTTTGGCAGTTATTGTCCACTGGCGAGTGAAGAGCTGGGATGAGTGGGGAGAGGGAGGGCTACCGAGGTGTCTCTCCTCACTACAATTCACAGATAGTCATTGAATTTATGCTTTACTTCTCCAGGGCAAAGCAGAGACCTCCCTGACAAATGCCCTTTCCACTCTTATTTGTTTAATAACTGCTATTTAAAAGTTGGGAACAAACTGTGTGTGTGTCTGTGTGTCTGTGTTGGGAAACAGCCAGGGAAAGAGATTTTAATGGGGAAAACATTTTCTCCTGATTAATTTCTCAAAATGTGTGTGATGCACATATGTGCTGGGGGAGGAAACAGAACTAAATACAATCTGGGACACCTCCCGGAGCTGTTATGCTTTGCACACACACAGGTTTGCTCTGAGTGATTTGACCAGAAATCCCCGTGGTCTTGAAGCCAGAGGTCAAGAATTGACTTTTGTATGGATGTGACGTCTGAATAAGGTGTCTGGGTAGCTATGAGGCCTTGACGTGCTCATCAGTTATATGAGGACCCGAGACATACCTTCCCATTCAGGAATTTTAACGAAGGGCATATTCTTCACTCCTAAAATCTCCTAGGTAATGGTGAAGCTGCTAATCTGAACCCCCACCACCCAGGTTAGAACCAAAGGAAAAGACAAATTCCACTGGAGTCAAGATGGGTCAGGCCAACCTGCATGAGCTACAGAGGTATTTAGTCCATAACCACATAGGGGGACTCTGTCCGTGGCTAGCCCAGCTAAGACATCGCTTGCTTCTCAGTAAGAAGGACATGGAGACAAATGTACCATCTCATCTTTGCTGCCATCTGCTTCGTCCATTACTCACAGAGGAAATGTTTTGGAATATGGTTAAGCCCCATAATATTTTGAAAATCCTTCAACTTTTCTTTCAAAGAACAACAGCCTACATTTGGCAACCTCTGTTGATGTTAATGTATACACACACCAAAAGCAAGTAGACACATTTGTCCTTAAGACAAATGCTACCTGAAGGGAAGTTAGCTAATTTATGACATACGGTGGAAGTATGGAGGTTTTTCCTACATTTCGATATACACATGCCTTTCTACTCTCATGTAGTTAATAACTGCTGTTTAAAAGTTGAGAACAAGTTGTGTGTGAACCTTTATGATTTCTCTTATATCGTATGTCCTAAACACAGCCCAGTATTTGTAGCAGAAAAAGTATTCAGTATTGAGGGATTAAGCCAAACTTAATCAAGCTAATACAAATTATTTCCATGTTCTTTAGAGAAAGTGGGGGTGGTGGCTTCTGGGATAAGAAAGGGACAGGAATATGGAATATGGCCTCAGCATTTTGTACCATCCTGTGTGATTTGGTTCATCCATGTTTGTGTTGTTTTCCTTCTTTGGGTGTCCAGCTGCACATCAGAGATCTAGACTTGGGAACCTAAAGCAAAAAAGAAAAGACAAACACACCAGACTTGTTCCAATAGTCCTCTTCTTTCTGAAATCTTTGACCAACACAATTGTGTCTCCAACTCTGGTCTCTGCTGTAGACCATAAGCCATTGTGCCTTGCTACCAGCCTTTGAACAACTCTCCCTCTCCCCCGGGGGGAGGGAGATATAGCTATTTGCTGTCCTCCCTATATTACTATTGTGAGCCCTCCTCCAAGAACCTTTACGAATTCTCTTCTATTGAATGTCTTGACCATGCCCCCTGCCCCAGTGTTTGGAACAGAAAAGGTGTTCAGTGGGCTTTGACGAATTAAATGGAACTGAATTGAACTGCAGTCCAAAAAGAAAAAAAAAAGTATTTCCACACCCTTTGGAATAAGAGGGGTGACTTCAGGGATAAGAATCATTCAGGAATAGATCTGGAATATATGGAAGATCCCTTTGTATCGGGAAGTGTCTTAATTGGTGTGGATGAGGTGGCTAGGCCTTAGAGAAAGGTATGCAGGAGACAGACTCTTGGAGACCATGAGCTGCCAGAAAAGTCATTAAATATATGCTGTGACCTCTGGAGAGACGCAAATCAAGCTGCAGTCTTCTAAGTCATTTGATCTTGTTTAGTCTGGACGAGCACTGGAAGCCACAGGAAAGGAAGACGGCAGCAGACTGAGACCAGAGGTGCTAGTCTAGTTTGCTTCCCATTGCTGTGATGGAGACCATGGCCGCAAGCAATTTATGGAGGAAAGAGTTTATTTCATTGTGCAGCGTACTGTCCGTCATTGAGAAACATGAGGGCAGGAACTCAAGGAAGAAAGGTGGAGGCAAGCGCTGAAGCAGAGTTCATGAGTAATGCTGTTTACTGACATGCTCTCAGGCTTGGCCTCAGGCTCAGCTACCTTTCTCATACCTTCCAAGACCACCTGCTTGGGCGTGGCACTGCCCACCTTCCCCAGCAATCATTAATCAAGGAAAAGCCCTATAGACTTGTATAGAGCCTGATCAGATGGAACCATTTTTTTTTTCTGTTCAGGTCCCCACTTCCCAGATGACCTTAGCATGTGTCAAGCTGACAAAACAGACCAACCAAACAAACCTTAAAAGCATGGCTATGGATTTAGTAATCATAGCCCAGATCGTTGGAAGTTTGGGAAGGTAATATTGAATGGATCCAGGGAGATGTGCAGAAACATGAGAAATTTATTTTGTGTTGAAAGTCTATAAATTTATTTAAGAATCTGGGGGTGGCCATTTTGGCAAAAATGTATTTCCCATCAGCCTACTTGGTTTCACTTCCTGCCTTTCATGAAATGTATGTATGGAGAAAGCATGAGACTCCCCACTGGGTTCTGCATTTGTACGCATCTGCCGTCCAATTTACAACTTGCAAAGGAGGTGTTAATTAGTTGGCAGGAACACCTGAGCAGGGAGTGCTGGGTTGGCTGAGGGGGTGGGAAGGTCTCTGGCATTTCCTCATTCACATAAGCAGGAGAAAGGAAGAAAGGAAACTCACATTGCCATCCAAAATGGCAACCTCCAAGCCAAGGCAAGTGGTGCAATTATAGCAGGTACCTCGTTCCTCCGGAGAGAATCTATTTCTGGATTCATGTGATTAATATCCAGTAACGTCAAATGCTCATAAGCATTTACTCCAAGTTTCATCTTTGTATCTACTGTTTAAATCCTAAAGAGTTTTCAGAGCAACTTGGATGACTTTATGCTTTGAGCAGAGTAAGAATAATGCTGACGAAGTAAAAAGACTAATTTCTACAGTAGAAAAGCCTGAGCTGAGCATCCCTTACCAGGGTAAACGCAGTGGTCCAGATGCAGGAAAGTCTGCAAGATACCCTGTTGGAGGAAAAGTCACAAATCCAGGAGTTCAAAGGACTTTTCATTTGTTCTCAATAAAAAGAAGTTGGCTGAGTCAAAATAGATGATTCCAGGCAACTATTCGTTAGAGGAAAATCAAGGCTAAATAAAGATTAACTCTGGCTTTCTTCATTGACCCAATTTCTATTACACAATAGGAGAGAAAGTAAGGGCATGGTGTTATCTGGCAAGGCCAGATCAGTTTAGAGATGGTACAGAGGTGCAGAGCAGGAATGCGAGATTCCCCAGAACACCGTTGGTGGAAATGTAGCTTGGGCCCTGAGTTCCTGTCTTCCCACTGATGTTCTTAATATACCATAGTGTTCCAAAGCTAGTCACAGCACATCTGGCCCTTCCTCTGCCAAATATAACCCAGCAAAGATACTCTGTACAAGATGAGATGATTATACCTAGTACCTGAAGACTCTAAAGAAGACAGGACCAGGCAGAGAGGCATGGGCACATCTTACCATGCAGGCCTCTAGTGCACCCCTGCCAAAAAAAGATCAATTTTAAAAGGTCAGCAACAAGTGAACTTGCCATTTATTGATAAACATTGCCTATACCAATAGGGCAGAAGAAGTTGTTTGTAAAAACTCAGAGGTGCTCAAGTAACAGATAGAAGAAATATTGGAAGTATGCTGATTTTCCACTTTGAAAAAATGTCAACTGGCCTTTGTGAAAATACGCTTTGCACTGGAGTAACCCAGAGAGGAGGAAGCAGCATGAACTGGGCACTTGGCACTCTCAGCAAGCACTCCTTCAGGATGCCAAGGTATGAGGCTCCTGAACAAAGATGGAAGAGATTCTAGTCTTTCAACCCCGGAATGGCTGCACCTGGATTCTGATGAACTTTGGGTGACTGGACAGAAAACTAGAACAGAGGAAATGCAGCTAAGAACACATATGAGGTCAGGACCATTTTGGAAGACAAGAAGGGGGCCTCCCTTCTTGTAGAAGAAGTAGTAGCTGCTTCTACTGCTTAGAGCAAAGACTTATATTTCTCTGGACATATACCTGGGAGTGGGTGGCTCCTGAGGTATGTCATTAGGAGCAATTAGGAAGGGACAGAGGGACGAATGGTACAATGCAGAACTAGCGCTTGAGTGGCAGATGTGGGAGGAGGCCTGCTGAGGATGCTTCTGAATGGGGCCGCCTCAGGCGCTGGGCTCAGAAGCTTAAGGACAGAGATCAGAAACTCAAGGGGGATTTTCTTGTTAATGTGACCAAGTCTTTTTACTGTGAGTTACTTTATGCCCACAGATCTCAGGACATCCTGTCTCAGGATGGATTTTCAATAATGTTTGCTAATGAGGAAATGAAGAGAAATGAAATGGTGAAAGAAACTCACATACTTCCTCTCCATCACCTGCACAAGCTGTGGGGTTTTGAGCAGACGGTGGGGTTCAATAATTTTGGTTAAATACAAAGCCTTTCAAGCATTTTATAATAGAGACATAAATCTTGTAAAATGCAGTGAAGGTAAAGCAAGGTGGCCTTTGCTTTGTTTAAGTATCCATATAATAGAAAATAATGGAGCTATCAGCTCTGCAGAGCCCTTCTGAACTGCAGAAGTCTGGCTCCAGTAGAAAATCTACTCCATATCGACTAGGTAGCCAGGAACAACAACAACAAAAGGCTATCTGCTCCTTTTGAGTCTTGGTTTGCTCATCTGCAAAATGGAGCTCACCCAGGCTCACTAGTAGGGATTAATCAGATAATCATCCCGCTGGCTGTCATGAACAGCTCAAGGCAATAGGCCAATTAGTTCATTTACCCAAATGTGTGTTTTGGAACCAGTTTATCTTGGAAGGCTCACCAGGAAATTTTATTGCTAAAAATTAGACATTCAAAGCCTGGGAAATTTATTGGGATTTTTTTTTTTATGGCCAAGGTGGGTGTTTGGCAGAGCTTGCTTTTACAGGTTTCTAATTAAAAATTATTTTAGGTTGGCATTAGAGTGTTCAACTTTGGAACTATTCATTCATTTGGAGGAAGTGTTCCTAATTTCCTTCTTCTCGTACTTTTTCATATGATGAAACACACATCGAGTAACTGGCCACTTTAACCATTTCTAAGTACAAGGGGCAGTGGCATTGTCTGAGCACCAACACCATCCATCCCCAGGACTTTCCACCTTCCCTAGATGGAAACCTCTTGGTTCTCTCCTCTCCCGGCCAGGGCAGCCATCTCTCCATCTCACTAACACTGACTAGTCTAGGATACTCATGGAGGAAGGACCACAGAAGAGTTGTCTTCTGGGAACTGGGTTACTTTATGAGATAATGTCCTCAAAGGCACATCAACTACAGCATTGCCAGAATATATTTTTTTTAAGCTGAATGGTACTCCATGTATAGAACACAATTTTTAATTGCCTGGCCAACGGCCACTTTACTTGCTTCTGTTCTTTCAGAATCATATGAGGAATGTTCAGTCTTATTTACTTTTAAAGAAAAAAGATTCAGCACAGTTCGTAGGCCAGAGATGCAAGGCTCTGTTGGTCTACCTTTGACAATAGCTAGGTTGTGTTTAGCCTTCAAGCGTATCACCTCCTAGGGTTCCTATTATCTCACAAAAGCTGTCAGTTAGTCAGTTGTAAGCGTTATTAATTTGAAATTAAGAACAACAAAAAGAATCCAAAACATCAAGTAACTGCACACTAGGTAAGACAAAAAGACCTGCTATTTAACACACCCCTGAACCCTCAAAAGAAAACCATGTTTATAATATGAGGGCTGCTTGGAAGTTCAGTCTGTCAATTTGCTAGGTATCACGGAGCATAGCAATTATCAAGTGGCACATTCACATTGAATGGTATTTGTTAGAGGGCTACAGTAAATGTTTAAAGATTGTGGTATATTGATCTGCATAGATAGCATTTACCCCTTAACACTACGCCATGGAAGAAAACTTTCCTTGGTATGTACATCAGCTATGTCTTCTTTGAGGGACTAGCTTGTTTGTTCTTGGAGTAGAGAATCATGGAACAAAGCATGTGCTAGCCATTGCTCTGACTACTAAGAAATGTTAATTCAGGGGTGATATCCATCTCTAGCAAAAGGCATGGGAATGTGCAGCATAAATTTATTTTATACATCTCTTTTCAGAAGCTCCCCCTTGACAATGGCTCGCTCACTTATTTGTCATTGTAGATGTGTGTTTGTGAATATGCAAATATGCATGAAGGCAGAGGAAGGGAAGGGGGGAGGCAGAGAGATGTTTTTTTTAAATAGTTGAGATGATGGAAAGATATCACACAAAATTCCAAGTTCATGTCTGAGAACAACGGAAACTAATTCTGATGAACTTTACCACAACTTAATTAATTAATTTAAAAAGAACTTATAGGAAAGCTATTAGCTTAGCTCACACAATTATTGGGAAGGGTGGAGAACAGGGCTCGAATTGGGGCTATATCCCCCAAGAAACTAGGCTGTTGGCACTGCAAGAGCCGAAATAGAAGCCCAGAAAGGCACAGCTGCTCTGTGGCTTAGCCTGCTTTGCCAGAGGCTGAGTCATCTTTCCTCTGCCCAGGGACTCAAGAGAGCCCCCAACCCCCCTGGGGGCAGCAAGGGCTGTGGTGGGATTCCTTAGAAATAAATCCATGTGTAGAGTCTTTGTAGCCCTATACGGTAAACATCCAGCACAGAGAGACTAGAAAGAAGAGGAGGGAGGGATGGTGGGAATTTTAGAGTCAGAAAGAATTGGCCTTATTTCCGCTGAAGAAGGATGGTTGGCAGAGAAGTGATCCAGAAATTAAAGCCATATATAACTGTCATACGTAACTGCCCAAAGAAGAGTGCCGTTTATAGAGAAATTGTAGCGCTAAAGGTGCGTGTGTTCTCAGAGCTGATTATGACAGAGCACAGAAGAGTGCTGAGGCTCTGCACTACAGAGTGACCAACCTTTTCAACTTTCCCTCAGTGCTATCAACCAGCTCTCAATGAATCCTTATCTACTTTTCTGTCCTGGAAATAAAGCACCCGGGAGTGACTGGCTCCCTTCTGCCTTTCTAGTTAAAGTTTGGATTAGAAACTGGCGGGGACAGTCTGTCTGTAGGTGTTTTGTTTTCTAAGCAACACCTTAAGGTTCACGCAATAAGGCTGAGGCACTCGCACCCAGGTTGGAGACCTTGAAAGCATCTGTTGTACCACCAAGCAAAAAGAAGGGGATGGGAAGAGAGGGGAATGGAAGGGAGAAAAAGGGAAAGGAGAGAGATGAGAGGGTACTGAAGATCAAGCGCTTCCTTGGGAGAGAAGGCCCTCTGGGGTCATCAAAGAAGAGAGTCCTGGGAATCCCACATCCGTGGCTGTCCCTTCCATCTACAGGCCCTGGTGTGGTTAGCAAGCTGCGCTCTGCCCTTATGTCAAATGGTGATTTCTTTTTTCAGATGGCACCTTGTCCGCAGAGATTCCATTTTACAGGCAGCTTTTAAATTTCATTTTTAAAAATTATTTGTATTGTATTTGTGTGTGTGTGTCTATGACTGAATGCATGTTTGTCTCTCTGTGTGTGATTGCATATCACATATGTTCAAGTTCTTGGGGAGGCCAGAAGAGGGCCTCAGCCTGCAGCTCTGGCAGCTTCTCTCACATCCCAGCAGCTTTGTTAGGCACTCTTCATCCTTCCCCTCAAAGAGAGGCTCCTCTGTCTCTCAGGCTCTGAGGCCCCTTGAATTCGGCCTCTTAGCCCTTTATTATATATCCCATAACACATACACACACATACACACATGCAAGCACATGTACTGTGTGGTAATGAATGAACTCAGTTCATATTAGTAATTAAGATTAATGTTAGCAATTAAGAATGGCCTTGGCCTGAGAAATCAAGGAAAGTGGAGATGCTTCTGGTAAACTGCTACCAATGCGACCATCTTTGTGAATGTATTGTTATTCAGTAAATTCTGATATTGTGGAGAGACACAGTTGTCTTCATCTGTGTGTCTGGCTGAGTAAGCCTCAAAGGATGTCCCAATTTCCCCTGTGGATTTCTATTTTAGGGAAGGACACAGAGACACTCTGGCATAAGTTTCTGGTGGCCCTCTTGCCTTTTAAATGCCCTACAAATGAACACATTGATAGACACAATAAATCCTGTGTCAGAATGTGTTTTCTTTGTATGCAATAGTCCCTTAGGGCATCTAACCTATGTTTGCATTAAGATCACAAATCTAGACCTACAAAGCTGAGCATTCTTCCATGATGCCTTCATCCAGCTTGAGCCTACAAAGTTTATAGAAGTCTATGGCAGGAATTTTTTTTCAATAAAAGCATTAGTTATGCATTAAGGACTTACTGTGTGTCAGGGATGAGACTACATGTTTTTAGTTTTAAACAGTAAGTGAATACATTTTATCTGTGTAACATCCTTCTGAGACAGGTAATGCGATCACTACCATTCCACAGATGAGAAAACTGAGTCACAAAGGAATTCAATAACTCCCTCAAATGGCAGAGTGAGGATTCAATCCCAGGCTACAAGCCTCTGATCTAGTGTCATGTTATAATGCCTCTAGGGACTGGTGACATCGTCACTCTACCGCTGAGATATTTTGTACGGACTACAAACAGCACATCTGGAACGCATTCATCTGAAGTCTTTAGAGAAGCTATGTCTAGTGGCTTAGAGTCGCTTTGATATTAGAAAGCAAAGCTAAACAAAATGGGAAAGAAAAAAAGAAAAACAACCCAACAACATATGTGGGACATGTAATGGTGCTGTTTTGCGAGCTACACACCAAAGTGATGTCTTTAGCTGGGGGACTGACCAAGGGGACAGCCCAAAATACAAATGGCTGCTGGAGGGTCACTCCCGTGGAGACATACCTCCTCAGTTGGCTCAAATGGTCTTTTCAGAGCTAGCTTTCTGCACTCTGAGCTCTTCAGTCATTATCCGTGAGACAGCATTGACATGAAGCAGACATGACACCAGACATGAAGCAGAGAGTGTGGAGCGAGCTGCCAACTGCAGGCTTCGTTGCATTAAACAAAGAGAAAGATGACAATGTGTTGACCCCTTCAGCCAGCTTGCCTTCCTCGGTTGTCTTCCTGTGTTCGTTCTGAGTCAGGCATTCTGTCTCACTAAGGAGCTATTCGCCTATGTGACGTTCTTTGTTCCAACACAGCAATAGGACTTACAGCACGAGCAGGAGACTGCAGAATTACGTGCATGCTGTCTTTGTTCTTCCATAACAAAGGCCTGGGAATTTCAGAGTCAGAATGTGATAGAGTCCCACTCGGTGGTTCCCACTGCTGAACCCATGGCTATTCAAAAGTTAGAGTGGATCCTTGGTTGGATGATCCCATAACATGATGAAGTCATTTCCCCCAGCGTTCCCCCAAACCAAGCCAGTCCTTTAGAAACTCCCCTCTGGAATTATCCAGGGTCAACTGGGTACCACCTGAAGCACCATGTCTAAGACCACTGAGCTACCCCACCTTTCATACAATCTTTCTGGATTTAGCAAGTCTTTGTTGTCATGGAGCAGTGGATTCCCAAAGCTGGAGTTCTTATCAAAAACACTATTTTTTTTTAAAAAAAAGCATTTTATAATATTTCTTGCCACTGCCTATCCAAGCAAGCAGTTGTGCCTGAGAAGAAAGCCTGGTGTAGCAGCTGTAACCTGACCTATTTTTGACTTGGGAGCTTCTCTTTCCAGCCTTCATGATGTCAGGTTCTCAACATGTTTGGCTTGTTGGATCCATCACACTGGTTTTGTTATCTCTTGATGGTTTCCAGCTTTCGAAGAATCCCCGTCTGAGACTAAGTGGTTGTTACTGACGTTCATATGCCTGCAACCTTTAGTCTGTGACCTCCCTCAAGCATCCTTGAAGGTGACCCTTCTGTTTCTAGCTGCTACTGGCCCAGGCTTACTGAACTCCCTACATTTCTTCTCCCACTGATTACAATTTTCATTTCAAATTTCTAGTTCCCAGAGGTAAAACGTGGCCTTGGTGGTTCTATGTGGCCACGGACAAGGATCCATCTCTAAACAATTCCTTCATCTGTTGCCTTAATGGATGGCTTATAAATGAATTACATGGATGGATTATGAAGGACTCACAGATGGTCAGTTTGACTCAATGACCACCTGGTTTATTGAATGATTCGCTGACTATAACAAGGTCCATCTTCAATGTAAAGAATTTAAAATTTGAAACCATATGCAATAGAAGAATGAGGTTCTTCTTCTCATCTCCAGGAGACACCCACCATTAACTGACTTCTCAGCCACATGCTGTGTGAAGGTGTCTGGGGATACACATGTTTATAGGAAAAGAATTGTCTCAGCTCCTTAGGGAACAGTCTCTAGAACCCCATGTGGATGACAGACTTTGCAGATGTTTCAATTCTGCACATAAATAGTGGAGAGTTTGCGGCTACTCCATATCTTCTTCATAGGTACTCTACGTCAGTCCTGGGTGACTTACGATACTGAATACACCTACACCGTAAACCCTAAAAACTCACCACACTGCATTGCTTAAGGAATACTGACCAAAAAGTCTGCCCATTCTTAACTTTTCTCCAAATATTTTCGAACTAAATTTGGTTGACTCCATGGAAATGGAACCAACTAGTATAAGACCTTCTATACATACATGCACACACACATATGCACACACACATGTCTGCATATACACAGGACCTGAATAGATAGCTACATGCATGGAAACCATTTTGGAAATTCATGCCATTTTGGAAATTATGTAAATAATGTCTCATTTGTCCCACGCACATGTAAAGCCACCTCATTTTCTAAACTTTATATAGCATTTCACTCTAAATAGATGACAATTTCTTTTTTTAACATCTGATGGTAGAAATCTTATTTGCTTTCAGCCGTGAACAATGAATGTCCTCAGACATCTGTCTTTGAGTGTTTCTGTGGAGTTTAGATTTTTTGGACAAAATGAAGTATCTCTGACCTGCAGTTCTTCTCCACATAATAAAGACAGCTTGCAGCAGACTGTGAGAATTAAATGAGATACTTAATATTGTGGAATGCTGTTACTCCAAACGTCTGCTGGGAATTTTCCACTTGATGAGTTTTTAGTGTCAACAAAGACTTCCTTCCACAAGAAGTAGCAAAACAGACTGGAGGATAAAGTGCTTGCCCTACAAGCCTGACAACCTGATTTTGGATCCCCAGAACCCACAGAACTGCCGAGAGAGCGGAACACAGTTAGCACATGCATCAGAAACCCCAATGCACCTCTCCAGAAGATGGGTTGCTGAGACAGAACGGTTGGAAGCATGTGAAGCAGTATGAAGAAGAGACTGTCTCAGACGAGGAGGAAGGGTGTGAGTCCATATACACACTGTGGTGCAGGCATGCCCCCCCCCACACACACACAAAGAGAAACAGAGGTACAGAGACAGAGGTGGCAAAATGTTTCAACAAATCACCTTTCCAGATTCTCTTGCAACCAGGAAAAAATCATGTGACCTCCACTAATCATGAGTATTCACAGAGCACTTGACCCCGAGAACAAGTGAGCTACTAGCCAGGAGGGCATGCTGTGTTTCTCTTTTATGGACGAGATTAAGTATTCATCAGAATGGCTGGAGATGGCTTGGTTATGAAGACCACTTGTTGTTTTCACAGACAATCCAGATTCTGTTTCCAGCAACTACGTCGCAGCTAACAGCTATCTCTAACTTCAGTTCCAGGGGACTTGATACCCCTTTCTGATTTCCATGGGCACTGCATGCACAGGGTGCACACATAGGCAAAGCACCTACATACATAAAAGAAATCTTTAAAAGATGCGACATTCCATGAGAGAGCTAGACGTGCATCTGTGCTGTGTGGTACCCAGAGAAGTTGGATCTTCATTATGATAATTTTTACTTGTAAAAACATTTTAATTCATTTGCTGGGAGGGCCAGGGGACAGACAACTTGTGAGACTCAGATACATATATGAGAGCCCATGTTAGAAACAGGCCCCCGTACTCTTCAGGCTCCCATATGAAGACCAAGCCGTCTGTCAGCTACATGTGTGCAGAGGCCTAGGTACAGGCCATGAATGCTCCTTAGTTGATATCTGAGTTTCTGTAAGTCCCCATGGGACTGGGCTATTTATCTCTGTTGGTCTTCTTGGTTCCTGTCCCCTCTAGGTTCTTCCATCTTTCCCAAGCACTTCTACAGGCCTCCCAGAGCTCTGCCCTATGCTTGGCTGCAAGTCCCAGCATCTGTCTTGATTCGCTGCTGTCTGAAGCCTCCCAGAAGACAGTCAAGTTAGGCTCCTGAGACTCAGTTTTCTCCTTCTATAATGTGGGTCTCTTGGATGAAGTGCGGGTAGTGATGCGTGGTGAGTAGTGTCTTTACCTGCTTAGCTGTCTAGCCAGGCCTCTTGTAACTCTTTCAAGCATGGCTTCAGACACTCTTTCTAGAAACTTAACCTCATGTAGACAACCTAATCTATTACATAAAATCAAGTGAGTAGAGTCAGTTTCTGGCTGAATTAGCTGGAAATTTTCTGTGGTCTGCAATTAAGAATACTGCCTACCATATATGGATGATTATCAAACATATGAAAATAAATAGTAAGTCATATGCACTTAGATTCTTTCATGTTCTCCTTTTCATTATTGGTGGGATGGACATTCACCTAATTTCAGTTAAGGCAATACATTTTTTAAAAAAGGCTTCTTGGTACTTCTTTTTTTAAAAATTATTTATTTTTATATCAATCAGAGATTAGGTACTTTGCATCCCAGGCATAGCCCCCTTCCTCATTCCCTCCCACCCTCTCCACCCCTCCCTTCTTGGTACTTCTTGCTAAGAGTTTTCATTCCTTTCCACTAAGAGAGAAACACCTAAGAAAACTTAAGAAAACCAAGCCTTTCTTGTAGCTGCCCACCGCCTCTATGTTCAGGGTGCTGTCATAGGAGAATCAGTTTATTGGAACTCTGGCAGCTTTATTTATTTATTTATTTATTTATTTATTTATTTATTTATTTATTTATTTATTTATTTATTTATTTATTTTTACTGTGAGGAGAGCTGTTATGCAATATTTGAATGACAAATTTCAAGAATGCAAGAGTCTCAGTCCTGCAAACAGCCAGCACTGATATTCCAGAGCAAAACTGGAATACTAACCTCCAAATTATCTTTAATAGAGAAGTGCATCCCCACTTAAGACATTGAACATCAGGTATTTTTGTTGTCTGCATCTAGATGAATGCTGGGTTTTTTTGTTTGTTTGTTTATTTGCTTGTTGTTTGCTTTTTATGTTTTGAGCATCCTTACAGCAGCTGAGAGAAGGTAAGTAAAAGTTTTGAAGTTCCCAGACCTCAACTACGTACACCAATTTCCAGCTGCAAACTAAACCCGAGCTTTTGGTTTCTAATTGCAGTTATTTGCTGACGTCAGAGCACATGATGGGTGTGGAGGTCTGGGACAGTCAGCTCTCTTCTTCTCCCAGGTGGGTGCTTGGAATCACACTTTAGACTTTGTAGTAAGCATCTTTACCGGCTGAGCCTTCTCACCAGCCTAACCTGTGGGGGTTCTTAATCTGAGGAAAGCTTCTGAATGGATGGCTGCCTGCTAGGGTAGGGAAACTGGCCTCACTGTAATGTCCTTCGGAAGATAATGATATTGCCCTTCACTGGAGTCAACTAACCTTACACAATTAGCCTTACACTGCTGCCTGGTACAAGAAAATCAGCACTCAGGGTCGGTCTCTCAACAAACATGTAGGTTCCAGGTTTTAGAATAAAACCCTAGCCTATAATTTTCTGTGTGTTCTAGAGTTGGCTAGCTCCAGGGACTCTATAAGGAATGACAATTGACAAATTCACATTTTGGACTCGACACCAGTTGGAGAGGTATTGTTTGTCTTATAAACAAATTATTTTGGAAAGATTACATTCTCCAAGTCACGTAGCTGGTGAGTTTGGGGGCGCCATCCAAATCCACCTCAGTGGGTCTCTTCGGTGCCAGTTGAGTATCTACTACACTGAATTTGATTCTTTGGGGTAGCCTTCTACCTCAAAAGCCTCCTACCCCAAAGAATCAAATTCAGTGGATCTGGGGGAACATTTGGCCACTAAGATCTTAAAAGCAGCTTCATTGAGGCCTAACTTATTTAGTATAAAACTCACCCTTTATAATTGTAAATGCACTTAGCTAAGGCATATAAACTAAAGAATTGTGCAGCTGTTTGTTACCTCAGACGAGCTGTTGTGTTCATCATGAAATGTTCCTCAGCAGGCTCATGTCTTAACTACGTGGTCCCCATCTGGTAGGGCTATTTCAGTAGATGGTAGACACTTGACAGGGTAGGGTCAAGATGTACGAAGTGAAGTTGCAAGCCTACCTGTAGTGGTTGTGACTGTTCTGAATTCTCTTCTCTCACTTCCTGTCTGTTCTGAGGTGAGGAAGCTGTCCTGCCTCATGCTCCCACTATGACAATGTCCCATACAAGTACATGAGGGCAAGCAATTTGGACTACCCTGTCCAAACTGTGAGGCAGAATGAATCCTTTCTCCTAGAAGGTGTTTCCTGGGGTGTTTTGATCACAGCTCTACATGAGTAATAGATGTATTAGTTCTTTGACATTTCTATCACCACAGAAAATTCCATCCTGGCACGTTTCATTTAATCCTTACTCCTAACTCTGGCCCCCGTATGCCTATCTTCTACCTCTGACAATTTTCTATAGTAGATAATTAAACAGATACAATTTATAACAGATTGCGTCTTGTTTCTTTCACTTTCCATACTATCCTTGAGCTGTGTCAATATTACAACATGTTCCCTTTTATTGCTGAAAAGTATTCCACTACCTGTATATATGGTGCTTTGTTGACGGGTACTTGGGTTCTTCTGAGTTTCGGGACAATTGTGGACAATTCTGCCATGAGCATCGGTGCCTGCTTCCTGTGTAGAAATGTTTACATTTCTTGGGTGTACATTGCTAAAAGAAAATTTCATATTCATACAATATCTTATAACTTCTAAGGGAAAACCAACTGTTCTCCAATGTGTACTTTTTACTCTAATAATATTTTAACACTCTATTTTGTCCACATCCTTGTCAACGCTTATGTTTGCTAGTTTTAAGAACTTTTGACACTCTAGTCACTATGGGGTAAATTTATATTTACCCTACGACTAATAATGAACATTTTTTTTCAAGTGTTTAGTAACCAATTTTTACCTTCTGTCAAATATTCTTCCCCCTTTACATTGTATCTTGTAGTTGATTATATTGTAAAAGGTATTTGTGTGTTCTTAAATAAGTGGGCTTGTGGGCCTCATCCCTTGTAGCCGCCATTCTTTTCCAAATCTGATGTGTAGCTTGAGAATGCTGTCCTTCACACCGTGACTGGCCTCTTTATTTTCTTATGTGTGCTTTCCAGATATACATAGTTTTCATTTTGATGGAAGAAAAATATACTGATTTTTTTTCAATTTATGTGTTATCCTTTGGCCAACTCAATGTCAAGAAGGCTTTTACCTGAGCATTTTCTGCAACTGCTGGAGTCTTAGCTATTAAAACTGTCCTTTCTCCATTTAATTGTCTAACTTACTGGCTGTCTAATTCTGCATTTTCTTTCTTTTTTCTTTTTTTTTCTTTTTATTAATTACAGTTTTTTCAGTTTGTATCCTAGCTGTAGCCCCTCCCTGAACCCCTTCCCAATCCCACCCTCCCTCTTCTTCTCCTATGCCCCTCCCCCAGTCCAATGATAGGGTAGGTCTTCCCCTTCCATCTACCTAGTCTATCAGGTCTCATCAGAACTGGCTGCATTGTCTTCCTCTGTGGCTTGGTAAGGCTGCCCCCCTCCACTTCAGGGGGAGGTGATCAAAGAGCCTGCCACTGAGTTCATGTCAGAGATAGTCCCTGTTCCTATTATTGGGGAACCCTCTTGGACACTGAGCTGCCAGGAGCTATTTATATGCAGGGGTTCTAAGTTATCTCCATGCGTGGTTCTTGTAGTATCAGTCTCAGAAAAGACCCCTGTGCATTTTATTTCTTGGTATGTGTGAAGGCACATGAGTGTGCATGCATGTTTGTATGTGTGAATGTGGAGGTCAGAGGACAAATTCAAGTATCATTTTCCCACAGTTTTGTTTGTTTGGTGTTTTTGTTTTGTTTGAGACAAGGTCTATCATTGGGGAAAAAACAAAAAAAATATAATTTCCATATATGTGTATATCTATATGTATATGGAATATATATATATATATATATATGGAACTTTTTGGAATGACTTACAGGCTGCAGCCCAACTAATCCAGCCATGGCAGGATGTGAATGGAAGGTCCAAGAAGCTAGTAGCTGTTCAGGCCCACAGGGCTGGATATCTCAGCCGGTCTTCCAAATAAGCTGGAACCCTGAAGAAGTAGGCTCCAAAGCCAGTGAAGGAAGGAATGTGCTAGCAAGGCCAGAGCAAGCAGGCAAAGACCAAAGCCTTCCTTCTTCCATGTCCTTAGAGAGGCTTCCAGCAGAAGGTGTGGCCCAGATTAAAGGTGTGTCTTCTCCCCTCAAGATCCAGATCAGAGGTGTGTCTTTCTTTCTCCCTCAAAGTTCTGAACTAGAAGTAGATTTACCCACTTCAAACTAAGCAGAAAATCTCTCACAGGTATTCCCTCCATATCTGGATTGTAGTTCCTTCGAGATATAGTCAAGTTGACAACCAAGGAAAGCCATCAACCTGTCTATTTGACAGAAACCTGCAAAGGAGCTGACCATACAAGAGAAAAATCTGTTATTATTGGAAACTTGCATACATGTATCAAGTGTATCTTGACTGACTCCCCCACTTACCTTCACTTTTAACCCCCTGTGGGAACCCCTATCCCATCCTATCTACCTCTCAACTTGATGTCTTCCTTTTGTATAACTTTTTTTTTAACCCACTGAGTCCAGTTAGGGCTGTTCTTAGGTGCATGGGTAGGAGGCCATCCCCTGGTGTGTGAGCGACCACATTCCCTAAAGAAAAGTTACTCCCCCTCCCCTAAGAGCCATCACTTAACACTGGCTCCTCAGCTGGGGGTGGGGCCTCTGGAGCCCCTCCCCATTTACTGTGGAAAGGCCCTTGACTGTTGAAAGGGCTGAGAATAAGCAACTGAGAGGACTTCGCAGTGAGGCATCGCCCTCACCCACAGGATCAGGGACATCAGGGAAGTGGGTGGGGAGACTATAAGAGCTGAACGACAGAGAGGGCACTGTATGTGCCTGCCTGTTGCACGCATGCACAACAAGGTTGTGGTTACCAGCATATGGCCTGCGCGATATCAACACAATTACAGAAGCAAACTTCAACTGAGGAATGACCGCACCCTGCAATGATGGCATGATTCTGTTCTTTCGCATCTGCTGTGAGCTGTTTCCAGGCTCAAGGACAAGATGTGGCTTAGTAACACCGAACAAAAGGAAGAGCAGGCATTTGGGCCCGCTGCATTTGAGTGCTGTGCAGCGTGATTTGTGCATGTTGTCTCCTGTAGCCATCATTTTCCGGGATTCCCAAGTTGTATTTCACAGATAAAACGTTCATAGAGATAACTTTGCCAAGGCCACACATCCGAGAGTTTGGATTCATACCTGGAACGTTTGTCTATAAAACCAAACCCAACTAAACCAAACCAAGCCAAACACAAACAAGCAAACAACAACAAAAACCCATAGGCATCAATACTGTAACAATAGCATGGAAAGATGCTTAAAATGCCTGTGAGGCTGGGAATATTCTTGCATAGGTGAGTTCTTCTGCATGACGTAGAATGCATAGATTCTGTTTGAATTTTCTGTCCTAATGGCCATTTAGACTTTGGCCCCATTACACGGTGGCAAGTCATTTCACATTTTGGTTTACTGTCCCTTTGAGTTTCTTCCTCTTTATTTTTAATCTCTATTTTTATTTTAAATATGTGTTTGTTTGTTTATTTATCTGAGACAGGGTTTCACGACATAGTCCTTACTGTGTAGACCAGGCTGGCCTGGAACTCACAGAGCTCCATCTGCCTCTATCTTTTGAGTACTGGGGTTAAAGGTATAGACCACCGTGCCTGGAAGGTTTCTTCCTCATTTTTGATGATAGTCAACACTCATCTTTTCTTAGGAGTGATTAGATACTATATTAAGGGTTAGAGGAAACAGTACTTTCTCCAATCAGCCGTCACAAAGACCTGGTACTTTGTCTGTGTTCCTTGAATGGGCTCTTGTCTGAAAAGGTGACTCCCATGGGATTCCTGACACTTCTGTCCAGACCAAATTGTCACACTTAGGTCACTCTTGTTCAGCTTGAATGCTAAGCCTACCTGCTGCCCCCTGTCCATTTCTGGTCTAGCCATGTTTGGATCATCACTTACAACTCTCCAACTCAGTAACTTTTGTTAAATCTCTGAACTCCAAGCTCAGTAGTGAATGAAGCTGAATTCTCTGGGAATCCATCTTGTCCCCCTGGGAATACCCTAGGCCTCCTTCAAGCCCTCTATCAATCTTTCGTTCCCCAGGAAACCTTTGTTAGTACCACCTTCCCCAAAGAACTCATCCTCTTTTCTTTCTCCCCGCTGTGTATTTCAAGGTCTTCTAAGACTCAGTTAAGCATTCCTAAAACCAAAACAATCTAAATTCTTAAATGCTTCAAAACCAAAAGTGTTTTGGCCACTGCTTTGATGATCGAAGTGGGAAATCCCATGACAGGTTGTAATCAATCAAAATTCAGATACACCAACTGAACCTCTTAGCTAAAATTACCTTCAGGCTGCCTGTATGAGCTGTATATGAAAAATAAGCAAATTTCATACTTAAGCTTTGAGGCCTCATCCCCAAGACAACTCATTATATAAATGCAAATATTCAAAAAGCCCAAAACAAAACATTTCTGTCTCCAAGTATTGTGAGTAAGGGATACTCAGCCCTAGTACCACTCATCCCATGGTGCCCAATTTATTTCCACATCTGTCTATCCAGCAATGATCTGAACTCTGCAAGGTTGGCATATTGTACCATTCATCTCTAAACAACTTCACACAGGTGGGACATGGAATAGATGCAAAACAATTTTTGATATTAATAGCTAATAACTATGGTGATGGAACTATGCCTACACTTGCCTGACTCCCACCATCACTGCTCTTGGTGTCTTCATATCTTAGTCCTTCCCTTCCTGAGAACACAGCTTCTCCTCACCCTCTGCTTTTGTAATCCAGGCATGGTTATCAATCTTAGCTCATAGCTCCTTATTACACTAATGGCCACGACACAGACACAGCATGGGCTACACAGCTACATTATCTTATAACCCTGTTCAATGAGTCGGTAAAAGGGAAGAGAACTGTGTGCCCCAGGCTGGTACCCTCATGGCCCTTATTGGGTTGCTTTCCTTTCATCCATGAGTCCTTTGTCAAGATTGTGTTGTTGTTGTTGTTGTTAATTGATATTTTATAGTTAGGTAATATTACCTTTATATATAGATAGAGCCAAAAATTTGTAGGCAGTTGTCCAAATTAATGTGCTCTAAGACGTCAACATATAAAAATCCCTACAATATATTGATTTGTACATCCTTGTAACATGGTGCAGCAGTGAAGGACACATTAAGTTGGGGGCTTGCAAACGTTGTCAGCAATACTTCATTTATTCTGCTTGGTCCCTTCATGGCCTTGGATTTCATTGCTGCTTGTCTCCTCCCTGGAACTCCATTCTGCTGTGGTTTCTGTGGCAGTAGTGATCGGCTGAGTTCTTTCCTTATTCTGTCTTTGTAGCTTTCTTTTGCCCTGGAATTTGTCCCTGGTTGACGATGGATATAATGTTATACCTTTTAGGTCACAAAAATTTAGAAGGCAAGAGTCAGTCCCTTTGATGGTCATCTGCCTCCATCTGTGGAACTCTGCTCTCAGCAGGAGAGACTGAAGACACACAGAAAAGTGATGGAGGAAAGGAGGGAAAGAGAAGGCAAGTTATGGCGGCTTAGCAGTAGTGAATCTTAAAGACCTAGGGATTTCTCTTCCATTCCATTTGCCTTCATTGTCTTTCTCTATAGCCCATCACATTTTGACAAGCTTTGATAATCATTACCTAATCTTTACCCTCAGGCCCTCTGTCTGCCGTTCTCAGAACGTGTAAACAGTGATGACTCAGCGCAATGAGATGTGCAAGCCCAGGTCTTCAGCAAGAAGGCAAGTTTCCACAGCCAGTGATGGCTTATCCAGGCCACAGCTCAGCAAAGTAGCATACTGTATAATAATTCCACCTTCCTGGGAAGATATTTAACCCTCCAATCTTGCCCTTGCCTCCAGCACAGGCCTCTAAGAAAGCGGAGTCTTTTAGAATTCTTATTTCGAATGCTGACCCAGAAAGAAAGAAATTTGCTTGGCCTCCATGGTAGAGGATATACTCAGTCCTGATGTGACTTGATATGCTGGGGTGGTTGGGTGGATGGAGGCTCCCCTTTCCTGAAGGGTAGGAGAAGGGGGAGAAGGGGAAAAGAGAGGGAGGGTAGGACTGGGAGGAAAGGGGGGAAGGGGCTATGATCTAGATGTAAAGTGAATAAATAAAAAAGAAATTTTCCCAATTCTAGAAGATTTATTAATTTCAGGAAAAAAAATAAACCAACTAATTTTCTTTTGCAGGCCCTGACAGTGTCACTGTTTGGACTAGGTGCCCGAGGCTGGGGGCAGCCACTGTCTGCTACCATCCCCTGCTTTGTTCTGTTTAATGGCTTTTATACATGTGCTTGTTTACATGAAGAACTAATTAAAAACCCTACAGGACTAAAATAGCACTTACAAAAACATTGTGTCTTTCAGAGACTCAGGGATAGACTTACTTTTTAAGCTCTTGGGGACCTGGGGAAATGGCAGCCACTATTTCCCTGCCTAAGACTCCCTCTCTAGCAAAATCCTCCTCTTAAAGTAGCAGGGTCTGCCCTAAACCCAGCAGTGGCAATGGAGATGTTTTGTGAGAGGTCTTGAGGTGACTTGTCTGCACGGCATTTCCTTAGCCGGCTGGGTCTGGATTTGGGTCACGTGAAGTTAAGCAATGATCTTGAGTGGCTTGGCCAGGTGGAGGACTCCTCCTTCTCTCTTCCAGTTCACTCATCCTTCTAAGCATGGGCCTGTGCCACAGAAAGTCTCTCAAAACTAGAAAAAACTTCTAGATGGACCAGAGAAGGCTGGAATGTAGAGAAACAGTTCAGCTGGTCCTAGCTCCTAGGCTCTGGCTGGTAACTTTAAGGGAGTCCAGGCAGTCCACCAGATAATCCTCAGGTTCTTTCCTGCAAAATCAGCCTGCCCTCCCAGGCATAATGCCATCAAAAGAGATGGCGTCTCTCCAGGCTCCATTCTGTCTTAAAGACACCTGTGTGGACCAGCATTTCATCCTGCCAGGTCTGCTCTGCACCCTCTCTCCCCCGCCTCTCCCTCTGCTGCCAAATAACCAGTTTCCATTCAACAAGGCTATTTCTGTTAAATGCCTGTTGAATGAGGTAAGGCTCTAGGATGAAGGCCAATGCCATGACACACACGCACGTACACATGCTCACATCCATGCACAAGCACCCTTTAATATACATGCTCACATGCATTTATTTTCTCTTACACTCATGCATATAACACTCACAAGCAGGATGTCTTTGCAACTAGGTTTTTATTGTTCAATATAAAAGAAGCTACAGCATGAAAGATGGACAATAGAAGCTCACTTCATCCCCTGCTGCAGCAGTTGCCATTCATATTGTCTTGTGTTGGCACGGTTGGTGTAAAATCCCAGTGTGAGGGCCATTACCCACCAAGACATTAATTCATTCTCCAGTTCCACTCACCTGTGGGAGCAAGAAGCAAGAATCAACATCAGAAAAGCCTTAGTCTAATTGTTGCCTTTACCATTTATTTACATTATTGACTAAATGCCTGTCTCATGCCCCCCAATATGTACCATCTACTTTCTGTCCAGATCTTATCTGAGCTATTAGAATTAGTAGTCAGTGAAACAAACAAGGATGTCCTGTCTTATGGACTTCAGACTCAAGCAAGATGGAGTAAGAAGATGCATACTGTATTAGGAAGTGATTAATGCTATGTGAAAAAAAACCCCATAGATTAGATCAAACAGGAGTGCTTGGTGGTGTGACAGGGGTTCTGGTTGCAAACTGAGAAGAATTGTAAGTACGGCCTTCGTGAGCAAACATCTAATGACAAGTTACAGGAGGTGCTCACGGAGAATGGATGTGGGTACCAAACTTGGGATGAACTAAGATGAGTGCAGGTCCTGAGACAGGAGCATGATTGGTGATGTGAGAGTCGAGAGGATACAGGGCCAGGATACCATGATGAGTGAAAGGTGGAAAGAGAGGAGGGTCAGAGAACTGGAGGGCTGGGATCAAGCTGGTCACCAGAAACAAACTGAGAACTGTGATTGCTGTCATAGGGAGTCGGCAAAGGATTTTGTATAGTGGTTTTAGGTAATCCACCAGGCTGCTTTATGGAAGATGGTACACAGGAGGCAGGATAGAGACAGGGCATCTCTTTCGAACTGCATGTGGAATTCAGAAGAAAGGTGTGGATGGGCTGGGCCAAACCAGCCACAGTTGAGGGAGAGAAATTTTGGATTCTAGTTAGGCTTTGAACCTTGAATACTAACATGGTTTCTGGATGTGGGAGGCAGAGCAGGATCCAAATCATGTAGTCTGAGCAACTTCAACAACACGACTGTCATAAGCCAGGGTGCAGATTATGAAGATGACCTGCCACATTCACCCTGTCGCATAGCTTTTCTGGAGGCAGCCAGAGGTGCCACTAGGTAGATGTCCTTTTCCTCTAACCAGGCCTCTCTTGTCACTCAGAGTCTTCTTCCTGCTTCCCAGGAGAGTGATTTGACTCCTTCCTTGAGCCTTAGTCTTCTTAAGTTTAACTTGAGGTCAGTGAGTAGAGCCAGAAACACTTGGAGGATTTCCTGAGAGGAGGCATAGTGTAAAAGCTCAGTACAGGCTAAATGCCCCCTAAACGTTGGCTTCAATTAGACCTCAGGACCTACTCCTCGTTCCTCTGCAATACCTCTCCTCTCTCCCACTTCTCAATAATGCCCTAGTGTTTATTTGGGACCCAGACCAAAGGCTGCCATGAATCCTCTTCTGCCCCTTCAGTTATTTGTTTTGTCTTTTTATTGTGGTGAGGAGAACATAAAACCAGCTTTACTGCTCACACATCACAGAGCAGGGTGCTATTCAAACAGCTACTTGTATAGGCTGGACGCTAACCAATCAGAAGAGAGACTGGTGGTCACCCACCAGCCTGTGAGTACCAGCTAGATGCCAGCCTCCCCACAGTTTCCTTCATTGATTTGCCTGCCTCCTCTATTTGATGATTCTACAGTCCCACGAGCCAAAGGCCACCATCATTTATTCCCCATGCTCCCCAAAGAGTACCTGCCAACTTCTAACCCTCCCTGGATGCCTTCTGCAGAAACAGTCATATGAAAAATAACGATGGAGGTCCCAGGCTCCTGGATCTCCCTAAACCAGTTTCTCACCCATGGGTGGGACTGCCTGCATCCTGAAGCCTGCCTTTTATCTCAGCCAGAGCCCACAGGAAGGCCTCGCTCCGTTCCCCCTCCTCACCCTCCCTCTTCTCATGCTGGAGCTGAAGGTGTCTCTCCCTAAAGTGAAGTTTTCACAAGCTGCATAGCCAAAACCCACTGTGCCCTCCCCCGCCATCCGCTCCGGAGCGAGCACAAGGCACCGGGTGCCAAGCCGGGGAAATGGATGGGAAGGCCCTTGGATGGTGTTTACATCTATAGCTTCCAGCTGGGTCCAGCTCTGGCAACTTCCGTCGCCTGCTTGTCTTCACTCGTGTGCCCACCTTTTCTAGTCCCAGGGTGAGAGTGGGTTTGGAAGATTTATTCCCTTTATGTCAGGAAAAGCAAGCTCCAAATAGGCCAGAGTAAAATGCCTAGGGATTTGAATAAATGATTATTTTTCCTAAGTGGCCTCTCACACATAGCCAAAGCTTGGCCAAAAAAATAAATAGAAGGAAAGTGAGAAAAATTAGATTAAAGAGGGTTGGACAATCTACACAGAATTTTCCCAAGTTCAAGCTGGAAAAGGCCCCGGAGATCAGCTATCAAGCTTTTAAAAACCGTTTTCTCAAGATCCCTTGGGGCTTTCAAGGATGGGGGTGTGCGGAAGTTCCAAGAAGTCCCATGAGGGGGAACCTCAAGCTCTTTGGCATCCCCAGCAGCCTGGGTTTGAATCTGTCTATTTTACAGAAGCAATTACTTGAAGAGAGAGGTCCACAGTTAAAAATTTTTTTAAATTATCGTAAGAAAAAAAGAAACCTTTTGTAAGACTGGTCTGACCATTTTCTAAGGATGAAAACAAGGCCGAGAGTGGGGAGCACTTTGCCTGAATCCACCATGACCTAGACGTGTACTTCCGGTTCAATGTCTAGTTTGTCTCGCTCATAGTTTGTGCATTTCCCTTTGTACCTGACCTGCTCTGTGATATTCCTTCGTTGCTGTCACTCACCAAACTTTCCTTTTTGCGTCTATCAAGTGCTCTTCATCTCCCCTCCTGCTGGTAGCTGGGGTTTGGGGTCATTCACTAGGCATGATCTCCCAAAGCGTCACCCGCAAGGACAAAGCGGTTACTTCAGCAGTGGATACAAAATTTAAACAGCTCCTTCAGGGCACTTGCACAGAGCGGCGTAGTGACACACCCTGACACTCTCTGTACCTCTGAGACAAATGTTCCCACCATCCTAAAGGAAGCCCTTCTGAGGCCGCAGTGACTGCTTTGTGAATAAAGCTAACCTAAAGGAGAGCATGGAGTGATGGAGAGGAAGCTCGTGTTTGAACTTTCAGATCCAGTTCTGTCCAAAGTTTGTATTGTAATACCTCTGCGCTTTCAGTCACGTGAGCCGATTAGTCATCGTTAAAGTAATTTGATTGGATTTCTCTAATTCTGGCATGTTTCATTAATCTAGGATGGTTTGCTTTGTTTTGTTTCTTGTCACTATATTGAAATAACAAAGAGAAGCTCAAGACTTGGGCTCCTGCCCGTGGAGTCTGAGGATGGCACAGAGCATCACAGAGCAGGAGGCAGCACAGTTTCTGATTATGGGGCTCCACCCTGACGACTTTTTCAGATCCTAACCCTGAAGGCCTCACCTTCACACATTGCAGCTAGATCCTTTCTAGTTTAACATACCTAAACTATAGCACAGGTGTCCTAGTGTAACTTGTATTTGTAGAGTGTTTTACAGTACTCTAGTCAATACTTCAGATCACAGAGGTGGGTAGATCCCCTAGGAAAGGCTGACCCCCAAAGACAGAGGAGCCCTAGGTACTGTACCCTATAAGGGAGGCTTTTCCCCAGCACTCGGGAGGCAGAGGCAGGTCCGCCTGGTGTACAGAGCAGTTTTAGAACAGCCAAGACTATATGCAATTTTGTTTCTTCACACTATCAGTATGAGCCCAATGCCTAGCTGGCCGCCAGGTGGGGCAGGGTGAGTATTGCTTTAGAGAGAGATTGTATTTAATTATCTAACTTTCTGAACAACACTGTGTCGATTAAGAAAGAAAGACCTGGGGATTGAAGCCCAATCAGGAGACAAGACGCTGGAGCCAAGAGACCCGGATTACTGGATAGAATCTGGATCCATAGTGCCAAGCAGGAAATGGAAATAAGGGCACTCGGTCATTCCTGGGGACTTCAGATGGCAGACTGGAGATGGCAGGTGAGGCAAGTGGCCTAGCAGAAACCTCTGACTTTTACTTCACTCATCTCAGCCAAGCAAGAACCACAGAGAGTCCATCATAATGGCAGTTGGCAGAAATACACAGGTGGGATTGTGGGAGCCTCACATCTATCTGATGCTTTTCCTTTTTTTTTTCAATTTAAGTGAAAGTGGGATTTTAGCAAGGCCTACAAGACCTTGATTTATTGACTTCTTAGGACCTCTTAGCTACTTTTCAATTTCTATGAAGAGACAGTCTTACCAAAGAAACGTGTAAGAGAAAGCATTGAACTGGGGGTTTGCTCAT
>CM053762.1:41316114-41451140 GCA_028658305.1 Pachyuromys duprasi | reverse complement strand
GTCTTTCTATCTCCCCCTTCTTTCATAAGATCCTGCACTCTGCCTAAAGTTTGGCTATGAGCCTCAGCATCTGCCTTGATACCCTGTAGGGCAGAGCCTTTCAGAGACCCTCTGTGGTAGGCTTCTGTCCTGTTCCCTGTTTTCTCCTTCCTCCGATGTCCATCTTCTTTGCCTTTCTGAATGGGGATTGAATATCTTAGCCACAGTCCTCCTTCTTGATTAGCTTCCTTAGGTGTACAGATTTTAGTATGTTTATCCTACATTACATGTCTAATATCCACTTAGGAGTGAGTAGTTGAGAGTTTTATCTCCTATTCATATGCATAAGGCAGAGAGATTGCCTCAAGTCTCTGAAGAGACTTGTGGACTTTTGAAGTTGGATTAAATGCATTTTGCTCTTTGCATTATGATATGGACATGAACCTATGGGGTCCGGGAAAGGGAAGTGTGGCGGTTTTAGTGAGAATGGTCTCTGCAGGCTTATATATTTGAATGCTTGGTTAGCAGTTGGTGGAACTATTTGAGAAGGATTAGGAGGTGTGGCCTTATTGGAGGATGTGTGTCACATGGGGCAGGGGAAAGGGCGGGGTTGAAGTTCTGAGGTTAAAAAAGCAAACCCCAGTCTCTCCTTTACTCTGTCTGCCATCTGTGGGTCAGATGATCCAGTGTCAGGCTTGCCTGCTGCCATGTCAATGATGAACTCTAACCCTCTGAAACTGTAAGTCCCCAAAAAACTTTTTCTATTGTAAGTTGCCTTGATTGTGGAGTCTCTTCACAAAAATAGAAAGGTAACCAAGCCTTGGGGCTTAGTTATCTTTTATTTGGGAAGACTGTTACTGTTTCTTTCTGTGTCTTGGTCTCTCCCTCTCTCCCTCCTTCTCTGTATCCTGTTGCTTTTCCACTGATTTGACATTTGATCCTGAGTTACATCAGCCATGTCCTGGAAACAAACAGTGGGGTTAGGGACTGCCACATCTGCAGACACAACCAGTCTAGACATCTTTTTTTCTTTTCTGGCTATGTTAGGGTTGAAGGCGGTCCTAGTGAATTTTGCTTTCCCGGATGACAACATAATACTTGTCTGTAGACCTAACAATTTTTCATGGCTCCTGCCTGACCGTGTGTCAGAAAGAAAAAGTCAGGCCATCCATGAGAACTAACACTACTGGGTTGTTCCAAGAAAGGAGAAGGGACTTCCTGAAACATGTGGGTCATCTGCTCTGCCCTGTTTTATTTTTCCAGAGAATGTGGCAAGCCATGGAAACCAGAAGGTCGCTGAGTGAAGTTAACTCATTTATGGATCCTGTAGTCGCTTCATTTCCAAAGTGTTAGAGTTTGCTGCTCAACGTCGAGCAAAGGAAAGCTTACTTAGCCTGGCACACAAATGCCGCCTAATCTCTGTTGATATTGGGAGGGTCTGCAGCTCGTCAAGTGGAAAATTGGAATTTAATGGGAAATGACTCTAGGAAAGGAATTGAGACATCGTCTTGTGTTTTACGTGTTATAAAAAGTTGCATGACTTCCAACTGCTTAATTACAGAGCTATTCATTCCCCAAACATTTGTTGAGTAATCTGTTGGTGCGTCTCCTTAGTTTTTCTTTGGAAAACAAAACTCACGAGGGTGCCACTCGTGAGAGGGCAAAACAAAGCTCAGGAGAGAACCTGGAAACTTAGTCTGTTCTTGAGAACATTTAAGTATTTTTAAATGGCTAGATTTTAGGTGAAGACATATTTTGATTAACTAATCTGTTTCCCATGGCATAATGAGGATGGCCCTGTAGAATGGAGAGCACCCAGCCTCTGAATGACAGAGCTAAATTCTATTCCCAACCCTGCCATCTATCAGGCTCCTGGACTACAGTGAATCACGTCCTGTCTAAGACTCGGATTTCCCATTGAAAGAATGAGTGTTACACTACCCATCACACGAGGGAAAAATCCAGTGATAAAAGAAATCTCTAGCATGGTAACATCTATCAGGCACATAATAAATGCTCACATAATTGTATCATTACGATTTAAATAATCTCATCAGACATAACTCTTTGCCAAACCGAAATGAGCTCATATTTGTCTCTGTCCCAGTCCACAGCTGTCTCCCTTCATTCCCTAATGAGTCTAGCCAGGCACACACACAATGCCCTGTTGCGTCTTCTCTGATAAGGTCTCCAGCTCTGCACATTTTGTGAGCTCTCTTCAGCCTCTGTGCGCCACCAGTAAACCTATGAGTTTTCTTGCTGTGGGTGAAGGTACCCAGAACTGGCATTGGTACTGTGTAGGTTGTCAGAAAATTGCCATCCCTAGGTGTCCATGAGAGATTGGGCACAGGGTAATAAAATATTGGATGTTCACATCCCATATGCAATGAGACATGGTATGGTGTTTGCATGCAATCTGCACACATCCTCCTGTATGCTTTAAATTACCCCTACATTTCTTGAATACCTCTTCCAATATCAGTACTATAGAAACAGTTCACATGCTATGCGATTTAGAAAATAGTGGCAAGTTTGTACGGTTCAGTACAGATGGAAATTTTAAAGAATCAATATCTTCAGTCCACAGTGGGTTGAATTTGAAGAGCTAGGACTGAGTGAACCAGTCATGTAGCCAAATCGGTAAATGAAACCATACAGTAGCATGCATGTATGCAATTCATCTGGAGTACGTGTGTGGATGTTTTTAACAATGGAGCTCTGATCCTATTGCACCTGTCCCAAAGGGATCCAGAAACGTGAAAATCTCGGGCGTTTCACATTAGAACTGGGTAGATGGAGTAACAATGGGCTGGGTAAACCTTTCAGACGATTTTGAGGTGACTCTCATGTCATGACCAAGATCATGCTTACACTCTCTGTGAAACATTGTTCATTGTAGGAAATTTAGAGTTTAGTGGTTGTTTTTTTTAATAGATGTTAGGAATTGTATAAATTTTCCTACATTGTAAAAGAGTTTTTCCAAATGTCAACTATATTTATAGAGTAACAGACATCGCTACAAATTATTTGGGAGTAGAGTCACTGGCTATGACTGTGTCTATGAGGTTGAGCCTGAGGTGAATTTGATCTGATGGACACCAGGCTCTATCTGAAGGAAATATTGAACTGCCGATAGCAGACAAATAATTAGATCTTCATATTTCTCTCAAATGCACTTCTTAAAACAATAACCACCTCCCACCCAGGGATTTCAGGTGTGCTGCTATGTAGCTTGTATGAGATGTCTCAAATTTCTTTATGAAGGCGCTTAGTGCTATGAACTTGCTTCTTAGCACTGCCTTCAATGTGCCTCACAAGCTCGGGTAACTTGTGCCATCATTTTCACGGGTGTCATTTCTAGGAAGTTTTAAATTTCCTTTTACATTTTTTTTTCCTGACCCAGCTATTGTTGAGTGGAGGGCTGTTCGGTTTCGGTGCATGTGCAGGTTTTTGGTTGTTGTTGAGGTCCAGCATTAGCCATGGTGGTCTGATAAGATACAGAGATTATTTCAATCTTCTCGTGTCTGTAGAGGCTCTCTTTGTCAATTTGCTATGATCAAATATGGAGATGGTTCCATGAGGTGCTGAGAAGAAGGCATATTCTTTTGTGCTTGGGTGAAAAGTTCTGTAGATAGCTGTTAAGTCCATTTGATTCATGACATCTGTTAGAGTCATTGTTTCTCTGTTGATCTGTCCTTTGGTGACAGTGGGGGGTTGGAGTCTCCCACTATTAATGTGTAGAAATCAATCTATGGTCTAAGCTTTAATAATTTTTCTTTTACAAGTGTGGGTGCCCTTGTATTTGGGGCATAGATGTTCAGAATTATGATGTCATTCTGCTGGATTTTTCCTTTGATGAGTATTAAGTGTTCCTGCTCATCAATTTTGCTTATTTTTGGTTGAAAGTCTATTTTATTAGATATTAGAATGGCTACTCCCGCTTCCTTCTTGGGTCCATTTTCTTGGAAGACCTTTTCCCAGCCTTTTACTCTCAAGTAATATCTATTTTTGTGGCTGAGGTATGTTTCTTATATGCAACAGAATAATGGGTCCTACCAGAACCAAAACTGTAAAATACCAGGTGCTAGCAAAGCTGTTTCCAACAGGCAACTCTGACAGCTACAGACTGGCAACTGAGGCTCTGAAACCCCCCAAGGCTCTTTCTCTAAGGACTTCCTTGCTCCATGTTTGTTGTCGACATCTGTTCCACCATGCTCTAGAACATCACGCACTGAACAACGCTTTCGTTTTCACTTTCTAGTCTCACATCAATAGAGCAGCATCTAAGACAATAATCAGTACTAAGTCTCTGGCCTCCACACGCAGAGGTACAAATGATGTGCCTGTACACATGTAGGCGTGCACAAAAACATGCATGCACATTACACACAAATGAATGAAAAGGAGGAAGAGGAGGGCAGATGACAACTCATGAGCTCAGGAACCTTCGTGCCTCCTTGCCCACTAGCCAATGTCTACCCTCCAGGGGTGCCTCTTCTTTTCTCAATAAATTAACAATACTTCTATTACTAACAATTTCTCTGTATTCCAATTCAGTTTTCGGCCAGTTGGCCAATAGCTATCAGCAAGTGTGCGTGAAATGTTTACTGTTCATGAAACATTTCCAAAATCTCATTGGGAACAATTTTGTTAAATCATGTACTACTCACAAAGACATTTCCCCCCTAAAGCCTGAGAGACTGTTATAATTGTGTATTTGTTATGACGAAATTGATCCTATATCAGAACATAAAATTAAAATTTACCCTGTGACAGAAAATTCAACAACTTTGAGCTGCTCTAAATTGTGTCTGCAAGAAGTTTTACCTAGGCCAAAGGAACAGTGGCTCAGGCCTGTAACTGCAGCCAGCATGAGAAGCTGAGTCTAGTGCAGTGCCTGTGAAGCAGGTGTGAGTTCTAGATTGTGGGATGCACATTTAAAAGCTTGCATCCTTGTGAGGTGACTCTCCTCCTCAATGCCACAGTCAGTGAAAGACACTAGATTATTCTACAGGGAACCGTGGTGTAAATCATGAAACTGGTGGACTTCAGGATCAGAGAAAATATGTCAACAATTTACCAAAACTTTTTGCACGATTACACACCTAGGGCGATATTTTAAGAATACCTGTTTTATCTTCTCTTTTTGGCTATGTGGAATGAGCTGCTGTGATTTATGAGTTATAACAGGCTCTCACTGTCATTTGTCCACTTACATGCTGAAGGAAGAGTTAATCTTGTCAATGACAAGGTTCTCCTGGACAGACATGGTAGCCAATATTTATAAAATCCTGGTAGTCCAGGCACTGAGACAGAATAACCCCAGCAAGTTCCACACCAGCCTGGGTTCTAGTCACAGACTACACCCCAGGTAGCCACTGCTTCTCCATTGTATGTGCACTGCCTGCTGGTTCTATTTTAACCTGACGGCTTACTGAATTTGAGGAGATGTGAAGTACGGTGGACAGGGGGAGACCAAGGGGAAATGAAGACAAAGGAAGGAGATGGGAAAGGATAGGTGGAAGACTTGTGTGGCTCTAGCAGTCAGGTAGCAGATGTCTTGCCCACGGAGTCCTGAGCCAACGATGCCCTCACTCTGCCCCTCAGCTGCACAAAGGAGCCTGGCACTGAGCTTTAGTATGGGTCCTAGGCAAGCAGCGTCTGCTCATCACTGTGTGAGCTAGGGCTCCTCAGTTCCTGGGAGCCTACACCATACTTCCCTAGTCCCATGACTCCTAAGTGCTGGGATTAAAGTGCCTCCCGAGTGCTGGGATTAAAGGCATGCACCACTATGTCCATTGATGAGGACATTCTGGGCCCCTCTGCCACTGTTCCTGTTTCCCCTTCGCTTAGTTTACACCAGATGTCTCTTGTTTATATCTGTGCCTATAAGACGTGGGTGTGGATGAGGCAAATGAACAACCACCCTACCCAATGGACAGTTTCAGCTCTCTCCATCCTTGCCTTGCCCCTTGGATGTATCATGAGCTATCCTCTACTCCGCACAAATGCTCCGGGCTCGGAACACAAGAGGAGTGTTGAAGGATAAGCAGAAGCTTATTATATAGATTCAGATTATATAGATTCAGAAGCCCACGCAGAGGGAGCAGCAGAGCGACGGTTGGAAGAGAGTGAATGACCCTAATTCCTTAAAGGAACATGAAATCACCTACCATGGCCAAAGCGCAGCCAAGCAGGATAGAGGATCATGGGCAAGAACAGACTTGCAGGGAGTTTAGGAGGTGCGAGAGTGTGAAGAGTCCTGTGGTGCTGTGCTTAGGAGAAATCCAGGCTTTACATTTAGGGCCCTGATGGTTTTAAACTTTACAACTATGTAGAAACAGGACTGGGTTGATAACATTTTAGATTAAATAGAACGACGTCATTGTTAGGGGTACCTTACAGAGGGATTGTTACTGGAGACGTAGACATGAGAAAGATGTTAAGTAATCCAGACCTGTCACTATGTAGGCTGGAGGAATCCATAGCTGTGCTAGCAGAGACATAGCACCAGATCCAAGGACCTAACACGGAAACAAAACCACGAAGTGGTTTGAATGGAAAGGCTCAACGTCCAGAGTGGCCTGTAAAAAGGGACTGGGGTAAGGTAGAATTGATAATTAGCAGTCAAAGCTCTAAAATATACAGGGGGAGCAGCTACGCGAGCAGCCTCCCCGCCCCCGGGCTGAAACAGAGTAATCAAAGATCAGAGCAACAGCTCTACCCAAAAAGTCAAAATTATAATCCTTAAAGAAAGAAATCCTCAGGCTACAGAGACAGCTCGGTGCTTGTCACCAAGCCCATGACCGGGTCTGGGTTTGATCCCCGGCACCGGCGTGGAAGGAAAGTAACAACTCCTATGAATGGTCCTCTGACTTCACATGTGGACTATAGTACACAGATACACACACACACACACACACACACACACACACACACCACACTCAGACACACCACACAGACTCACACATAGACTCACACCACACCCACCTACGTACCACCCACACCACCATTCCACGCCCCCACACCCCCTCCACACCACACACATACACACTCAGACACACCACACAGACTCACACATAGACTCACACCACACACACACACCAAACACACACACACACTCAGACACACCACACAGACACACACATAGACTCATACACCTCACACACACACATACTCAGACACACCACACAGACACACCCTCACATACATCTAATTTTAGAATGAGAAAAGGAATCATCAAAATAAACCCACTAATAAATGTTATCAAGAAAAGAGGTAACATAAACATACTCCTTAAGACGTGACAGGAAGATATAGTCATTAGAGGACAACAACTTCCAAAACATCACATGCTTTTCAGGTTCCTATGCAGAGAAATCTGAAAGCCTAGTGAAATGCATGTCCTGTGTGTGTTTGCTGTGTTAAGGATCAGATTCAGGGACTTGTGCGTGACAGGCCAGTGTTCTACCACTGAGTATACACAAAGCCGGCGCTGACGACTTCTTTAGAACAAGAGAACCAGAACTCCATTCAATCAGATCAGCGTCTACAAAGTAAATATAATTAATAAGGAACTAATCCACACCAGAAAGTTGTCACAACTCATTGGTTTCGTAAAGGAATTTTACCTAATCCTTAGAGCCCGTGTTGTTCTGATGCAATGTTTGGAATTAGTAGAAGATTGAAAAGATAGGGGGGAACTGCTAAATCCTTTTCTGAAGGAAACATAAAACCGAGGGTTGTACAACTAGAAGCTAAAGAGAGAATGGAATAAATTTGATCCATGAATATTCAGGAAAAAATAAACAACAAAAAATTTCAATGTGATTTGAATCTTTGAAGAAAATTTATTGGATGGAATCTTAATAGGGGGTGAAAAAGTTAAGGAGACAAGAACCCAATATCAGCAAACAGAGTCCGACTCCACAGCAGATATAACGCAAGGTAATCAAGCAGGAGAGGGTCAAAGAATGCAAGGTTGGCTTGTCATGAAGAAATCGACACAATATGCTACTAATCAACCTCAGGGACCTGAAGAGATGACTCAGTGGTTAGCACACTTACTGTTCATGAAGAGGATCTGGGTTCCTGAAACTAGTTTCAGGAAATATAATCAATACTCTCCTTTGGCCTCCATGGGCACATACACACCTGCAGGCAAAACACTCATACCATAAAATAAAATAAAATAAAATAAAATAAAATAAAATAAAATAAAATAAAATAAAATAATCTTTTTTCCAACCTAACATTTATACATTTATTTATTCATTCATTCATTTATTTTTATTACAGTTTATTCACTTTGTATCCCAGCTGTAACCCCCTCCCTTGTACCTCCCAATCTCACCCTCCCTCCCTCATCTTCTCCCATGCTCCTCCCCAAGTCCACTGAGAGGGGAGGTCCTCCTCCCCTTCCATCTGACCCTAGTCTGTCAGGTCTCATCAGGACTGGCTGCATTGTCTTCCTCTGTGGCCTGGTAAGGCTGCTTCCCCATTAGGGTGAGGTGATCAAAGAGCTAGCCACTGAGTTCATGTCAGAGACAGCCCCTGTTCTCCTTATGAGGGAACCCACTTGGACACTGAGCTGCCATGGGCTTCATCTGTGCATAAATCTTTTTTAAAAACTCAGAAAAAATAATATGACTATTTGTATAGACAATGGGAAAGCTTTTAATTTAATTTAATTTTAATTAAATTAATAATCTGTTCATTAAAAAAAGACATTCAGGGAGATAGAAATGGAGGAAAATGTTCTCAACATTATAAAGAAATGCATCTTAATCCTAACTAGTATTCTACTTAATGGGGGCACACTAGAGGTATTTTTATTAAGATTGATATAAGACAAAAAAATTAAACATTACACTAAATATGTTGAACAATGCCGTGTGACAGGACAGATCAATCAAAGACATCCAAACAGGAAGGAGGGAATCCCTTGATTTGTAGGTAATATACCATAGAATGCTTTGAAAATTCCAGTGAATCAGTAATAAAATAAACTCAAACAACATATGCAAAGAAGTGGGATATAAAATTAGCATGCCAAACCAGTAGGCTTTACATGTACAGACTTATACACACACACATATGTACATGGTAATAGTCAGCCATTTATAATTGCAACACAGTTGGAACACAAATTCATCTGACCAGAAGTATGTAAGAACAATTTTGAAATATTACTGAATAAGAAAAACACAGATTTTGACCATTGAAAAACTATTCCCTACTCTTGAGTATGAAAATGTTATGAAGATATTGGCTTTCCTTAGATTGATTTATTAACTAGATATAATTCCCCAAAAATGGAAGACACCAATAATCTATTTTATAGGCAAATTGGTGCTAAATTAATATAGAAAAATAAACATTTGAAAGTTATCAGGAGACACTGAAAAAACACAACCACAAGACAAATACTATCACTGCCAGACATTAAAATACAACACAACACAAAGCTTCATTATTACAACAGCATGGCACTATGTCAATATAATTGTAGAGGGATGTTAATTCAGAACATGGCTGTTCTGGAAAGAGATCACATCCAAAGACCTTCTAGGTCTATGTGATCCAGCTGGAATACATGCACACCTTTAAACCAGGAGACAAAGGCAAGCAGATCTGAGTTCAAGGCTAGCCTGATATAGAGCAAGTTTCAGGTAAAGGAAAGCTTAGGTCCAAGTGTGGCAGTACAGGCCTTTAATCCCAAACAATGAAGGTAAAGTTAGTTTGTAGAAGGAAGCACCCATGTTTGAAGTGATGTCTACTTGAGTGGCAGAAACAGTGACGAATGAGAGAAAGAGTTGACAGAGTAGGATCTGCTCAACTCTTAAGAGAAGAGAGAGGAAAAAGAAGCTGCTTAAGGGACAATGCAGAGAGAGAAGAGAGACAGTTTTACCGGGACAGTAAGAGAGACAGGTTGCAGAGAGAGAGAACTCAGGTGAAGACAGATGAGCCAGAACAGCTGAGTTGAACCAGCCAGCCCAGAGTTCAGAAAGAACAAGAAAGGGTTAGTAAGTCTCAGAGGCTGAAAACATTCTAGGTCTAGGTTATATTGTACAGAGGCTAGAAGCTTCCAGGAGTAGGCCTAGGTTAGCAGATGGAGGCAGTTAAACCTCCAAGACAATAACTGAAGCAAAGAATAAAAGTTCCTTTTACATACACTATAGAACAAAGAAAAAGAACAGCGAATTCAGAAGTGTATTATATATAGCATATTCAGAACTCGCATGTGTATAGGAATTGTATTCTTCACTGTTTCTCCTGTGAAAATAGAAGCCAGCAGTATACAACCTGGCTGAGGTCCCTCATGAGAACCTGCTATGCTGTACCCTGAGCTTGGATTTCCAGTCTGTAGAACTGAGGAAGACTTGTGTAAATCATGTTGACTATGGTAACTAGTTACACATAGTCCAAACTGACCAGAATAGGAACATGCATTTCCAACGGGTGTACAAAATGCAGACGTTACATAGTTTGGTGATTAAAAATAGAATTATCATATTACTCAACAATCTACCCCTGGTTGTAAACCAAAGAGAACCGGACACAAATATTCACATAAGAACTTGCATATGAATAAACACCATTATTCATAGTAGTCAAAGTGAAAACAACTGAAATAGCCATTGACTGGATAAATAAAAATGTGGATAAAAATGTGAAATTAACTAATTTAGTATATGTACATAATGCAATATTTTTCAGCCAAACAAAAGAAGTGAATGAATTAACAGCCCATGCAACAGCCTCCATAGAGTTTGAAACATTGATTTAAATGAGAGAAGCCACAGACAGCAAGAGACAGTAAATAGGGTTTTTTTTGTTTTTTTTCTTTTGTTTTTTGGTTTGTGTGTGTGTGTGTGTGCTTTTTGCAAATATTTTTGATGTGCTGTTTACAAGTATTTTTTGGTGAAGCTCACCTATAGCGACAGAAGGTAAGGTAGTGGTCACTGGAGGATTGGGGGAAGGGGCACAGTTGGGAGAAATTGCTAACAGTTACAATGGTTTTGCTTTGTTTTGTTTGAGCAGCAAACGTTGTGGGATTAGATAACAGTGACCACACATTAAAAAAACTCACAGGACTTTAGACTTTAAAATGGCCGTTTTTGTTGCTTACCTCGCTAGAAACTGGAAATAGAGCCTCATACAAAGAACTACTGTACCATTCAGCAAACAGTAAATGGTCTGTTTTTGCAGCAGAAGGGGATGATGTATTATTGATCAATGGTTCACCCTGGGGCTGCTCACGTTCATGAACATGCTGGTGGCTCCACAGGATCTGTTCAGAGTTCTAGCTTTTTTGTTTGTTTTTCTTTTGTGGTTTTTGTTTGGTTCTGTTGTTGTTTAGTAAACTAATAGTTTACTGTTAGAGACTGAACCCAGGGCATCATACATCCTAGGCCAGCGCAGTACTTCTGAACTAAATCCCTAGTCCCGTGCTTAGCTTCATAATCTTTTTCTCTGTTCGATTTCTCTCTGAAAACAGTGCTAGCTGATTCCCAAGCATCCTTTGGATTCTGAAGGGCAGTTACCCGTCATTGCTGTCCCACAAGAATAACGGGATGGCACTCAGGCATGGCTTTTGTCTCTGGTAAAGCCAGAGAAAAACAGATGAAAATGAAGAAGATGGTAGCTGAGGTAACCCAGGGAAGCTCGAGTCGTGTCTGTGTTTAGGACTAAAGGCCCTTCCAAGGCTAGAGAAAGGGCTCAATAATTAGGAGCCCTTGCTCATCCTCCAGAGAACTAGGGTTCAGTTCCAATACCCACATGCCAGCTTTCAACTGTCTGAAACCCAGTTTGAGGGCATTTGGCTCCCTCTTTTGGCTTCCATAGGTTCCACACATGCACACGAAACACCTACATGCATGCAGTCAAAATATTCCTACACAGAAACCGAAAAATAAATCTTGAAACAACAACAACAACAAGAAAGTGACAGGTGGTAGGGCTTACTTTCAGGTAGCAATGGAAAGAGAGCTGCCTGATTAGTAGTCAGTGTTCTTGATTGGATGCGTACAGACTTGAAGAGAATGACCTCAGCAACGTCATCTTCCAAGGCATCCTCAGAAGGCTTGAGGTCACCCTTGCCTCATGACCCACCTGTGTCAGATTTGAGTGAATCTCCTCTGGAGTCCTTGATTACATAAGATCATAATAGGTGTATTGTCTCCATGCAACAAAGCTCCTAAAAAGTGTGTGTTTCCCTTGGGGTGTCAGATACCAAGTGCCCCTTCTGAGAGAGTGTCCTTTTCCTACTGACTAGGGCCCCATCCCAGTGGTTTTGGCACTCAGAGCTGTACTGAGCCCCGCCTCTTGTCTCTACCCTACTGACTTCCAATTCTCTTGCAGAACTGCAGAGGCCACTCTCCGGAAAACCCAAGAATATGGCATAATTATACACAAAAAAAGCTCCGTGGGAGATGCTGTCATGGGACTTTGCTTCCAACTCTGCCTTGGTTGTGGAGGGGGCAGTGAGTCCATCTGAAGACCCTGAAGGAAGCCTTCCTACTGCATGCAGTCTTAGGTGAACAAAAATACGAAGTGAGAGGAAAGGGCTGTGAACACTAAGCGTCCGTGATAAACGGTCGGTTTATTTATTTTGAAATCCTGTGCATGTGTGCCTGCATACATTTCTGTGGACCATGTGCTCTCGGGTGCCACGGAGGGTGATGGATCCTCTGGAAGCAGGTAGACAGTGGTGAGCTGTCTGATTCGGGTGCTGGGAACGGAGCCCAGGTCCCCTGTGTGCAGTCATCACTCTCAACTGCTGAGCCGTCTCTCAAACCCCTCAGTGACTTTTAACCAGGATCTCTAGCTGCCTCTAGGAGAGATGACAGTTGCATTCACAGACAGGGTGTTTAAATCACTTCCAGGCAATTCCTCAGGATCTGTTTACTTACTAAATCACTATTTTGGTAGAAATAGTTCAAATATTTAGGAAGAGAAACGCAAGCACGAGGAAGACATTCCCACCTCCAATTACCAAAAGAAAAGTGTCCAGTGGTCACTCAATTACCACAGGGAATACAACATAGAGGAGAGTTAAGGACTTCAAAAAAACTGCAGGGTTAGAGGTTCAAGTGTGACATTTTTGGATTAATGTTTAATTAATGACACAACTCAGAAGATTTGGGTCGTGAACTCTGAGTAATTGAAACGGTGTGGGGAGTCCTATGCAAAGCTGTTATATACATGCCCCCTTCCGAATCCTAGAAACATTTATCTGGCTGGAAAGCATTTGCCCTAAAATGTGGTATGCCACCGAATTACACATTTCTTTTTTTCCTTCTGGTGCGAACACCAAAAGACAGAGGTTGGTTTTAATCTGAAAGCATTATTGGGTTCCTGTTTTGTTTGAGAGAATCCTGCCCTGGCACACAAGAACAGTCCCCATTTGACTGCCACAGGCCAAGACCCATCGGTTAGGGGGCCCTCTGGGAACTCACTGGGCAAGTGTTGGGGGCAGGAGGGGAATCAAAGAGGGCGATTTGCTTCTTTCCTGGATTTGCTGGCCCAGGCCTGTCGCACCCACTTTGAGATTAATGGCGCTCCCTCATCCACCCTATGTTTACACTTGTCAGGAGCCCGCTGGAGAGAAAATCACTAACTAACGTAGCAGGGAGAATCAAGTTTAGCCAAGGCCTTCCATTAGAAGCTAATGATTAAATTCATTTGGCATTCTTTGCTCCATAATGACATTGCTCGGAAGGAATTCTTTCGCTGGGAATGCGGCCGCCTTTTCCGCTTCCAGCTGCATTCATTTCTCATCCATTATCACGAAATAATCTTCAGTTCTTGCAAATCCCTTTGCAAAGGCTTCATCTAAAGGAACTTGAAAAAGAGTAAATCCTCTGAGATATTACAGAATTCTTGCTGTGTGCCTCCCGTAGGCTTCGAGGAGAAGTGTTCAGCTTAAACCCTGGGCATTGCTTTGAAGATGCAGCCAATGTGCTGCAACTCCGGAGCAGGGGTGGGGAGAAAGGAGGAAGGGCAAGCACGCATGCTTGTGACAGAGCGAGCATCTGCGGTGGTACGCAGTAACTTGGGGTGTGGAAAAGAGGGGGTAGTAAAACTCTGATATCATCCTGTCAATCTCTTCTTGGTGGAAATTTCAGTCTCTCTCCTTAATGTGAGAGGTTAGGATTCACCTGGGAGAGCTATGCAGAATTATGGTGCTTGGGGCAGAGTGGAAATAAGAAGAAAAGAAATGAGCTTATGATGCCTACCTTTAGTTATTGAGCAGTAACTTAGGGTCTGGATAGAGAGCTCAGTGGCATGCCACAAGAAAAATGATGACAAGAGCTTGATTTCTAGAACTCATATTTTAAAAAATGAAAAGAAAAAGCCACCAATAATCCCAGTATTGAGGAGACAGAGACACTGGGACACTCTCTGGCCAGCTGGTCTAGCCTGTTAGGCCAGTTCCAGGTTTAGTGAGAAACAGTGGCTCATAGACAGACAGACAGACAGACAGACAGACAGACAGACAGACAGACAGACAAATAGATAAAGATGGATATGAGAGAGAGGGAAAAGGGACTGAGGAAGATACCCAACATCTTGCCTCCTAGTCACAGGTTTCATTGCCCACCTGTATACACATGTGTACACAAGAATACACACACACACACACACACACACACACACAAATTAAAAATAAAATTGGTCAAAAGTGGCATAGACTGTGTATAGCACAGTCATAGAGCACTGACTAAATTCAAAGGTCTATGTTCAAGTCCCTGCTAGGGAGGTAACTCCATGGCAATGTATGTCCTTCGCACGTATGTTGCATTGGATTTGCTCTTCAGTACCCAAACCTAAAAAACACCTTATGCATCTTCACATAGAAGGAATGAAATGCAGCCCTTCCCCCACCCAGAGGGGTACCTGCACACCTGCCATGCACTGCTGTGTGCAGCTGCCAACACTTTCGGCTTCCAGAGGTGCGGAGGGCCTCACAGCTGCCAGAGAAGCTGCTGCCATGATCGCACAGTTCCTATTTTTAATCACTCTTGAAGAAGATTCTGGGCATCTCTGTTTCACTTACTTGGTTTTAAAACATTTCCTGCTCAAGTTCCCTTTTTCAGAAGAGAAAATACATTATAGATGACATCATCTATGTGCGCTTCAGACACCCAGTAGGGATCCTGATTTTAAGGTTGGTCAACAGGCTTTGAATGTTTAACGTAGGACTGGAGGCCTTAACTCTAAGTGCAATTAGATTAATTAATTAATTGCTTGTTTGTTTATTTATCTATTTATCCATCTTTTCAAAAGTCACATAAGTCGCCTGGAAAATGAAACTTTACTGATTGCTGAATAGTGTCCAAAACCTTTGTGGTATAGCACTGGTGTGGTGGAGATGTCCATCCACTTTCTAGCCCACCATGTTGAGCAAAACCACAGAATTCATCAACTGAAATCGCAAGACAAGTGTCGGGTTTTTAAGTTATATTTTCATTCATTTGTTTTGTGAGAGTATGCTCTCCTGTACATGTGGAGGTCTGAGGAGGGCTTGGGCAAGTCCATTTTCTCCTTCTACCATGTGGGGTCTGGGGGATCAAACTCAGATCTTCCTAGCCTTGATGACAGGGTCTTTATCTGCTGAGCAATCTTTCCAGGCTTGGAATAAGGTGGTTTTCTTTTTGTTTGTTTGTTTGTTTGAGATAGGGTTTCTCTGTGTAGCCTTGGCTGTCTTGGACTTGCTTTGTAGACCAGGCTGGCCCCGAACTTACAGTGACCCACCTACCTCTGCCTCCCTAAATGCCAAGATTATAGGCGTGCACCATCATGCCTAGCTTTGGAAAAACATTTTTAAGTGTTATATTTTCTCAAATCTATGAAGCTGTGAAAAAGAAAAAAAGAAGAAAAATAACCATCTTGCAATTAACTCTAACACATTAGGGGCAGAATCGCTGACTTCTGAGACATTCAGTGTAGCAGAAGCACACAGTTTTGATTGGAGAAAAAGTAGTCATCCTTCTTCACTTCGTTCCATGTTCTCTCTGCCTGCCACAGTGGAGGTGCAAGGTGTGACCTGAGATCAGGGAATGCAGATTCCTTTGGAGAGAGAAGATCATAGATGGAATTTCAGGACAAATGACCACCCATACTTCATGGGTAGGGCTGTAGAGTGAGGGCTTCAGAGAAGGCTGCAGAAACCTGACAGCTGAGAGGCAGCCTGAAGCGAACATGTAGAGGAGCAGGACAAGCCTGTTTCAAGAAGATCTTGCGGAAAGCAAAGCTAAAGTGAGGAAAACTGAAGCTACAGTATGGAGGAAATGGAAGGTGTGGCAGAGTATGGACAGGCTCTGTATGATTCAAGATGCGGGGTTCAGTTCCCGCCCAGCCTTCCCTTTGCTTCTGTTTGCTCATTTGTTAAAGGGAGCTTTCTTTAATCTGTAGTTACAATGTCACTTGTGGCATACGAGGTAATTAATAAAAATTACTTTAGAAAAATTACAATAATGGCATGTGTTGGAACGGAGAAAGCATTCAGTCACTCTTGTAGAGCCTGTGAATTAAAATGGCAAAAAGCAAATGGATTCTTATTTTTGTTTATGTTAAAATGTTCCTATGAGCAGAGACTTCATAGAAAAGAAGTAAAAACTAAAAGGTATGGTTAGATTAGGAGGTGTGTCTGCTGTCTTAGCAAGGGGTAGTAAGTCTGGGAAACTGATTAAGACAGTGAAGGGCGTTGATGTTTCTAGGATCAGGGTTGTGGGGAAATGACCAGATGGTTCGTAGAGAGCAGTAACAAAAGAGGGAGGTCATTTATTAACAGCTGTTTGTGCATCTCTGCCCATCTCTGATGTCCATCTCTTGTGATGAGAAAAATCCTCATGTCCTGACACAGGAAAATTAGGGATGAGGATGCTATTGTCTATAGGGAGATTTAGGTTCTGTCTTTAGGCAAAACAAACAAAAATAACAACAACAACAATTAAAACTTTGCATCCATTTATTGAGTCGTAATTACCTGCATCTCCAGATTTGGGTGGGGATGATGGGCCCGATTCCCTTTGCTTGTAAACAGCTAAATTGACCAAACAGTACAGGAGACAGGGAGAGCCTGGAGAAGAGATTAGAGATGTTACATCAGGAAAGGTGGGCCTGCTTCTTCACCGTTCTTTAGACATAGGAGCACACTCAAGAATCATAACCTGTGTGTGCTCCAGCTTCTTGGCCTAGAATATCCTACCCCTAGCCAGCCGCCCGTTCCTTCTTTGATGCAATGTTATATTGCAGAGTCTATCTCTGACATTCTACAGAAAACAATACTACCATCTCTGCTCTACCACTTCCTGTTACCATACTTTTTAAGAAATTAAATATGTATTAGCTCTAATATATATTGTTTTACATGTGTGTTTATTTGAGGTTAGGTATGTGTGTGTTTGTGTGTTTCTTCAGCAATTAGAACGGAAGTGCTAGGAGAGCAGGGCTTAGATCCACAAGAATGAAAAGGAAACTATGGTTGGGTTGGAGCTCAAGAATAGCGTGCTTACCAGCCTATGACCTTGATCTCTAGCACCTTCTTGAGACCTTGCAGGTGTAAGTTAAGGGTTAGAAACAAATACATTGTGCTGTTATCTGGAGCAAGCCCTAAATGTTATACCATGTGTCCTCACATAAGAGGGAGACCAAGGGAGATTTCACTAAAGCTAGAGCCAATATGAGGATGGATACAAGATGATTCTCCACTGCTGGCTATGAAAATGTAGGAGTAGGCAGGTTCTGGGAGGTGCAGAGAATATAGTTCTGAACCAGCTGGCAGGCAAGGACACAGATTTCCCCCCAGTGTCTCAAGAGGATGATCAACAGATTTCACTTAGTAATGCTGATTTCAGACTTCTCTTCTCCAGAGCTGTTGGCGAATACCTGCATGTTTTAGGACACTAAGCTGGTGGTTTCTTTCAGCAGCCGTACGGAAGTGGTGTGGTCATCTGTCCCTTGCTTCCTGGGCATCATACTCCTGTGCCATTTGGTCAGGTCAGTTGCCCTCCAGGATAATAGACTTGGCAGTTATTTGGTTTTATACCTTGATGTACCTTACAGCAGGGCTTCTTTATCTTTGATATGCTCAATTCCCTCAAGATATTAACTCACTGGTTGCAAATAATGGTTCTCAGTTTGATTTTCAGCTTGTATACAACAGAAGGCAATACAGGCCAATGAATGGGAATTTTTTGAGGATGTACTGTGTTCCGCCTTTGAGACATAAAGGAACTTTGCCCATTCAGTCTAGCCTCTCTTATACCTATTGTCTCCTGGGTGGGAATTACAAAGTGATGAAAGGCATACGAAGAATGCTTTGAAAGCAAAAATAGTATACATAGCAAAAGGATTCTGAGCCAGGCATAGTGGCTCATGCCATAATTACAACACCCGGGAGGCTGGAGCTACCACTGAGGTCCAAGCCAAAGCTGACTGCATAGTAACACCCTGTCTCACAAACAAACAGAATATTTAAAATTCTTTTACATTTATGTTTTTATTTCGTGTGTGTGTGTGTGTGTGCACGCATTTGTGTGCACACACACAGGCCCCTGCTCACCATGTTGTACATGCTGAGGTCAGAGGACAACTCTGCTGGCTCACTCCTTTCACCCTGTAGGTCCCAGGAACTGAACTCGGATCATCAGGCTTGGCAGTAAGCACTTCACCCACTGAACCACCTAACCGGACTCAAACAAAGTACTTCTATTGTCTGTTATTGTGTTGGGCCCATATACAGGCTCAATAAGTACAGTATTTAAATGGCGTAGGCCTTGTTGTTAAGAAGTCTAGAAATTATGGGGTGGGGTTTGAAATACGTATACAGGAAGACCAAATAAAATGTTTTGTAAAACTCTGATAATTAAAACAATACGGTCGAGAGTAGAAATAAGCAAACCTCTAAGAGGAGTAGAATAACAGCTTAGAGGGTTATAAAGGATGTTTCAAATGGCAGTTTATTCGAAGAAAAAACAACAACAACAGCCCAAGATGCCAATGAAACCACCTAACACTTTTAAAGAAAGTTTGATTCCCTAACACCTCACACCATAAAAATCCCAAGGGGTTGTATATGAAAAGTCACACAATGTCAATTATAGAGGTTGGTATTAATTTCATTTTGAAATTTGCTTTTTAAAAACATAACAGAAATTCCTTTCTATTTATATTTATATTTAGTGCCACACACTTTTAATTTCAAGGAGGCGATGGTAGGTTGATCTCTTGTGAGTTGTAGGACAGCTTGGTCTACATAGTGAGTTATAAGCTGTCCAGGGCTGCATAGTAAAAGCTTGTCTCAGGAATTGATTGCTAGAGCTGATTACAAAAATAGTTTAAATTTAAATATCCAAAGAGGAGACACACAAATTCCAAAGAAAAAGGAATTAATAAATGATTTGGGAGTGTAAAAATATGTGGCTGCAACAGGTTAGTTGCGGTCTATACCACATGTTTCTATGCCCGTAGTTAAATGTCTCTATTACAGATATTTTTGATTGACTTGTACACTAAGCAACTTCCCTCCTGGCAAACTCTCCTTCACCCTTCTATGTCCTGTAATCTTTTTAATTTTCTTTCACTGATCAAGCTGAGGTTCCCACAAATGTCATTCATGTAGATTAAGATTATAGGTTTTGTATTGAAGCTACGTAGACCAGATCCTGAAGAAAGTCAGAAGCTTTCAGTACTCTTTACTATTTCTGAATTTATTGCTGGAGATTTCATTGCTATGTGACAGGCAGAAGAGTAGGCATGTGTTGTTATCAACAGATCTATTATTCACTTATCCCTCCTCTTATCAAGTTAAGAGCAAACAAGTGTAACTCCACTTTGGGTGATATCCAGCATTTTTACCATTGAGTTTAGAATCAATCCTTATCTAGACATAGCCCTTTTATATAAAGATATTTTCTTTGTTTTTAACTTATTTGACTATAGAAATAAATGCACTTTTGTATTTGCAACATTGGAAGCCTTTGGCTGCCTTAAGCTAGAGTGGAGACCCCACTGTAGGCTGTCCCGAAAATCCTCAGGCAGACAAAGTGCTCTAGCTAGATTTTGTTTCAAGGTTTCAGTGGTGAAATAATTGGTTCTTTCGCTCAGAGTGAGAAGTGAGAATTGGGAAATAGGTAGACTGAGGCAGAGGGAGGAAGCAGAGATTCACCTGACAAAACTCATGAATCTGGAAGTGGATCTAGGAAGGCATCTCCAAAATGGAAGAAGGCAAGTGGGCATGGAGAAAGGACTCCTCAGGGACACATTAAATGCCAGGGAGACCTTACTGTCCACTACTGCCCTGATGCACAGTGTGGCCATATTCTGTTGTGGGGCTTCCAGCAGGTGCTCTAAGAAGTGAGCCCCAAACTCACCATGGGGAATTGTGCCTGTGTCTGTGTCTTGACAGTAGGCTTGGTCCTTGTCACACCTCCTTCCTGCAAAATCACATGATGTTTTCAGCCCAGAAATTGCATTTGTGGAAGTGAGTGTGCAAATGAGTAGCTGGGAACATCAGGGCTGGAGTACAGTAAGCAGCACCCCTGGTTGTAGGCCTTTGCTAACTGCTTAGAGTTAGAATAAGCAAAGCCTTAAATAGAGCACATCACAGAGGAAATATCTGTGCATTTAATTGCATGTGCCTCAAAAGAAATAAACAAAAACCTCAGCTTCCAAAACCAGCATTACCAAGTAGTGTGCAATGAATGTTTGTGTGGGAGAGGGCTAGGGGGTGATTGCAGATTTGTCCCTCCTTTTCCCCGCAAGGTATGAAGCGACACAAAGTGATATAACACAGGACATGCTGAGGCAGGGTACATTTGTTTGGATTCATTTCAGGAGGCTTTGGGAACATGTGACCCAGGGGACTTGAGGATTGAGAGGTGATAGCAGTTTGCTTTTTCTGGAAGAAGGCAGACAGAGAGCGCGAGCATGAGCGAGAGAGAGAAGTCAGGCCATGGTGGGATCTGACCAATCTTTGATCCTACTAGGCCCACAGCAAAAGTCATCAGTTGTGATGGAGCAGAAGGAGAAACTGAGTGATTTGACTGATTTGTATTTACATCAACTGCGTTGGAGACTAATTTCCCAGAAGTCTAAAAATTTAAGAATGAGCTGAATTAGCATGTCTAAATATAAGCCCTTTCATCTATTTTGTTTAGGTGTATTGTGTAGCTTCTGGTGAAATCCATTAAATAAAGCAAATGCCTATAATATAACATAAAGGTAGCAAACAACCCACACTCCTAAGTTGTTATCTGGCAGTGAGGTGATGAGTGATGCTTTTATCTTCACAGGTGAACTTCTTTTTCTATAGTCTTCAAGTTTTCCAGTTTCTATAGGTTTTTCTAACACCAGCAAACAAATAAATCTTAAGTGCTACCTAACCCACAGCACTGAAGCCCACCTGTGTTTTTCTGATAATAGTTTTCATCATTTAGAGAGATTGTGACGCTGGTCTGTGCCTACACTACATCTATCTGCACAACAAAGGACGATGCTTGTTGGGAAATTGTCTCTGTGCTGTGCTGTGATCTGAAAAATAGCACCCTCGGTGCTCTGGCAGCCTGCAGTGGTCTCCCTCATAGCATTCCTTTGAAATGGGGTAATGACCCTGATTTGGTGATCATATCGCCAGCTTGCAGAATTTGCCCAAGACAAGAGAGGGAAAGGAATGGAAAAGAAGATGAAGAAGGAATTGAACGCCTGAGAGACACAAGCCCTCTATCTGAGTACTGCTCAGTTCGGAGAAAATACATGGAAGAAGCTGTCAGCCTCCCACTCCCTGGAGAGAAGTGCTGAGCTGGTACCAATGTGGGACCACACGGGCTCCACTCCTTTCTGTTTGTTAGCAGTTATGTCTGTATTGGGCAAGGTAACTAGCAAAGTTGCCCTCAAGGCTGGTCAATCATTTCTATGGAAGAATGTGTGGAATGTTGTTGTTCCTCCTGCTTTCTTGAAAGGGAAAATAAAATCCCTGAAAGATTTCTGGAATGAATGATGCAGCGGGTTCCTGCTTTCAAAACCACGACTGCCACAATCCTGTATTTGAAGGCAATGTACTTCTGTGGTTTGGTCCATGGCAAAGTGGCCAAAATGGGCCAGCCAGTGGCTTTATTGTTCTGTGTTCAGGAGGGACAGAAAGAATGAATTAGATTACTTAAATTTGATTATCTTGCCTGTTTTCAAAGTTGTTTTCCATTCGGTGTGTTCTTCCAGCTTGGCCGCAACCACCCTTGTTTCTAGAAATGCATTCACTTTCTCCAGACCGTACCAAAAATATAACAGCATGTCTTGGGCTACCCTCTCTGGGTGGCGATGCCAGGGACTTCTCCCAGTTTTATGCAGGGATTCAAAGAAAAGACAGCACAAAGAATTACTTCCAGTTTAAAAACTCCAGAAAGTCTAGCTCTTTCACAAGATTCTGTGGGTTGGGGGCCTTCTGATGTTCAAACCCATTCTTTTCAATTCCTCGGTTTGGCAGTAAGGATGTCCCTTCTTCCATCTCCTTCCTTTGAAGACACTGGTGTGTGGTACCATCTTACATATCATATCGGGATGTGAGGGCACAAGGGAAACCAGCTGTTTCCCCATTGATGCCTCACAGTCTTCCTTCTCCCTGCCTCTCTCAGGTTCTTATTTCACCCAGTAATTACTTGTTTATTTATTTATTATAGATTTACATGTGGGAACTTGAGAGGGAAGGAAAGGAGAAAAAGTGGGGAAGAGAGTCAGAGAGGGAGGAGGAGAAAGAGAGAGAGGAGGAGACAGACAGGAGCTTCCAAATATCAGGAGAGGGCCCAGGAAATAGGTTACCCCATTTGCCTCATAAAAGAATTGCTGTTTATTGTGAAATTCAATTGGCACTCAAAGAAGTGCTGCAGTCGTTAGAATTTAACCAGTTATTTTAAGGCAAATTATGTGTCAAGTCAAGAAATACCCAAGTCAAAAAACGAGTCCTTTTTAAAACCTCCCAGCAGTTTGCCAGGGCTGCTGCAGACCCCCTCCTTCCCCTGTGTCGCCCTTGGTGTGACTTCTGAATTAGTCATTCCACTGCTAATTTTCAGCTTCATCATATGGATTTGACTCCGTCATCAGTTCTTATGTTGCCCATTTTCATTCTTTAATTGAAATCAGACATGGTGTTCAGTCCTATCTGCCACCCGTCCTTTTCTTTCTGCATTTTATCTGTGTGATTTTGAGGGGGGGGGGTTATAATTCACTGCTTTTCATTGGTTTGAAATAGTCACAAACGTGACCCTAACTGTATGCTCATCCATCCTTCCACTGACAGCACCCTTGACGGTCTGGATTGCTCAGAGCAACACTGGCATGGGCAGGCTTGTGTCCTGTGAGGTGTTCATATGAACACAGATTTGTCTACGGTCCCTCTCACACAATCGATGGATTATAAGTCTAGTGTACCTTCAGCTTTACTTGATAATATGAAGATATTTTCCAGATTGATACCTCCGCTCCGTATTACCACTAGCAGTACCGTGACAGACTATCATGCTGCCCTTTTCACCAAGCTTGGAATTGTCAGATCTTTTTAGAAGTGGCATTATCAGGCAATGCCTGCATTTGTAGCTATTTGTGTGCAATGAAAACAAGCCACAGCATTTTCCCTGAAGTCTTATAGAAGGAAGAAAAGTATGGAGTTAAGAGTACTGACTTGGGATTTGGTCTGTCCCAGCACCGTAATGCCTAAATTCATAGAGTTATTGTAAATATTAAATGATGCAATTCGAACGTTGTCGAGAATAGTGCCTTGCAGGTAATGAGCACTACGTAAAATGTCGCCATCACCGTGATGACTATGACAACAGAGTGTCTAGGATCAAATGCTGGTAAAGGCTAAGGATATGCTAAAAGGAAAATAAGATTATTTGTTGGTGCAACAAACAATTAAAAGACTCAGGATAGAAGAGAATGCAAGACAGGGTTTGTTACTGAGGAGGAAAGGGGGTATGCAAAGTAGAAAACCCAACATGGCAGGCACTATAGTAGTTCTGAGGCAGGATGGAGAGATAGGAAAGTGGTGGAAACATGAGAAGAGAGATGTACCTATCATCCTGGAATTTCATTGAAGCATCTCTCCAGCTGAGAAGCAAGTATCTCAGCACAATTAATGATGTTCACTGCCAGGCTCTGGACATGGGATTAATATCATTTTCATACACAGACGCATTAAGTTAAGGTACCAATAAACTATGTCTAAGGCCTGATTGTAGGCCACTTTGGGTACTTTGGGTAGGGCCTGATTCTTTTCCCCAGAGATTGCCTGGGCTTCTCAAACAGGACAGTTTATGGTAAAGATCTCCAACTTCTGTGTCCCTATGGTTCAGAATTTTAACTTATAAGGTATAGTACTACCAGATGCCTCGCAAGAGCAAACTGGTAGATAGTATGATTATTTGAATAAAAATACCCCCCATAGGCTCATAGATTTGAGTGATTTGTCCCCAGTTGATAGAACTGTTTGGAAAGGATTAGATGTATAGCCTTGTGGTAGAATGTGTGTCAGTTTCAAAAGCCCATGGGATCGCCATTCCCAGTTAGCTCTTATTCTCTCTCTCTCTCTGCCTCTGCCTGATGCTTGTGGATCAAGATGTGAGCTCTCAGCTATCAATCCTGTGCCATGCCTGCCTGCCTGCCTGCTACCATGATTCCTGCCATGATGGTCATGAACTCATCCTCTGAAACTGTGAGCCCTAATAGGTTGTGATGTCTCTTCACATCAGTAGAAAACAATCTCGAAGTAGATAGTATATTTAAAATCCTATTTGTGACTATTGTGAAGTCGATGGGCTGTGACACACACTTAGGCGTGTCTGGCTTTCTTCTTAGTAATTCTCTTTCTCGTATGTCTCATGCCCCAGCTTGTATTCAGATAATCTTTAATACAATTTCCAACTCTGCAGCCTAATCTTCAGAGTCCTTTCAGTGTCTGCGCCATAAGTTCAGGTTTGGCTTGAAGCAAGTTTTCCCCAAACTCTAGGGAAATGCCTCAGGTTACTGAAAGTAACATTAGGGAGCCATACCTGTACCCTAAAATGTTCACAGTTTCATGTACTTGGGCAAGCTAGGAATTAAGCCTGATAACAGGGATTAGAGCAAGAGAGAGCCTTATATGAACAACAGCAGCTGAGAAAGCCATCATGGTTTCAATAGGAGCTCAAAGCATCAATGTGGGAGATGCTTTGAGGAAACAGTTCCTGAGGTGTGAGGGAAGTGAGTCTAAAGGTGGAACTTATACTAATGGCAAAGCTTAAGCTGTCTTCTCAGAGATGTTAGCAAGTGGAGGCAAATTAGATTGGGCTTAGGTTCTAAAGAGAATCTATTCCTTATCTGCCAGGGCATATAACTAACTACAGTGTTAATCAGAGTTCCCTGGATTGTGGCAGAGTAACAATAAGCTGTGAGGTACGGATTTAACTGGAAGGAAGAGAGAGAATATGGATGCCTGACCTATATTCTTGAGTATCTTCCAAGACATGAAGACTAAATGTCTTGTCTTCTTTTATTTAGAGGTTTTTGGAGCTCTGTCCTGGCTCCTTCTCTTCTGTCTTCTCATATTCAAATCAACAAGAGAAGAAGGAGTCCTCTTCTCCCATAGCTAACCTGTCCCCTATTTTCCCAACAGATAAATGCACGGTGGCAAAGACCCTACAAGGTCCCTTTGTATGGAAAGGCTACCCAATAGGTGATTAAATGGACCAGGCAAGAAGTTGCTGGAACTATTAAACAGAAATCAGAAACAGGGGAGCAATGTGATCATATTTGGCCATTGGTATGGTATGTGGGGAGCTGCAATGGAGGTGGTGAAGGCTGAAGGTGATGACAAGGGTCCACTTGAGCATTTGGGAGGGAGGCTGATGACGTCATGGACCCAGATAGGAAACACAGACGGATCGAACAGGTTTGGGGCCAGATGAGTTTCAATTGGACACGCTGAGTTTGTGGGCCTGGCACTCTGTCTCCACAGAAAGGTTGACAAGGCAGATGGATGAGTAGGTCCGTAGGAGGCACAATACCCTGCATACAGCTTCCCCATCAATGTTTATTCAATACAAAATAAACAAAGATGAAACCAGTTTCCATGTTAGCGTTCCCACAGTGATATTTACTGGTTGGGTCCTTGCCGAAGTGAGGCTCAAATATATCCAACTTAAAAATAATTGCTTGCCACTTCTGTGCCCTCCCATATGTTTCTTCTTCTCCTGCCTAACTCAGTCTTGTTTGCAAAATCAAAGATTTTGAGCTATTCAAATACACTGTTGCTCTGCCTTGAACATATCAGTTACTGGAAAGGTAAGTTTTACCAGGAGTATTTGTGGCTTTGTGCAGTAGCAAAGGTGATGAACACAGCCTTGATGTGATGGTATTTCCAGCTTCGTTGTGCTATGACTGCTACCTTCAGTCCTCAGACTTTTTCTTACAGCAATCTGTCAGATAACGGGTTCATACTTGGGGTTCCAGAAATACCGTATGCATGGCCTTTAACAATAAGAGGGGAGCTTGTACTTTTTACCCCATATCGTATGTTGCATACTGTGTGTAGAAACATCTGTCAGATCTTAAGATACATTGATGCTCACAAATCTTCTCAAAGCATCCTGTAGATACAGGCACCCTAGTCATCCCACCACGATCTTATCTCCATGTACCTACTAACTCCTGAGGGGGCAGGCAATGTCTCACGCATCTAGGGCTTCCTCCCCTCTCCCAGTTCAGTGCTTCACAAGGAAGACAAATCAAGCATGTGAAGGGTATGATGGTCAAAAGTAGGTGGGCTGTGTCTGTGCTTGAGAGGTCAGATCTGCTGAGCCCTCCATGCCGGATACTCATCTCACTTCTGTCTGCCTAACGTAGTACAGTAGGGGCTTTGCCAGGCCAGTTACTAATTGTGACCATTTATGGGGTAGAGGGCTAGGAGAAAAACAATGGCGTGCATTTTCCCATAAAAAGGGAACTAAAGTCTGACCAGAGTATTTGTTCCTTTTCTCATTTGCACTCTGAAGGATTCTCTGCTCCTTTTCTAAGTTTTCAAGAAAGAGTTCTTTTACCCACCTCTCCCCCTCCCCCAACCCTACTCAGCAGCCAGGTGCTCACAGGGCTGCCTCGCAGGAATCTCTGACTCACGCTTACAAAAGTGGAACTGCATAATAGGATTCATTCTGCTCTGACTAATTTCTCCTCAACACATGTTGACTCATTAGAAACTGTGAGAAGAAAGTTAGCAAAAGTCATTGACTTTTATTACTTCCCTTGCCGGGGGAGGGGAAACCGCACACTTTTCTTTTTTTCTTTTTCTTTTTCTTTCTAACAAATTAATTGCCCACCAGGTACTACATAATTCCACAACCCCTTCAAGGGCCCCTGCTAGGGGAAAGCACTCCTATTTTGAAGTCATGAAAATTAAGACATGAGGTAAAATCTTCGCAGGTTATTGTGGCAGGAATTGGAGGTGCTCAGAGAGGTGGAGGGGCACCTTTGAAGAGAAATGGGAAGATGTCAGTGAAGAGAAGAGAATGACCAGGGAGAGGTGGGATGAGAGGAAGGGGTGAGGGTCTTGAGCACACTGAGAAATAAAGCTCTGAGGAACATTGCCTTATCCAGGTGGCAGAGACGCTGGCCATTGGTCCCTTTCTTGTACCTTAAATCAGTTGTCATTTTGGTGCTTTTCTTCTAAGATAGACACTCCTCTCTTAGCCTGAGAGTGGTTTTGGGAGAGTGTGGAATGTGGCTTTCGTGAGCCACTCCTCACTTTAATGTTCAACCTCAGCTTTCCTGAATCCCTTTCACATTACTTTCAGGACTCTTTCTCTTCCACAACTCCAAGTGGTATTTCTACTTCTAATGTACAGTATCAAATAATTAGCAAACCCAGAGCTAATGGCTTAAAAATGGAGAAGCCTTGCACTTTTGGTCAATGGATCAGGGATTTCAACAGGGCTTATCTCTGCTGTGTAGCAATAGCTAGAAACATTTCCACTGGGGTTGGAGGACTCAGTATAGCTTCGCCCTGTGCCTGATGCCTCAGATGAGGAGGCTGAGATAGCAGGAGGACAGTTTGACCTCATTGTCTAGAGAGGTAATTTAGTGTTTGGTAAAGTAGCTCAGGTCTTGAATAGATCTCCAATCCTATGTAATAACATGATATAGCCAGATTTATGCCACGTCCTTTGGGCCAAAACAAGTCACAAAGCAGTCTGGACTAAAGGAAAAGGAAAACAGATTCCCACCTCTTGATGAAAGGAGTGATGTGCCCAGATAGGAAAGGTAGAGTGGTGGCTTTCAGTGCTTTTAGTATTTGTTGGCTTGTCATGAAATATTGAATATATTGAAAGGCAAACCCAAAACTGCACCTTTCATTGTGTCTTTCCCATGATCAGGGATCAGACTGTTTGGATAACCTAACATCTGTGTGGTCTGGAGATAGCGAAGAAGTTCCCTGGTGAGGCCAGTGGCTATGGAACCACATGATATCAGTTTGATACTCTAGTTTTGCATGTATTAAAAACCTCCCAATGCACACCTGACCCTGTGTTTCTCTTTTTTAAGCTCCCAGTTCAGACAGCCATAGTTAGAACCAACATGTTACCATTAGAATTGGAAGTGCTTAACAAATGAAAGGAGGCCAAGTCTCTTCTTGACTTCTAGTTGTTATTTTTTTTTTACTTTCTTAAATATTTAAATACACTTCAACAAACCTTCCGACATGTTTGAAGGAAAGGGTATCTCAATTGGTGGTTACAATGAGAACAATATTTTGAATACAGCCTTAGTAAATCATTTCACAATAAATGCTGTGAGAGGAACAGAGGAGGGTTAAGAATTGATAGAATTCTCAGTACACCCATAGGTACAACTGCACACATGCCTATCACACTAAGGTCCAGTTGTACCAGCAGCCATTTTTCTGTGGAATCCACTCTCCCGTCATAGCTGACTGGTCCTGGAGAACATTGTCTCTGTTCTGTCCTTGGAGTGCCAGGGCAAGCCATAACCAATGGGTACACACTAGAGGACGGAATAAGAAAGCGGAGCAATGCTTCATGCAACACCCTTGCTATCATGAAGAGCAGAGGGCTGTCCATCCCCGAGCAATACTGGTTCAGTTAGCTTCCTGTGTGCAAGTGAGGGTGCTAGCAAGCCTTAGCCTTTCTTCACGCAGTACTTCTGCATCTCTTGGTTCCAGCTTCCCTGTGGATTGACTGTTTTGTATCAGTCCTTTACTATTCTGAAATTAGCTTGAGGTGAAGCACCTTATCTCGGAACCCAAATACAAAAATATTGGGATAGTACATTAACTTTAGTACAAAGGGCAATGGAGAAACAGTGATTGTAGAGCAAAATCATGTGTCTTATTGTGTAAATGTGTGGGAACAGCTCTGCTTACATGAGAATAAGAACTGAGTGAAACGCTTGCACACACTGAAGATCTAGAAGGTTGAAGTTATAAAGTAGCATTTGGCTAGTATCACTCCATTTAAGCTATTTTTTGTGTTTTAAAAATAAAGGCAATATGAATACATAATAGAATATGTTATATAATTTAATAGTGCCTAGTACGCAATAAATGTAAGTGTTTATGTATATATTCATACACTGTATATTTATGAGTATGTTCTACATGTACAGTATAAAAATAGACAAATCATTAGTAATACTTAATGGTTTCAACTAGGCAGGCAGTTTTCACCTAGAAAATTCAGTGCATATTACCACCACCTAAAACTACTTGATGTTTTTATATTAAAGCAAGCAAGGAGCTTCATGTGGATCACCACAAACAACTATTTTGATTACACGATTGGCCACTCAAACTAAAACGACTGTAACTTGAAACTTCAATTAAAAGAGAACAGTCCTTCCGTACACAGGTCAGGACACTGCAGGATATATGGAACCCTTGATCCCCACCAACTAAGTGCTCCCCAAACCATGGGTATCCATAGAAACTATGATAGGACAGACCCTGTAGACTTCCATAATGGCCTGTTCTCAGGACTGTGTCCCTACCAAATTCTTTATATGTGTAGTTAGCTAAAATGGCTCCTTTACATGATATTGTCTAAGAGGCTATTTCCTTCCTTTCTCTCTCTCCCCACCCACAAGATAAACAGGATTGTAGATGTTAAATGTCCAGGCATGTTATAATTTATGGTGTCCATCCATATGTTATCCTATTTGGTTTAGAATTCTGATCTGTGCATACACTCGATACAAGAATGAAGATTGGAAGAGGAAGGGATGAATGGGTTGGGTACAGAAGATGCTCAGGGCAGTGGAAGCACTGTGTGAGAGCGTGCACAATGGCAGATAGATGTCCTTATTCAGAGAAACCTGTAATACACAGCACCAAGCGAGGACCCCAGGATGCAGGGCTGACTCTCCAGGATTGTGAGGTGCTGGTGTTTTCATCAGTTGTGATGAATGTGCTGTTCTGATGAGGAACAATGATGGCGAGTTTGGGGTTGGAGGAGGATTATAAATGGGATATGGGAAGTCTATACCTTACTGTCTAGTGGTGTGAATATAAACCTCCTCTAAGACAATAAAGTCTCTTATTTTTAAAGAGGCGTTAGCTTAAATTTGGAGCACTGTAGAAATTAGGACTCCCCTCTCAGGGCCACACATAGTCCCTCAGCCTTTGCTCTCTGTCTCTTCCTCACTTCCTTTTCATGTCGTCTCCTCATTTCCACTCCCCTCTAGGGATGGCCCTGGCTCTTTTCCCTTGAAGGGCATAGTAAAGCAGCACAAGGCCTTGATGGACGTAAGATGCCTTGAGCTCGTTACCTGGACTATGGCAGTTGATACAGAGTAAATGCCTGGACTAGTGCCTCATACTCAAAAGGTAAAAAAGTTAGCTCCATAAATGTCAGTCATTACTATAGAAATGTTTGTGAGAATCACAGGCTTAAGAGAGTGATGGTAGAGCTGGTCATGACTGGCTTTCTGTGTGGTCAGTGACTTAGTTTTGATCTCTTATTATTTGATCCCGCTGTTCTAGAACAAGCTTTAAATAGAATGCAACCTTTGACCTGAAAGATCTTATTAGGGATGTTGGAAAAAGGATCAGGGTCAAAGAAAAATGAAACACACACATGCAGAGACAAAAGATACAGACAGATCAGTGTCTTCAAAGGCAGAAACTTAGCGTCATAAGGCGTTGGGAATTCCAGTTTCGGACAGTAGCCCAGATCAGCTTAATAAGATGAATAATTATGTAAGTCAGGAAAGGCTGATGTTATTCTGATGATCTTTGCCAGTGAAAATGAAGAGAGACCCAGAAGGACTAAGAGTCAAGAGAGAACTATTGCGTCAATAAGGCCACCCGATGGCTTTGGAAACCCAGAGCCAGTGACAGCAGGTGCCGCCAAATTGGTCGAATATGAACGTCAAATGAGGAGTTCTCAAGGTGGATCCATAGGACGAGCCCTCCCATCCTGAAGCAGCGCTTCCACGAAGGGGTCCTGGTACTGTTACCCTTCTGTAAGCCTTTCAAGTTCTGGCTGATCTGTTGTGATTCTCACCAACAGTAACTTTAGCTAGGTGAATGTTAACAAACCCAAGTTCCCAGAGCTCTTGTACCGCAAACGCTGAAGCTTCAGCCCCACAATCAGAGATTTGGCAAGCCCTGAATTCTCCATTTAAGTTAAAGACATATAGATCCTATGCAGGGAGAGACATGTCAGCAGAGGCCAATTTCCTTATAGCAAGGGGTTAATGAATGCGTGGAGCAAAAGTGGAGTCAGGAGTTCTTGACCATTTGTTTATTTGTTCATTTATAATTTTCCAGAGAGTCTTTAAATGTTATGTGGATGAGAGTTTTTGCCTACATGTATGTATGTGTACCGTGTGCAAGCCTGGTGCCCATGGGATCCCAGAAGAGTTCAGTGGAGTTACAGGTGGTTGTGAGCCATAGTGTGAGTGCTGGGCATTGAAGTTGATCTTCTGCAAGTGCAGCAGCTATTCTTAACTTCTGAGCCATCTCTTCAGCCTCACTACCTTTTTATTTTCTTCTACTTTTTTTTTTCCTCCAAGATTTATAGAGAAGATTAGAAAAGGGAAAAAAAAGGTGGCTTTCTTCCTTTTCTTTAAATCATGCCATTAATATAACGCCAGCCATTCTAGATGCGCCCAGTGTATTTCCTCAACCTTGTAACATGGAGAGTGAGGTTGATATTATCTCTACCTACCCATGAGAGAACGCTTTCAGAGATTTTCAATAATTTGCCCAAGGTCACACAGTTAATAAGTAGCTGAGCTGAGATGTGAAGGAAAAGGTTTTTCACACTATGCCAGTCTGTCTCTCATGCCAATCAGCCTGTGTCCAGGAGGACAATAGAACAAATGGGGAATTAAAAAACAATGAATGCCAACCCCCTACGTTTGCCCCCCCCCAAAACCTAAGGTCCAGGAGTGTAAAGGGAATGGATCAGCACAAATTTCCAAGAAGACTAGGGGTAGAGTGGATAGAGCCAGTGTGAGGTTCAGTATTCCAGCCCAGGGCTCTTTCCAAAATACCACATTGAGAATTGTTCTCAAACTGCTGGGACGTTTGTTACATAATGTTCAAATTTATGTAGGAATGTGACTAATCCACATTTTTTGGTGTTTGATCAGATGTAGAATATAAATGAGGCAAGCACTTAATTGAAAGACTCAAGCAATGAGAGGGCTGGGAAGGCTGAAGTACAGACCCGCAATGAGACGCAGGCTGTGTGAATATTTTCTAGTCTGTTATGGATATGAACTACAGTTTACTACATCTGCTGAGATCAGTTCCATATTACAGCTAAACATTTGCAGAGCTGTGTGGCATTCATGTCTGATTGAGGAGAGGATTTGGTAATTACTAATCTTCCCAACTAATAGCTTCATGTGCTAGTCAAGCAAAAATTAAATGTTTGATGTATTCCTACCTGTCTCCCAACAACTGTGCCTGCTGTTCAGCAAAGCATTGATCAAAGCAATCTGTTCATCACTTCAGAGTTTCTCTCTTTTAAAAAGTCATTATTTAAAATTCAAGGGATTTTTTTTTGCTATAGAAAAGATAGCGAAGATAGCAATTAATAGAATTTACTTTCTTAAGAAACACCTGTCATTTGAAGAGGCACAGAGACTTGTAGAAGGAAAATTCATATTTTAGTCACAGTTTTGTGTCCTTTTAATTATAATTATTTCAGAACTCTGGTGTAAAAATATAGAACATTTAGCTAAAATAGATGAAACAGATCTCTAGCTGGTGCTGCTAGAGGCCTCTTTAGTGTATTCTGCTCAGCTGCTTTTGAATGTTAGACCATAAGCATCAAAACGTAAAAATGTTGTGATGCTTGGTTGTTGACACTGACCCGAAACTTTCAAAGGCTAATATTCTAGAATGATTGATCTATTAAGACAGATTTTTAGGCTCCAAGTTAATGTTCTCGTGGGGCAGAAGAACTCTCTGCGGCGTGAACCACCACGTTTGGCTGTGAGGATGCAGTGTCTGTTTCCACGTGCCTCCTTGCTCTGCGATTTTCTCTCCCTGAGACCTTCCTGGATTCAGCTGTCTTCATCTTTGGCCTGATCAGAGAACAGATGTGCTTGAGACATGTTGCTCACTCTCTGTTCTCATACTTGACTGAAGATCTGGTCAGGTAACAGCATTTTGAAGATGAAACACGAGTGAAACTTTTGGGAGGGTTCTTGAGGAAAGAATAGATGGGTCATTTTCTGTTTCTGGCTGTTATGGCCATGAGGCTAGTCAGCTGTAGGAAAAGGCAACTTGTTCAAATGGACGGAAAGAAGGAGGTCATAGAGAGGAGAGACAGAAGGCAGCCATTCCTGGTGTATTCAGAGTCATCCTGCCTTTGTACTTCTGCTTACTGAAGAAATTAGTCCCCTTATAGACTAAAGCAGACATGGCTTACCAACCTTTGTGCTCTTCAGAATCACCTGAAGGGACGTGAAAGGTAACTTTCTATCTGACTCTACCCAGGGACTTCATCAGTTTTGCCAAGATAGAGAGTCTGCCTTTCAAAAGACCCTAGATAATTCACTTTTTTGCATTTTAATTTATATTTTATTTATTCACTTGTCTATCTTTGTATGTATGTGTGTGCATGTGCATGTGCATACATACCTCAGCTTGTGTGTGGCAGTCAGAAGACAACTTAGGAAAGGCAGTTCTCAATTGGCAGCAAGTATTTCTACCAACCGGAGCCATCTCATTGACTGAGGATTCCAGCTGATTCTGACTTTGCTGATCTAATGGTTATATCTGGATATCACTGATCTAACATCAGTTGAGTCAAGGGTTTCAGTGACTTGCAGTGTGAATGCATCTTAATTTCTATGGGGGAGGTGCTGAGAAACCCATGAAGATGCAAACACTGTGCCTTCTAGGAAAACCTGATTTATGTTAAGTTGGCTAGAAAGAAAATTTCTTCCCTGACTTCTGTTCCGTTAATGATGATAATCCATTAAAAACACATTGATAAAAAAAAAAACAAACCTCAAAGTTTAACATGTTTTTAGGGTAAATACCAAAGGTCTTGGTGTCAGATAATTTTGTATTACATGAGAGCCGTACAACACTATGCACTTATAAATAACTCACATTCTCTAGGTTTTTATCATTTATAACTATGAATTAAGACTTTATAGGATTGTATTATGTGAAATAGAATATTAAATGTTTCTTCTAGCATAGTGCATACTGTATGGTAAATGTTCTCTCTCTTTATATATATATATATCTTGAATAATAGTATATTTTATATACTTATATGCAAGTAAGTACTTATATACTATACACATATATAATTTTCATTAGTTTCCTAACTACTCAAGTATAACATAAAATAGAAAGTTCTCATTACTCCAGACTTTAAAAAAGTCTTATACTTATCAAAATTTCCACAGAAACAAGAGATTTTTTATTAAATTTTAATTTTTTATATTAGCTACAGTTTATTCATTTTGTATCCCAGCTGTAGCCCCCTCCCTCATTCTCTCTCAATACCACCTTTCCTCCCTCATCTCCTCCCATGCCCCTCCCCAAGTCCACTGATAGGGGAGGTCCTCTTCCCCTTCCATCCAACCCTAGCTTATCAGGTCTCATCAGGACTGGCTGCATTGTCCTCTTCTATGGCCTGGCAAGGCTGCTCCCTCCTCAGGGGAAAGTGATCAAAGAGCCAGCCACTGAGTTCATGTCAGAGACAGTCCCTGTTCCCCTTACTAGGTAACCCACTTGGAGACTGAGCTGCCATGGGCTACATCTGTGCAGCGGTTCTAGGTTATCTCTAATGCATGGTCCTTGTTTGGAGTATCAGTCTCAGAAAAGACCCCTGTGCCCAGATTTTTTGGTTTGAAACATGAGATTTTAAAAAACAAAAATACTCAACAAAGATCTTTCCACTTATTTCTTTTAAACATCCTTCTCTATGAAAGAAGTATCCATTTCTAAGCATCCTTTATATTTGTAAATTTGAATCTATTTCAGAGAGTGAATCCTGAACATCTGTTAATAAAAATCTTTTTTTTTTAATTTTTGAAAATTGAGGTTAAATTCTTAAAAAATGATCTGAGAGTTCACAAAGTTAAATAATGCTGGAAAGTTTACCCAATAATAATACTCCAAGTTCTTGACAAATAAGGACATGGCAAAAGTAGACAACTGAACTATTTGAAATGTCAGACACAGCATCTTCATCTCTGTGATCTGGAAATAGGCAGGAGAATAGATAAAAGGTGGAAGCCAGCCTGGCCTATGTGTAGAGGTACAGAAGAAGGCTGTAGCAGCCAGGCGTCAGGAAAGACTGGAGTAAAGTCCTGTCTTTGGGACATGGCAGGTCCTGGGCACTCATGGACTCACAGCTGTTATTGTTGCTGGATCGAGCGAGTCGTGATTTGTCATGGAGTGGGAAGGAGTCCTGAACTATCTGAGGAGTTAGAGACAAGTTGATAGATTCTGGGGGAGGAGGAATTGGGAGGTCAGCCTTGACTCATTGCCCCAAACACTGAGGTACATGGTAGGCAGCACACATTAGGCTCAATGGTTATTGGGTTAAAAAAGAAGATATGAAGCTGAAGTTGAGGGTGGGTAGGAAAATGGGGGTGAATCCGGGAGGAATTTAGGAAAGACTTGGAGGTGAATATGATCAAAATGCACTTTATTTCTCAAAGAATTAATGCAAATATTTAAAAATAAAATACTCAAAGAAAATAAGAACATGAAAATATTAAATTAACTTAAAATAAAAATTCAAGTAAAACATCTGGAAATTTGGTGTGAGAAAGACTTGTTAATGATAAATATTTGACTGTCAAGGATCTAAAAGTGATTCTTGGTAAACTAATATATATATATATATATTTCAAGGCCCCCCATGATCATGGAGCAAAAGACAAATAGAAAGATCATATTGTTTCATAATAGGATGGCATCATGTTAAAAATCAGCACTTCATTCATTCTTGAAAACAGTGATGAATAACTGACACTATACTCCACATTTATTAAAGTTAAAAATCAAAATGAATACCTTTTCAAAAATATTTGTGTCATTTCTCAAGGTAAAATTTCATTTATACTCTATTCAGCACCATTGACTTCAAAACTTGGGTCTCTGCTCTGTGTGCATTCACATTTCATAGGATACAGAAATCAAGACAATAGCATGCTATAAACAGAGTCTTCGGCACCCCTATGCTGCCCTGATGAATTTACCCATTACTTAGAATTTGTATCTATCAAGAAACAGCTGGTAAGATAGGGGAAGGTGTTCTGTGAGAATGTCAGTGAGTGTTTAAAGGGCAAGTGATGGCTTTTTCTCTCCTTCCTCCATCCTGCTATCTAAGATGAAGGCAGGAGCTCCAACAGGTACCCTGGACCATGAGGTAGGAGATATGTACAGAAGATGGTGGAAAAGAATGTAAGACTTCAGCACCCTCATCCTCACCATGGCAAGCACCTTTACCCGCTAAGCCATCTTGTCAGCCCAGGTTAACCACATTTAACATGTCCTGAAAATTTCACTGGGAAATCTGGTCCATTCTTCCTCATTGATTTTGGATGGAAGATGAGGATTAACAGTGTGGTGATGGAGGAGGAAATTGTCTCATTTTGATGTTCAGTTAAATTATACAAAACAGGGCAGAGGTGTTCAGTTGCTTCCTACCTGATTTAGTTCTGAGTTTAACGTGCTTTTGTAACAAGAGGATGACGAGATCCTTTTGTTATCTTGGTTCCACAGGATTTAGCTACACAGGTTTTGGAATTATTTAATGCAACATCTAACTATGACAGGAATCCTGCGTGTGACAGTCTGTCAGACAGTCACCTGGCCTCTGTTCAGACTTCTAGTGAGAGGATATTGAGGAGAGGAGGTGATGGAAGAGACCTCCCTAATTTGAACCTTCCAGGTGAAAACTTCCACAGAACTTCTCCAAGTGAACCTGTTCTCTATAGTCCCTGTGGTTACTCAAGAGCGCTAACATGGTGCCTTCACGGCGCTCGCCTTTAGTCAGGCTCTTCTGTTAATGGCTCTTCCCTTTCCTCTTCATGTAATTCCTAGACTATATGATTGCTCATAGGCATGTTAAAAAGGCTCCCACCAACCTCTGCACTAGCACTTGAACACAGAGCCTCGCTCCTGCTGGGCAAGTGCCCTATCACTAAGCTGTCCCTCCAGCCCACTGATACATTCAAGGTTCCCAGCCATTATTTTTTTTTTTTGCAAAAATAGATTTATTGCTTTAGTGTTAATAGAAAATAGGGCACATACATTCTATGAACAGGCCTGAATTTTGAACAATATTATGAAGTGTTTAATCCCCCAGTTTAAAATGAGATAAGGCCTGTGGGTTTAGAAAATTAATCTCATTCCCCACAGTGTCTGTCACCTGTTGGACTCAATACAATACTTACGGGATGACTGACCACTCTCTGGATATGTAGAGAGTGGATCCAAAGCTGATGGGTCTGGGGATGACGAAATTGGCCATCATCAAACGAATGGACAATGAAGAAGCACCTAATAATATTGGATCAAGTCAGTAGCTTGTCTGACACATACACACACACACTGGTAAAGCCACCTGCAACTTGAAGTGTCTGCCAGTTGTTTAAATAGAAACAGCAGCTCTGGACAGCTCCGGGCCCGGGCCCTCTTATCTCTTTCACAGATATCTGACTCCTTTTGGTTCTGGGATTTAATCCTCTCCTGATCACTATCTTACCCTTCAGCCATTCTGATCCCCATTGATGGTGTAAATGTCACTTTGAAATAACTGTCGCTGCTGTTTAGCTGGAGGAGGCTTACACAGGAGGCGCTGTCACGGGAGTTGACGCTGGGCTATGCGATTTCACAGCAAACAGAATAAGGTCAGTGGGTAAGTCCTACTTCGTTCATCTTTTGAGATATATTTTACGCCAGGAGAAAATAAAAAAGCAACCAATTTTGTCTTGCCTCCCCCCACTTACTTTTCCTGGGATTGTAAAATTCATATTACATCAAACAGCTAAGCTGTTCTGGTGCTCCATTTGCTTGGATGGTTTTTTCTACCCCGGGGCAGGGTGGAGATTTCCAAAGCTTCTGGAGTCTCACCACTGTCTACATCCCACCCCGGCCCCTATCTTGTATCAGTTTTGCAATATCTCTTCAAAAAACAAACTTTAGCAGATCTTCTCCTGTGGACACACCCACACTCGCATGCATTCTGTCGCATTTTACAGCATTGCTGAGAAAACTGTAAAATGGGAATGGGCATCTCTGGTGCCTGGCTTTCTGCAGAGGCCTGGGAGCGAATGGATCAACTGGATGGTCAGACTTTCTTTCCACTCTGGGTCTCGCTCACCTTTTCACGCAGCATTTGCTCGCAGATTTTGCATTGTAGGGTTTCTTTCCATTTCATGTGAAAGGGTTGAGGTAGAAGGGATGTGAGCAGTCCATTTTTAAATGTTTTATTAATTACACTTTATTCACTTTGTATCCCCACTGTAGCTCCCTCCCTCCTCCCCTCCCAACCCCTCCCTTCCTCCCCCTTCTCCACACATGCCCCTACCCAAGTCCACTGATAGGGAGGTCTTCTTTTCCTTCCTTCTGACCCTAGCCTATCAGCTCTCATCAGGAGTAGCTGCATTGTCTTCCTCTGTGGCCTGGTAAGGCTGCTCTCCCCTCAGGGTGAGATGATCAAAGAGCAGGCCAATCGGTTCATGTCAGAGGCAGTCCCTGTTCCCATTACTATGGAACCCACCTGGACACTGAACTGCCATGGGCTACATCCGTGCAGGGGTTCTAGGTTATCTCCATGCATGGTACTTGGTTGGAGTATCAGTCTCAGGGAAGACCCCTGTGCTCAATTTTTGCCTGCAATGACTTAAAGTACTTACCTGGGTTAAGAAAACAGGACATAAAAGGACTGATTTAGCTTTTGAAGCCACTGTCAGATGTCACATTCTAAAACCAGGTGATTTGGGGTGGTACAAAATTGCATTTTAAGTAAAGTCTAAACAGATTAAACACCTCCATCTCCATAATGTGGTTGTCCTGCATCCTTCAAGGAAGGGTCTGGGTTCATAGGAGCTGTGTAGTCCGGGCAAGCACCCATCAGAGGTGTCCCTTCCTCAATGTTGAAGCATATTTCACCTTTGAGCTTTCTGAGGATGCAACTTGGCCTGTACAGCAGAGTGGGTAAGAAAGACTCACACTGTCCACAACAGGCTCATTCTCAAGACATTCAAAGGCACTTTAAGGAAAGTTGAGATTAAGCACATCACGCTGCTCACAGGCTGTGTTTCCTCCAGATACCCCAGGATCACAGAGACCTGTAAGGCCTCACCTTTCAGGCCAGTTCCATACATCGCCATTGAAAATACCCTCTTTATTCTTTACTTGTCAATGGGGCCAGCCTCAGCAAATGATGTTGGCCTCTTCTCCCATGGCATGCCTACACCTCAGATCCCAGATCCTGAGGCACTGAGTGAAATCTCACAAGATGGAGTCACAACTCACGTGCAATCTGGAAACAATAGTGAGACCAAGCTTTCACTTCCTAACTTTGAAAGGTGCTTTAATATATATATATATATATATATATATATATATATACACTTTTAATATATATATATAAAGTAAAATAAAAAATAAAAATCTAATTAAATGCCACGTTGCCTCTGTGCTGAACAAGTTGGGTTACTTAGTAAAGGTATTTCCCTTGATGTGTAATGGACGTGTTGCTTGTAACATGTTGGTAAAAATCTATGGAGAACAATAGTTTGGTGCTCTGTAATAGGGGTGTGGTGGGCTAGTGTGCTGCTGGAGGGGAACAGTAACACATTTATGTCCCCATGAGCAGTTCTGAGGCGTTTGGGAGTTCTGAAGTGTACAGTGTACGTGTGAGTCAACAAGTAGACCAAGAAAATCCCAGACCTTTGATGACCCCTGGTGAATAAACTCAGCACTGCATTGCAATACCGCCGGAGAGCCCCGGGTTTCAGTGCAGTAGCCCCGGCCGGCTTGTGCAAACCAGAAGGTATTTTCTACGAGCGCCTGTTTCATTCGTCCTGCAGATGCTCCTTACAGGCTTCAGGCGTTTGTATCCCTCTAAACAAATCTCACTTTGGTGATCTCTATCTGTGGAGATTATATGTGTGCTTGCACACTGCTTCCTATATGTGCAATGACTTCTCAGCGTGAGCTGTGTTATTTATAGGACGGGAGAGAATTCAGTGGCCTCCCTAACGCCATGTTTCTAGGTCGCTCTCACATTACATGTGTAATTGTATCGGTCTCCGGAAGTCATCCTTGTGCTGTAACCCAAATTGAAGTCAGGATTTAGAGGCGGCCACTGGTCCTTTACTCCAATGCCAGCTCAAAGAGCTCTTCCGGGCAGTAAGTCTGGATCTTTGTAAACAGCTACGTGTGATCAGCCTGGGGTACTTGTGGGCTAAAAAAAAAAAAAAAAAGTCTTATTTTGTTAGCTTGCAGGAGATGAAGGAAGTTTGTTACCTAAAGGAAGAATGGAAGGAAAACGTATACATTTTTACTGGACACTCCAGGTATCAAATTATAAAAGTGGTAATGCCAAGTGCTTATTTGTAATCACCCAGAACACCTAGCTGGTGGCCTTTAAATGGAGTAAATACTCCCTGTTTATACTGTTTTAGCAGTTGCTGATAACTGTAACTACTGCTGTTTACGACTTTGAATCCTGGATTAGATTTTTTTTTATTGCATTCTTGTATAGCTCTGAAGGTTCTGGAACACACTCTGTAGACCAGGCTCGCCTCTTTCTCCTGAATGCCATGTTTAAAGGTGTGCCCCTCCACATCAGCTTAGATGAGCTTTTAGACTGGTGTTCTCATTGTTGGACTGCTGGATTTTTTTTTCTGTCTTCCTTGCCTCCCTTTTAATTACCACAAACCAAAGAATTCTTTACTCTCTAATAAACTAATTTAACTTTTAAAAAGAAAACAGAAAACCTCGCTCGAGAATAGAATAAGCATCGTGGTCTCCCCCCGGGGATTACTGTGCTGGTATAGAAGAGAGCACTCACCTGTTGTGATTTTCATCATAGCTGTAAAAAGCAGTCATCACACATGAGATCCAGGAAGCTGGTGTCCCCACTGAGGGTCACGATTTCAAAGACGGAATCTCAGAAGTTGCCTGGCTCAGCTCCTACAGTACCGAAAGCCTGGAATTAGGCAATAACTCTAGAATAGTTGAACATGCACCTGCTACTTTTAGGTCCAGATTTCTGTCACCACATCTTTGTAGAGGCCATTGTTTGTAAAGTAAACTGTTGGGTACCAAAGGAGGCAGGAGGGGAAATAAAGAAACAGTGATAAGAATCTGAGAAACAACCCAACTTGAAATCAATCTGGCCGTGGGTTCCATGGTGTAACAGTTAGCACTCTGGACTCTGAAATCAATCTGTGTGATCATTAACTTTGTTTTTCAAATTAGCAAATGGGTTTTGATTTTAATTACAGAATCTATCCGTGTTTACTACTTCATTGTGTTTTAGTGACAAGCTATATAGCACATTGTCTTTCAAAGGCTTGTCATGATGTTGCTGTTGCCTGAATATTTCTATTGTCCACTGTACAGCTGAAGGACAAATTACTAAGGCTTTCTGTAGTACCATTTTCAAGTATTTCCAGGAGCATTGTATTTTAAAATCTTGATGTCGTGCTTGAAGTCCACTTGTCCCTCACATGTATGTAAAGTATGTATCTTGACTGAGAAAGTCTAGCATCAAAAAGTCTCTCCCTGCATAATGCTAGCTGCTCACTGGGGCAGAAAAGGAGGTTTGCACAAAGGATTGGAAGCCATTTCTAAAATGCCTTCAAACTCAAAGTCACTTGCAATAAAACCATCAAAAAGTTATGAGACAGGATCCACCATCCCAGACCCAAAGAATCTTCCTTTCAAAGATTAGCTGAACCTGTGTCCATTCTTATAATCAGATCCAGGGTTTCCTTCCATTGCCCAACCCTACAATCTGACTGGAGGTAGTGGAATTGAATGGTGGAGAGCTGTAGAAACCAGGAATGTTGACTTGCAAGCAACTTCTCTCCCTTTCTAACCAGACAGATTATTTTGAGCAGACCACAAGGAGCTTCAGGACATCTGCATCTTTAGTTCTCTGTGAGTGTGACCTCATGTTCCTTGGACCTGTTACATGGTAGTGATTAGGTAGGCTGAAGCTCAGGATTGTGACCGAGACATAAGTGAAGAGCTCATTACAATGTTCAACCAGGAGCTTCTTCACCAGGATACATCCTGCCCCAGGTCCAAAAAGGATTCAGCAGCCACGCAATGCCTAACTGTTGGAAGCGTGGTAACTATAGACCCAGGATTTTCAGGCCTCTCTTTCGATAAACAAGGCCTTGAAGAGCTTGGGCATTTGATGACTATGTGTGTGGTAGGATGGAGGAATAATTATATATCAAATGCTTGATCCTAGATTTGCTTCTTAAAAGTCCAGGTTCAGGTTCAAATAATTAAAAACATACTGATAGGAGCAGCTCAGCTTGAAACATTCATTCTTCATATATTGTGCTAAGGAAAATTAATAATTCACCTACTTTCAAGAAAAGCTTTAAACTACCAGCGTTGAAAAAAGAGAAAAAGTGAAGCAAAACCCTCAGTCTTAGGAGAGTGAATAACTGGTGTGATTTATATCAGTTTCAACAATTTACCCATCCTTGAAGGACTGCACCAGAACTGTGGGGGTTGGGAGGAGACTGCCTGTTATACCTACACGCTTCTCACTGTCCTGTCCATGCCTAGGGCAGCTTAACTGCATGGCAAAGTTTGCTCATGATGAGAGCTGTTCTCTGTGTAGCATGGAGTGAAACAAAGCCCGGTTTGCAGAAGTTGTGTTTAAGCACAGATGCAGTTGGGTAAGATGAATTGATTTATAATGGGCCCTGAAACCCAAGAACCACACAGATGTAAAGAAAATGCTATCTGGCTATCTAGACACCTGCTATTTAATTCAGTAGATAACTAGTGAATGTTACCTTAACTTTTTCCCGTGATGTCACTTGACATGGCAGCTAGGGTCTTTTAATCTGGCTGTGATCCACTGTCCTTCCACTGAACTTGTGGGTTCTAGAGGTTTAGGATGATTTATCCAATTAATTAATCTGTATGTGTATGCTGTGTGTATATTTGTGTGTGATCTGTGCATGTACATGTATGATGTGCATGTGTATGTTTGATGTATTCATGTGTGTATGTGTATGATGTGTGTATGTTTAATGTGTGGTGTGTGTGTTTGTGTGCATGTGTGATGTGTGCATGTAGTGTGTTTGTGTGTGTGTGTATTTTTGCAGTGTAGCTGTGTACCTGTGGATGCTTGCATACATGTATAGGTATGAAGACAAGCTCGAGTTTTGGCAATTGCCTTCCACCTTGCTTGAGATGGGCTTACTTTGCTGTTCCTCATGCATATGACAGGTGAGCTAGCTGGAAAAAGCCTTAGGAGATTTTTTCCTCCCATTTCCCATATAACCACACACTGGCATGCTGGGTTAACAAATGGCTACTCTTGTCCTTTCAGCTTTTATGTGATTCTGGTGATCCAAACTCAGGCTCTCGGGCTTTAAAGCGGGAGCTTTCGCCACTGAGTCATCTCTCTAGCCCTCATAATTCAGAATTATTGATCTTTTACTAAATTTATCACACTGCCACATTGCTATGGTCCTTGGCATGCTCTTTCTGCTTTCTGGATTACCTTACTCTCTTAATAAGCTCCTCTTCCTTCCTGAAGACCTGCTCACAGGCCCAGTCCCCAGCTCTGACCATGATTAATCACTATTTTCCCCACTCATTTCATATTGAATTTCAATCTTTTGTGAACTGGTTTCTACAACCATCTCGACTATAACAGCAAATTGCAATGCCTGTGTTATTTCTCATCCATCCCCAGTTCCTGGAACATGTGGGTCTCTGTCAACTCTTTAAAATGAAGGGATGCATATGCAAATACATTGTAAGCATCATATCAAAGAGGCAGTACAGTGAACAACAGAAGTAAAGACACAGGCTTCATCCTCAAGGAGATTACAACGGTGAGGAAAAGTAGTCATGTTAAGCTTACCCTGGCTCAAAAACAGCTTCTAGGCTGGTACTGGAGATGTGCAATGCTCTAGAAGCATAGAAGCAAAATCTTTGTTGAAAAGATATTTATTCACTCAGCATTTACTTTTTTTAAAATAATTTATTTAACTTTATGTGCATTAGTGTGAAGGTGTCAGATCCCTTAGAATTGTGGATATTGACAGTTGTGAGCTGCCATGTGGGTGCTGGGAATTGAACCGGGGTCCTTTGGAAGAGCAGACAGTGCTCTTAACCACTGAACCATCTCTCCAGCCCCAGCATTTACTTTTCTTAATTAAACAGTAAAAGGTCGGTGGTGGAAAAGACAACTCCAACTTAAGTTGGAGTTTAAAGTGTGTGCAATGGTAAGGTTTAGTAAGGCTGAGTGGAGTTGTTGTTGAAAACAGTAATCAAAAAAAAAAGGTGCATTAGGGAAACAAAACAGTCCTATTTTGTTGAACTTGGAGAAAACAGGAAGAGTAGTAGGAGGCTTGTACTAAAGACCTACGTTGAAGGTACTAATATAGCTTTAGATTGTATGGGGGAAATGGAGAAGAGCTGTTCAAGACTGTGGGAGTAGAAAGTGAAATGATTGATATCTGTATCTTGTGAAGGTACAACAAGATCATATGTAGAAGCTGTTTGGTTGAGTGGTTAATATATATAGAGTATTCTGAATTCTTGATGTAATAGCCAGATATTTTTCTGAAAGAAGACATTTGTCAAAAGATACCAATCATTAGGGGATAAAAAGGTTCTATCAACAGTCCAAGATGCCAAAACCATACAATGGGAAAAAGATAGCATCTTCAACAAATGGTGCTGGTCTAACTGGATGTCTACATGTAGAAAAATGCAAATAGATCCACACTTATCACCCTGCACAATACTAAAGTCCAAGTGGATCAAAGACCTCAAAATAAAACCAGACACATTAACTCAGTTAGAAGAAAAAGTGGGGAAGAGCCTGGAACTCATTGGCACATGAGACAACTTCCTGAACAGAACACCAACAGCACAGGCTCTAAGAGCAACAATCAATAAATGGGACCTCATGAAACTGAAAAGCTTCTGTAAAGCAAAGGACACTGTCCTCAGAACAAAATGACAGCCTACAGATTGGGAAAGGATCTTCACCAACCCTGTATGTAACAGAGTGATAATATCCAGAATATATAAAGAACTCAAGAAATTAAATAGCAACAAATCAATTAATCCAATGAAAAAATGGGGAACAGCTAAACAGAGAACTCTCGATAGAGGAATATCAAATGGCAGAGAAACACTTAAAGAAATGCTCAATGTCCTTAGTCATCAGAGAGATGCAAATCAAAATAACCCTGAGATTTCACTTTACTCCCATCAGAATGGCTAAGATAAAAAACTCAAGTGACAACACATGCTGGAGAGGATGTGGAGAAAGGGGAACCCTATTCCACTTCTAGTAGGAATGCAAACTTGTACAACCGCTTTGGAAATCAATCTGGCACTTTCTCAGACAATTAGGAATAGCACTTTCTCAAGATCCGGCTATACCACTCCTAGACATATATCCAAAAGATGTTCAAATATACAAGGACATTTGCTCAACCATGATTTGCTTTGTTTGTAATAGCCAGAAGCTGAAAATAACCCAGATGCCCCTCAGGTGAGGAATGGATACAGAAATTGTGGTACATCTACACAATGGAATACAACTCCTCAATAAAAAATAAAAATTAAAAAAGGAAATCATGAAATTTGCAGGCAAATGGTGGGAACTGAAAAAGATCATCCTTAGTGAGGTATCCCAGAAGCTGAAAGACACACAGGCCTGCTGATAGGCCTGCTCTTTGATCACCTGCCCCTGAGAGGGGAGCAGCCTGACCAGGCCACAGAGGAAGACAATGCAGCCAGTCCTGATGAAACCTGATAGACTAGGATCAGAAGGAAGGCAAGGAAGACCCCCCCCATCAGTAGACTTGGGGAGGGGTATGGGTGGAAAAGAGGAAGGGAGGATGAGATTGGGAAGGGGGAGGGAGGGAGCTATAGGGGGGATACAATGTGAATAAACTGTAATTAATAAAAATAAATACAAAAAATAAATAAGAAAAGAAAGCATAATAATAATAATAATAATAATAATAAGTTCACAACTCCCAAATCTAAACAGAGATCATAAACTGAAGCAGAATGGAGGGCTGTGCAAGTGACATGTTAAAGGTGGAAAGGGAACAATTTGCTCACCAACTGCTGATCCAAGAGAAACCAGACCCATTAGCTTTGGCATATCAAGGAACTGGAATGCTACCCAAATAATAAAATCAAAAGAGCAGAGGTCATAAACGCACATGATGGCTGTGTTCTGGGCTCGACGTTTGAAGGGCACTGTCTGCTCTTCTAGGCGACCTGGGTTTACCTCTTAACAGCCACACAATGTCTACCAATCGTCTGTAACTCCAGTTCCAGGGGATCCAATGCCCTCTTTTGGCCTCCAAGGGCACTTCACTCACATGGACCACAGACAGCATATAGGCAAAACACCCATACACATAAAAATAAAACTGCAAAATCAACCTGGTAATTGCACCATGGTGGCCTTCTGAGTACCACTAACCTGGCCATAGACACACTTCAAATTAATGTTTCTTCGGTAGAAGCCACCTTTATTTTCTTATGTCTTGATTGTGATGATGCATGAAAAGCTATCGTCAAACTATACCACACACCCTTCACCCCACAGCAATTATATTTAATTCATAAGATATTTTACAGTTTCACCGCATTTTGTTATTCATGGAAGTCTCACAAATTTCTCTTGGGAATCACAACAGGCAGATTATAACCATTCCCATTCCACAGACCTGAAAATTGAGTCCAAGGACATTGTGGCCTGAACATAATATTGAGAGACAACCTCTATGTAGCTGGACTTTGATAACTGAAATATGACTAAATCATTCTGAACTGGCATATCCCTTCACTTGTGGCTCGTGTTCATGTTCATCCACACAAGATTCTTCTTTATTTTCCCATTCTTTAATTTCTCATCTTTTATTTCTAATACCTTTTGTTACTTCAAACATTGCCTATTCTCATATACATCAAGTAACATGCTATATACAGCAACTTTGGATGGAATGAGGTGCAGGAACAATTTCAAGGTATGGCCATTTGTGTTGCGTTGATAGAAAATTCCTACCAATTATTAATGGGTGAGTTTGCGTGTGTGTTTGTGTGTGTGTGATATCTGCGTGCTGTGCGTGTGTGCATGCATGGATTGCGCAGCATGTGTGTGGAAGCCAGAGAGCAACCTCAAGTGTTGGTTCTTGCCTTCTACTTTGTTTGAGTCAGGGTCTCTTCGTTGTTTATCTGCAGAGGACAACTGACCTGAATTCACCATAGAGTTATTATTATAGAAAATAATAATAAAGGACGATTGATAGGGATGTAAGGCATGCAATTAATGAATATATCGTCTTGGCTTGGTAAGTTTGGAAAGCCATTTGGGAAATTTAAACACAGATTAAATATTAGGTAATTTTTTTTTTTAGGGTATGTAGAGGTTTGAATGAGAATGCCTATCAGAGACTCAGATTTGGATTCTTGATTCACAGTTGGTGGAAGTGTTTAAGGAGGACTAAGAGGTGTGGCCATTTTGGAGGAGCTGTGTCGCTGGGGGCTTTGAGGTTTCCAAAAACTCCTGCCATTCCCAGTGTGCTCTCCTTCCTCCTGCGTGTGGATAAAGATGTGAATTTCGGATGTTCCTGTCACCATGCCTTTGTCCTGTCCTCATGAGCTCTTACCCTGTGAAACTCTAAGCCCCAAATTAGACACTTTCTTTTACAAGTTGCCTTAGTCATTATGTTTCATCCCAGCAATAGAAAATCGTGATTACTAATGAGAATACCCTTGATTTTTAAGAGTAAATCCTAACAGAGTTATGAGTGATGTGTATTGATGCCTATGCTTCATATCTAAGTAGATTAGCAAAAGATTATGCCATTAAATTATAGACAAATATGTAAATGCTAGGTAAGTTATAGAACAAAACACTAAAATATGACTAACTGACAAAAATATGATTAATCATTTTATGATTTTTCTACTTCTCTGCTTATTTGAGATATTTTCAATAATGTAAAAAGTCTTTCATAAAAATATAGTTTTTACTTATATTTTACATGTACCAAATACATATATTAATGTATATATGCGGGAACCAATCACAAATTGTACATGCTTTAAAATATTGATTCTTTTCTTTAGACTAAAACAAGAAGACCAGATCCTATCCTTGGCTCAGCGGAAGTTCTTTTTTTTAGATGGAGTAAAGTTTAAATGTGCACACACACACACACACACATTAATAAACAAGCAAACAAACTTCCCATCCCACACTTTCTCCCACCCCATTCCTCTAATTGATTTACTTGGCTTCCATTTGTTGTGTCAACAGAGAGAGCCTTCCGCTTTTAATTCACTCTGGATAATGCCAAAGACATTTTGCACTTTTTCAAATTGTAAGGTCAAAGAGGAGTAGGAGAAAGAGAGCATGCAATGAGAAGACAGATGGGGTGGGAAAGAGAGGAGACAGATGGGCCTCTCTCGGAACAAGCAATAGAGCCACAATAATAACATGTGAAAACAATTCGAGGCGAATGGTAAAATGCTAAGAGCTTGGCCTCCTCTGTTTCTGGAACGGGACCAGAGGTGCTCACCTAGATTCACATTAACCTGACTAGAATGAGAATGCTGCTTCTTTGATCCTCATGAAAGGCCACGCTGGGCTGTTTGCATATAGGCAGGGCAAGATCATTTAGTTATTCTTATCTTGTCTGGCTTGAGGAATACATAATTGGTCACTGATTCAACAGATATTTATCAATCTCCATTGTATGCTAGACACCCTTCTTGAAGAAAATACCTAAAAATTACTGCCTTTATAGAACAATAAACAATAACGACCATAAAGTAAGCTGAAGGAGAAATGGGTTGCAGCTTAAAGGTGATGGTTGAAGTTGGATCTCACTGAGGTAAGCCAACTGGAGCGAAGCCTCGGAGAGGGAGGGAGCCAGCTACGCTTATGATGTATGGGGACGAGCAGGTCAAAAGGCAGGCTCAAAGGCCCCACAACAGCAAGCTGCCTAGTCAGTCTCACGAATTGAGTTACAGGATAGTAGGTCTACGAATTGAATAGAGGGAAGTGGTGGAACAGGAGAGCAGGAGTTGTACTGATCTCTGAGGAATTATGAGTCAGGGGAGTGCAAAATGGAGAGAGCCACATGCTGTGACTTCTGTAGTCGATGGATGACTCTGTTGTCTGAGCAGAACACAGACTGTAGCCAGTGAGGTAGAAGTCTAAGGCTAAAGCTGCCCCAGGGATCAAGAATGGAGCTAGTTGCTTGGATCGAAGCAAAATCAATAGACTTCAGAGAAATTAACAACAACAAAAAATGTATTTAGCTCTCTATTTCTTGCTGTCAAAACTAAAAGTGTCTTTCAACCTGAAGTAAACCCCAATCTAAAATGTAAATAAGCTATATCGTGAATTATTATGGAATGAGTTATCTTCTGTGTCTTGATGGAGATTTTATGGAACAAGATAATAGGATATATGTTTAAGGCAGATGGGATCGGAGTAAAATATAGACAGTAAGAACGTAAATCCAAAAGAAAGACTAAGACCAAAAGACTAGCCATATTTATGCCAACTCATTTTGACAGTCTTGCCCTGGATGAGTTACTATAATTTTTACCTTAGAATACAGCCTATTCTTGGTGCTCCAAGGCCTCTCTAGTGGTAGCCATTTTTAAAATATTAGGCATTATACAACCATGGTGGTAGGGTGTGAGGCTGGGTGGAATGGCAGAAGGATTCTGGGCATTGGGCCATGGGGAAAGTTTCAAGGGAAGACAGTAGAAAGGAAAGAAAAGTAATGGGGAAGGAAGGGTGAGATGGGTTGGAGACATTGGGAGGGAAGGGTAGAGAAGAGAATATAGGGATGGATAACTAACACTAGCAACCTTATAGAAGAGTCATGTGAAAAAGTACTGCTGCAGAAATGTCTTAAATGCAAACAGATGACCTCAGAAGAGTTTACAGAACAGGGCATTGATGCTCCAACTGAATACCAAAGGCTAACAAATAAAGAGCTAACTGCTAGGAGTAGGTTCCCTGTAATTGTAGTTGTTGCTCCGGAGGGTTCCAAGAACCCCAAATGTCACTGGCTCATACTATTGCTCTAGTTCCCTTACAGACCCTGTTGCTGAAGATATCACACACTTGCATCATAAAGCCTGAAGAAATTAAGCTGATGTTAAACTGGATGCTTCCTTTCTACCGGCTAGCTTTCGTGGGTCTGGAAGGTGGTACGCATGTTACCAAAGGATAAAAGTATTTATTAATCTTACCAGCTGTGAAACCTGAAAGTTCCAATAACAGCTACCCTGTCAAGATATGCCCACTGATGCAATACTGGCATGAATGCTGGCAAGTAACTAGCCACTTTATGATTGGTTTTAAGATATGCCCCAAGATGGAACCCATACCAGCAGTTATTAGGGCTGAGAATATGTGATTAGACAGATCCTAGACCCTAAAGAATAACCTACTCCTCTTGCTGTTAATGGAATAAAGTATTAAACTGACTCCCAACAATTTTTCATTATGCCAATAGATTAATGCTCTTTTATTTTTTTTTTTTGCTTTTTTTTTTCAAACCTCTTGGGAGAAGCTTCTTTTTGTAATAGAGGTGATATCCACAACTGGTCAAGGTACAGGGAATAAATGACTAAAGAGTTCTCAACCATAAATGGGGCATCTATACCATAGCCTCTTATTCCCGTGCTTAATTTCATTGCAAAAGATGGTTCAGGAAGACTGCAAGAACCAGAAGGCAGAATAACTGAAGAGAGACAGTGTTTTTCAGAAGCAACAGAACGGTTGCTCATGTGAGTGTTGTTGTGACCTGAACAAGATCAAGCCATACAGAATCCCATGATGGAGAGGGAAAGCTGGCAGGTGGCCATGAATGAAGTTCCACCCACAGATGGGGAGCTTTTGACTGCTGATACATAGCGAAGGGAGATGATCAGTTTTCTTTAAGGCTATGATCCTCCATAGCTCTAGCACACTTCAGTGAAGACCACACGTCAGGAGGATCATATGGGCAGTACTAATCGGACTCAATGGATGAGTCTAAAAATAAAACAGAACAGGAAATATTGATACAGAATTGGGTTGGTAAGGAATGGGGGGTGAATCTGGGAGGAGATGAGGAAGTGGGATGAATATGATCAAAACATGATGTATGACATCATCAAAGACTTCATAAATAAAAAATACCTTAAAATAAACAAAACTTTAAATGTTAGGTGTCTTTCTTATTGTGAGGAGCAAAACTATCAGGTAAAACTAAATTTAAAGTTATTTTAAAGTCAGAATTTTGACATGACTCAGGCATAAAGCCTAGAGAATGTACAGTTGTATAAGTGATGAAGTCAGCTATTATTATCTGTCTGCCCAAGCTAGCTCTCTTTCAAAGTTCTTTTGTTGAGTGTTCTCAATCCTTTTTATTTTTATATGAATTTTTTACCAAAAAGAAAAAAAATACGTTGAGATTGTGACACCAACTGCAATACCTTTACAACATGTTATAGAGCAGGAATGTCTTGACAAAAGGAAGACTTAACTGATGACCAACTTAATCTTTCACACCTAATAATGTTTTAGATTTTAAATGTATGTCCCTTGTGCATATTTTCAATTTTCTCTCATTATTTTGCACATTGATACTATTGTAAATTGAGTTATTATTAAGTTCTACTTATGATCATTTGAGGCTGATATATAGAAATATAGTACATTAGTTATATTTTTCAGCTATCCTGAAACTGTCACATAGAAGCTCCAGGAAGATATATATCTATATGTATCTTCACACACACACACATATACACACACACACACATATATATATATATATATATATATATATATATATATATATCTTGGTTCTTTTTACTGGCATCTGGCATTGATTAGAACCATTGGGACATGGTGAGAAGAAAAGATGGGAATGCGTATCACTGTGCTGATCTACATTCTTAAAGACGAGAGTCCATCAGAAGTGACGTTGGGTGATAATCATTCAAAGATGTTCTTCCTATTTAGTTGAGAAGTTAAGTTTTGTAAAATAAAAAAAAATGCTCAACTTTTCAAGTGCTTTTCTGTATTTATTGAGGTAATTATATAGTTTTTTTCTTTTTAAGCTTGCTAATATGAAAAATCATATTGGTTTTCAAATTTTAAATCAATATTACATTGTTCTGATAAGCTCCACTTGGTCACAAAGTTATTTTTCTTTTTTGGTGTTGTTGTATTTGATTCACTAAGCTATTGTTCAGTTTTTTACATTTATATTTCTGATTGGTGTTTACCTATGGTTTTGCTTTTGCTTTGTTTTCTCTGGTAACTTTGGTTTTTATCTCAAGGTAATATTAACCTCATTAAATAGGATTGAAATTAGACCACCCTCCTTCATCTTCTGAGTGTGTACGTAATATTTGCATTAGTTTTCTCTTTAAATGATTGACAGAGTTCAGTATTAAGTTCATTTAGTCACGGGGTTTTCTCCCTGGGAAGGTCTTTAGCTATTAATTCAACTTTTATAATTGATTTAGGATAATCCCTGTCATCTATTCTTTTCATAAGTGAAATTTGGTTGTTTGTCTTTTATGGACCATGTTTTATTTAAGCTGTTGAATTTCTTAGAATGAACTGGAGTCAGTAGTCATGTCCTATATGTTGTTCCCACCTCACAGTCCCTTCCTTTTCTTGCTCCTGCATCTTCAGTCAGGCTTAAAATTCATCGATTTTATTGATCTTTTCAAATAATTAACTTTTTATTACATGGATTTTCTCTATGACATTCTGGCTTCTGTTTTCTATCTTATTGTTTGACATCTCATTATTATTTCCTTTCTCTTTATTTATGTAAGTTTAATTTGCTCACTTTCTTTTTTTTTCTCTATTCCTAAGGAAGAAGCTGGGGCCTTTGACTTGAGACTTTTTTCCCAATATGCATATTTACTGTTATAGAATTTCTCCCAAGCATTGATTTAATGTACTAAATTGTTTTGTAGAGCTGTGTTTTCATTTTCACTTAAATCTAAAGTGATTTCTAATTTCCCCTTACTTGTAGTGGTTTCTGCTTCTTACCCAATTTGAGAGTCTTTTATGTTTGTTTGTAGTGTTTAGGCCTCTTACATTTATGCAACTATTAACATGTTAAGGCTTAAGTCCATTGTCTAGTAATTTGTTTTCTATTTGTTCCATTTATTACTCTCGTATCTTTTTAATTATTTTATTTTGTTCACTATTTCTTTACAGTTTATTAGCTATAAAAGTTACTGCTTCAGTTATCTATTGCTTAGGGCTTAAAATAAACATCTTTAACTTATCATACTAGGCATTTCAATCATCTTATATCACTTACTATAGATGAGCCTTAAAATAATATACTTCCATATCTGTTTCCAACCTACATTGTCTTATTTTATTTATGGCGTTACAAATTTCATAACACGTTGTCAATTATCATTATTGCATGTATAAGATGTATATGTATTTCCATAAGAAGGGCAGAGGTCAAAAGTCTGTGTGTCTTCCTGAATTGCTCTTCCACCCTAATTTTTGAGACAGGTTTTCTCGTTGAATGTGGAGTTCAGTCTGTGCCTAGACCAGGTACCTAGCAAGCCTCAAGGATCCTGTGTTCACCTCACCGGTGGCTGGGATTACAAGTATATGTGGCTGTTTGTGACATTTTTACATGTGTGTTGGAGATTTGAACTCAGGTTCTCAAACTTGAGAGGCAAGGGCTTTAACAATGGAGTCATCAGCTAGGCATGGTGGTTCACGCCTATAATCCTAGCACTCAGGAAGGCAGAGGCAGATGGATCTCTGTGAGTTAGAGGACAGCCTGGTCTTCAAAGCAAGTATAGGACAGCCAAGGCAATGAGAAACCCTGTCTTGGAACCCCCCCCCTCCCACACACACACCAAAATACCCCAAACAAACAAACAAAACAATGGAGCCATCTTCCCAGCTCTTTCAAATGTTCTTTAAAGTTGTTAAAGTAATAAGGAAATATCATATAATGCTCCACGTTATTCCTGTGTTTACTCTTCCCTGAAGTGCATAGAACTCAGTGCCTTGTTCATTCTCCAGAATGTCTTCTCCCTGTTTTTAGTGTGGATAGTTTTTACTTATAGGAGTATAGCTTTGTTGATTATTTCATTTCCAATATCTAACTTGCTATTAATCCTATTTAGCACACTTTTTTCATTTGAAACACTTAGAGCTTACATCTCCAAAAGTTTTATTTGAATCTTTTTATATCTTTTGTGTCTGTGATAAAAATTTTTTAACATCTAGATACATATAATAACTGTTTTTTTTCCATTAATTCTAACATAATGACATTTCCCAATTGGTTTTTATTGGTTGATTTTTTCTCTTTATTACATACTGTATTTTCTTGCTTTCTTTTCCATGCTTCATAATCTGATTCTATGCCAGATTTCATCATTTCTACTTCACTGAGTGTTGAATGTTTTTGTCTGTGGTGCAGTTAAATTACTTTGGGATTCATTTGGTCCGCCTGTATCTTTCTTTTCTAGGTGGTACTAGAGCAACGTTTGTTTTAGGTACACGTTGCCCTACATGACAGAGATAAACCTTTGGAATATTCTGCCCAAACGCATTATGCACTGCTTGGTTGTCTCTCTGGCTGTAGGATTAGTCAGTGTTTCTGACCCTATGTGAATGCCAGTTCTGTACTTTTTGTTCCTTTCATTTGGCCCTTTCCCAGCCCCAGACTGGTTCTTCAGCAACATATCCCAAACCACATGCTATTGTGTTCCCAGAATGACCTTCTATGTGGTGGTTCTCAGCGTTCCTAATGCCGAGGTCATTTAATGCAGTTCCTCATGTTGTGGTGACCCCCAACCATACTTCAAAACTAATTTTGCTACTGTTGATGTAAGTATCTGATGTGCAGGATCTCTGATGGGTGACCCCCAAAGGGATTGTGACCCATAGGTTGAGAACCACTGGTTTAGATGTTTGAGTATTTTAGGTGGTAAATAACTCTCTCTATTACTTAATTCTGGCTCTAGACATATGTGTTTGGGTTGTTGATTCTGTGATGCTGGATACAAATAAGGGATTTTGTTTGGAAATTACAGAGCTTTATTTGTATACTTTTGTCTTTGGCAGCCTGGAAGTTGGTTGCAGTAACACTAGCACCTGATAATTCTATATTTGATAATACAATTGGGAATTATAGCAGTGAATTTCCTCTGATCTAGGTAGCTTTCTTTAAAATGAAATTACCGGTGGGAATTAGTGTCTAGCAACCTGCTCTTCACAACTTAATAGCTACCACTCACTGGAAGTTGGTTGGAACACTTTGCTGAAGATTTTGTATTTATTTATTTATTTATTTAATATTTGTATCAATCCAATAAAAAATCTGTTGGATAAATGTATTGGATGAAATTGAGAAATCATCATTAAGTCCAAAAGCCCCCAAATGGATCAGAGCCTGGATTTTTATGAATTGAACCTATTCCTTCCCCCAAAGTGGTCCACAGAACAGCGTCAACATATCATCAGTCTCTGGACCAGCTAAATCCAGTCCTGCATGTAAACAATGTCATCACATGATTTGCATAGACATTCAAATTTAGGATCCCTGTTCCAGTTTATGCTTAACCTGTTCCATTAGTTGGGTGAGAGGAAGACAGAAAGGAAGCTGAACCTCCCAGCAGACAAGGCAGGCAGGATAATAACTTTATGGTTGAAGTGCTCATAGCTTAGGTAAAGTTTGGATATAGGTGCTGACCAGTCAGATGAAGTGATGGAGAACACACATGCACACAGTGCTTCCTGAGCTCCAGGGACTGCCCTAAAAAGCTGGTCAGTACTAACACATTTCCTCTTCCTTCTACAAATGAGGAATAGGGAATCAGAGAGCTTAAGTAGCCTCTACATTCCGATTTATTAGTGTCAGAACTACGGGATGACCTCAAGCAGTGTGACTCCAGAGTCTAAACTTGGTGGCCATGTGTACCATACCACAGAGCCTGGAGAAGGGGACGAGGACAATGAACAGCAAGGATGACAACTCTGACGATGGTGATGATGCCGACAACGGTGACAACATGAAAGTAGAGGTGGAAAACACAGACAACCTCTCCCCTTTGTGCTGTTTTGTCAAGGACAAAGTTGTGTGTAGTCATAAAGCTCAGGAGTGTGCCAGGGCCTTAAAAATATCTGCAAAAGCCTCTGTCTCTTTCATCTTCTGAAACCAAGCACGTTAGTCTCACAGGTGGGCATATTGAAATAGTGCTGGAGATTTCTCATCTATTGAAAGAAAAGATTTTCAAAGCAAGGGACTTAAGAGGCATCGTTTTGGATGTATGGTTTTCTGCTAATTCTGTGGAGAACATAGAGAAAACAACACACTCGGAGGCTATTTCTGTATACTGTAAAGCAAAGAGAGATTAAAAAAATATATGGGCGCTGCCGGCCTTCATTAAAAGGATAAAGGGTTGCTGATTAGTGTTTCCTTTTAGGTTTTATAGAAGCTTTAAATTTTAAAGAACACCGCTGCTTGCTGACATTGGGGAAGCTTTTTGCTTTATGTTGAGTGGCTTAACTGTGCCCATGCCTATTTGTTAGGGTTACTGTGATATATTTAGATATAATCTACAGCCCCTCCTACCAGAAAGGAAAAAAAAACCATATAAAAGCAGAAGTCAGCTGGCTTCAGAGGCACGATTCAAGGCCCATGCCTTTTATCATGCATTGCTTCAGTTAATTAGCTTTCTAATTATGATTTATTCTAAATTGTTACTTGAAATCCATGCCCAGAGACCACACTGAGGTTGACAGATTACTCAAGGAATAATAGGGATCTGGTTCTCTGCCTTTGGCTCTGAGTGTTACACTGTGCAGAAAAGCTTTGTTTCTGGGCTTCCCTTTCCCATGCTTGAGTTGACTTTTTTTTTTAATATTTCAAGTCATTCGCCAACTTTGACCATCAATTACATGTAACCTTTGGCTCTATGGCTCTATGCTTACAGGCCTCTCATCTTGTTTTAATTTCCACCTTGTTTAATTATGGGCTGTTCTCACCCAGTCTTCTACCTGGCTCTCTCTGCTGAACTTCTAACATTTGGGCTTGTGGAACATACGAGTTTCTGTACCAGGACCCTTGGGATCCTCTAGCATTCAGCACTGATGTGGCCTTCCGGCTCTTCCTGATCTTGTCAGAGGTTGTAGGCTATGATCACCCAACTTCAGCCCTATGGGAGGCAAAGTTTAGAATTTACTGGCCGGATGATTGACTTGGCTGGGTATTTGGATCTCATGGATGAGGGGCAGATAGTTCCACTCCTTTCTTACACTGGTCAACAGTGTCCTATATGAGTTTTGAGCCCCTCTTCCTCTGCATCACAAAACCTCCTTGCACAAATGCTGGGAACCTGTCACTCCCACTGAATACCTTCAGATGACAGGAAATAGCCGCTGGTGTGTAAACCAGGTCTGGCATACTACAGTGGGACAGTCCCAAGGGCAGCTCTTTGTGATTCCTCGGAGAGCCCTGGGAAGATTGACCAGCAAGTGTCTCCAACAAACTTCATTTTACTTCATTCTCTTCTTTCATTATTCTGTTTCTCTGCCTCTCACTCCTGCTTTCCAGCCTCTCCAAATCACCTCCAGTAATATCCGTGGTTTATGGCTTTGTTTTGTAGAATTTCAGTCACCCACAGTCAACGAGAAGAAGGGCGAGTGCAGAATGGTGAGATATTTTGGGGGAGGGAGAGAGACAGATTGAGAAAACAAAGAGTATATTTATATAGCATGTAGTCCAATACATTATTAAGTGTTCTATTTTATCATTCTTTATTGTACTCAATGTCAGACTTAGACATAGCCTATCAAAGGAGAGTAGCAGTCTCTGTATCTCCACCTACTACTCCAACCTGCTTTTTAAAAAGAAGGTGGTAAACAGGACCACCCTCTACTCACTCTGTATCCTGGATGGCTACATAGGTCCACACAACTTTTGTTAGGATGGAGACTTTGGAGATGGACTTGGCCATCACTGGGAATGAAGGCATTCCTCATTGCCAAGAGTTTAAATGGTGGTAAGACTACATTTCAAGAGAGAAAGGGAAAGCAGTAAGGAACAGCCCTTACCAGCACAAGTCTGGGGGCGCAGCGCTGACTCCATCCCAAGTTTCGTGGCTCACTGCTGGAAGGTGTTGGCAGGTTGTTATGTCTCTGTACCATAGTTTCTGCATTTGAAAATGCAGGTATTCATTGTTCTCATCACATAGACTTAGGAGAGAGCTACAGGAATCACTCAAAAGAGTCTATAGAGCCTTCAATAAATCTGAGATTTTTAAAGATCAGATTTCTGGGGCAGGCCCCGAGAATGGTTGAGGGAAGAGGCTTGCTTCTAAAGTCTTCCCATCGCTGATGTACCTCCTCTCTCTGCTGGAACAGGATGCTTCTCTCCATCGCTTGCATGAGCAGACAGCTGGCGGAGAGCTCGGTGTTCTCCGATTGTTTCGTGCGTTCAGAAAAGTGAACTAATTCCCTCTTGTCCTTCTGTTCACTTGTTTTCCTTATTGACTTTGGGAGATTATCAGTTAAAAAAATTAAAGGGAAAGGATGGAGGAAATAAAGCAATGGCCTTAATCATTCATAGTCATTTAACAATGGGAGATTTAAATTTTTTTTCTGTTAGAAATCAGCCATAGGGTGCATGCAGAAGGTGATGAAATATTCTTGACTTGAAAACACGTTTTTAATGCAAGTCGTATATCTTCTGTGCAAAATAAAATTGGAGAAAAAAAAGAAAAAGATGAGCTGTAATAAACCTAACCCCTCCTAGGATTTTAATGAGTTAGTGTACATAGCTTTCTCTAAATATGTGTGTGTGAAAGATCGGTGATAATGATGAAGATAGACAGGTGGTAGATAGATAGATGATAGGTAGACACATGATAGACAGATAAGAGATGATAAAATGATTTCTTTGTTCATGTTGCTTCATATCATTTTTCACTGTAAGTTGTCTTTTTTTTTACCATGTGTTGCCTTAAAATATGATTCAGCATTATCTGACTCTAATTTTATACTCAAAAGGTGCTTTAGAATTTAAAACTACCTTATGATCTAATAAACATTTCTGAAATAGAGGTAAACAAGAATTAAAAAGAAAAAAACCAAACAAATGAAAAATCTGTGTGGGTTGGAATGGTTCAGTGGTTAGGAGGTTAAAATCAGTGTCTGGTCTTTCGAGAGGACCAATGCTTGATTCCCAGCTCCCAAATGGTGGCTCACCATCATCTGTAATTTGAGCTCTAGAGGACCCAGCACTTCTTCTGGCCTCACTGGGCACCAGACACATATGTGGGACACAGCCATACATGCTGTCAAAACAACCATACACATATATAGAACTCTATAGTGAAATGTCTATACAATGCTTGAAGACTATAGCTGACACTAGGTAATAGGAAATTGCTATATGGATAAATTTTTTTTAGAAGAATTGGATCATCAGATCTTTCTGAAGAGGTTGTGTGATAAGAACATGGCCCCTCCCTTCCACAGACAGAAGTCCTAAAGATGGCTTAAGACAGACTTTCTATCAATGATGGCACTGACTAAGTGAACTGAATTCCCAGCTATGGAAAATTATGACCTTGGTAATGGGAAAGGGGAGGCTGCAGCAATAGGTACTGAGCCACACATCCCTAGCTGAAAGGGTGTGAGAGCTAAAGGGTGTGTTCTTTTAGGAACCAGAGAGAAGAGTGGATACTTGTGGGGTCCTGCCCTCTAGAAATGGGAGCTACCAGATGCTCTCTGGGACAGCAGGGGCAGGTAGGTCCTTTTAGGAAGGGAAAGCTATTGGCCTGAATTCTTCCTTGGTATACAGTGGAAAACTAAATCGTAATACAGAACACCGCCCCCCAGCCATAACGCCAAAATGGCTTCTAACATTTATAAATAGTTAAGTCTAGAAAAACGCACTAAGTGTACTAACATATTATACAAAGATTTTAATGGAAAAGTATTAGGACTGAACAAAAAATAGGTTCAGAGATTTTAAGCCTATCTTTGAGTAGTGGCTGGCACTAAACCAATTCAAAAATTCTTTAACTTTAAGACTTTGAACAGCATGGAAGGAATGAGACCTCATTCACTTGAAATCCTTTTCACGTCAACCCAGTTGGCAAATAAGCAAAAACAAGAAACAAGGGAGGTCAAGGTGATTTGGAGGAGTGGAGGCCGCTGTCCTCTGTGTGGAGCTCAAGAATCTGGCTGTGGGATTTAAAGAGAACAAGCAGGCAAAGAGATCTAGGAGTGTGTTGAGAGCAAAGGAGTAAGGATAGAGGAGCCTGAGGTAGAGAAGCTGGGGTCCAGGTGGCCATGATTTGGGATGCCACTCCATCACTGCCAAATCATGCCAGTGCGAGGGACAGGGAGATAGGGAATACTACTTTCTGATGTACGCAGTAATGGAGCGAGGATGCTGGATGAGTGTGTGGGGGAGACGTGTGCATAGAACCATCGAGTCTGTGGGCAGCAGAGACAGTGAGATCACTCCCGTTCAGTTTGAAAATTAGATTAGTGGCCTTGTGCTCCAAATATGTGACACAGACAACAAAAAGGTTTTATTTTTATTTATCTAAAATGTCATGCATCTTTGATTCAGGCCTGGAAGGAGAATGTTTTACCCCTGGGGGAGAAGTAGGAGGAAGCCTTCTTTTGGATTTTCCTAAACTGGGGGATTAAGAAAATGTAGCAGTGTTTCAGAAGAGGCTGAGTGCCTCACCAAAGCCATCACGATGGTACAGTTTGAACTTTACACTAAAAAATAAATAAACATATAGTAAGTTATTCTGAAGAAAACAGAGAGAGAACACTGATAGAGATCTCCTTCATTACTTCCTGCACACACACACACACACACACACACACACACATATACACGGGAGAACTGACCTGCTTAATAGTGAAGCTTTGTAGGCCAAATACCAGAAGTAGTCTGTCCTGGGGAGCAGAAGAATCCTAGTGTGAATTGGGTCTGTTCGCACGTCTATCCAAGTAGTTGTTGGGTGAAAGGGCTTTGAACCTAGATTAAATCCAAAATGTGTTTTAGCAAAAGCTACTATCTTTACATCTTAGAAGTGTCTGAATTTCTCACTTCCCAAGTCTTGCCTCAAAAAGATAAATTGGCCAGCCTTTTCATGTGCTAACATCTCAAAACCATGTAAACCTTATCATGACAAACAAAAGCTTTGCTTAGGCAAAATAGCATGAACACCTTTGCAAACAGACCCACAGACAAGACCTGGGGTATCAGGCTGACTTCTTCCTTCCTTCTTTCCTTTGTTCTTCCCTCTCTCCCTCCCTCCCTCCCTCCCTCCCTCCTTCCTTCCTTCCTGGTACCAGTTGTAGATAAACAGCCAATTGCTCAAGATTGAAAAGAGAAGTTTTTCACTGAATTACAGATAATTTGGGTGAATTACCCAAAATGGATCATAAGAGCTAATATGTCACAGCCAGAGAGAAGAGCTCATCATGAGCTCAGAGGGGCCATCCTGTCTCCACAGTCCTGCCTTATCAGGGACTGGGCATGGGGGATTCCCACGGAGGGGGTTACTGAGCTGGGATTTACATGTGAGGGAGGAGCGACCGAGTGGTTGCTGGAGACAAGACAGAGAACAGCAGAGTAAGAATGTGGGAGGTGTGAACTCGGTAAGACTGTGTAACCTCCTAGAACTCCAGTCCACTTTTCTCTGGTACTGGAAGAGTGTGGAGTGTTCCCGGGGACTAAATGTTCAAAACTGTCAATGCTCATGAGGAGCAAATGAAACGATTGAACGCTTGTGAGTTAGCAACGGTGGTATATTTATAACATAGCAAATGTTCAAGAACCAAAGCTGCTATTACTGCTGTTATTGTTCCTGTTATTGTCAGGTCAGGTTCATCTCCCACCTAGAGGAGTTAATTTTACTCTGTACTTGATTCAGGGTTGGCCGGTTCACAGTGCTTATTAATGAGCAGGAGTAGGGAGATGAAGTAAAGCATAAGGTAGAGATGGCAAACCAAGGGCACATGTGACCCATACTTGCCACTCTACCCATCAGACATGAGTAACCAACCTTTCTGCTCTTTCCTGAGCTTGAGCACAGCCTCTCAAACACTTCCCACCACACTTTCCAGGCAGATCCCAGCAAGAATGAGCACACAGGATGAACCCTATTTAGTAAAATAGATACCATTCAAATATAACAGCAGTCGGAGAAATGGTCCTCAGGGCACAGTGAGTTGAACATGTGCACACACACACATTTAAGGCCAGAGCACTTTGGGAAAAATGTTGATTAATGCAATGAGCAATGCATATTCTTAAAAGAGATTCAAAGATGAGCAAAATGTGCTTCTGTCAGAATATTGTTTTATCACACTAAAGGAAAACATTGAGGGTAGTTGGGGGCTGAAAGACAATCTAGCAAGACATATGCTGAACACGGTGTTTTCAGTAGCAGCCACTGAATAATCAGGAAGACATCTTGTCCTGCCTTCAAGTCCTTCACCTTGCTCTCCTAAATGGAAACACAAGCACCCGAGGGCATCTGAAGCATGACAAACATCAGCACAGGCTGATGTAAAGCCCTGGAAAGAATTTCCATGTCCAGTCCTATAACAGATGGCTCCCAACAAGAGTCATTTGAATATTAAACACACGACTCCGGCCTAGGAAGAACTCTGTTGTAAATCTGTAATTGGAAGTATTAAAAACACAACACAAAACAAGCTTTCAAAAAGGCTGTAAATTTTTACAGGGTACTTCTTATGCATATCGGAGCTCATGCCAAAAGAAGAGGTGTCCCTTTGACTTTTTAAAGAGAGGATTTGATTAAAGAGAGGGCTGCCTTTAGAGAGGCGCGCCATTCCTGAGCTACTCACTCTAGAAACCCTGGAGCCTCTGAGCTTTCTGCTTTCCCGCCCGAACTGTTTCTGCAACAAGTTTTGAGGGGCAAAGACCTGTGAGGGTTTCATGACTTTCTAGGCCTCTCTTATCTGGCTGCTTCTTTGCTTTGGCCCAGCCTTACTTCTTGTTGTTTATATTTCATTACTAACCCTATACAGCTCCTAAGAATGCTCACTTCACCATGAGTCCATCAACATTTTTCATGGGCGAAATGGAAGCGAAACCTTGCTGATATCCCCCTTCTGGAGAGTGTTACCTAAGGTCCTCCTCCCACCCCTGAGACACTTTCTGTTTAAGAATCAAGGAGTGATTTTCCTCACAGGAGGCTAGGATCTCAGAGCAGAACTCTAGTTGTTTAAGAGAGTTTAAGAGAGGTACTTGTTAGCCAGCATCATGTCATGTTGTAAACTTTTCCGTTTTGGCTGAACTGTGACAACTCCAGTGACTACAGTAATTTGATTTCTAGAAGTTCATTGATTTGTTTTTCTAGATTCTTGACTGTCCCGTCTGGTGGAAATCCAGCAGTGGTCAGCTAGGAAAGAGGTTTATCAATTACCTAATATTCTTTAACTGGATGTAGTTACTCCTGGCAATGGCCAACAGCAGGCAAAAGGAGCAACCTTTTGACCTCCTTCCATCGATCCCCCCTTTTTGCCCTATACAACCCCATCTTTTAAGCAGACAGTGGCCTCTGGTTCTTACAAAGAAACCCCCAAAATACCCTTATCCCCCAAATAAAGGCCTATACTGTTATAAGTTGTTCAGCCCCTTGTCTGTCTTTTTTTACTCTTGACCTTACGATATTGGGGTGGGAGGTGGATACACAATTGCATATTCATTTAAGCACAACTTTTGGAGAGGAAATAAAATCTTCAAAGCCACAATATCCTATGGTTTTTGTTTGTTTGTTTGTGTTTTGTAGAAGGCTCTGAACAGACCAAATGCGTTCATTTAAAGTTTGAAGAGCTGAGAGAAAACAAGGGAGGAGACAAATTAAGGACACTAGATGGTGATCGTTAAAGGAAGCTTAATGGCTCCGGTAAAGAAACTCAAGGGCCATCATCTTCACAGCGTGCAAATATCCAGCAAAATCAAAGAGTCATTCTATCTTTCCCTCCTCCTCCTTCCATCCTGCTGTAGACTGTTTTCTTTGCTGTGCTCTCTGGACATTGCAAGACACCACTCTGCCAGTTCACAAGCTATTGGGCAGTGTGACCCTTTAGCCCTTCTTCACTATTCTTTTGGTCTTTTCTACAATGCACCAATCCTTTAACAAGCTATGACAACTAAAAGCATTTGTTGACATCTTGTTGTTGTTGGCTTTTCCCTGTGGTTGATTTTGACTTATTTACTTTATAGTTAACAAAACAGGAAACACCAGCAAAGAAGCAATTGAACAGTCCCAGGTGTCCAAACAAGAAATCTTTGTTTGCATCCATTAACACAGGAGACTCCCATGTTGCCAAGTCCTTCTTGACACAGAAAGCCCTGTGGTCACAAGCAGGCCCTTTCTGAGAAAGTTTGCAGTTGTACTGGATAAGGAAGTCCTGAATAAGGAAGGGGAATAATGTTTAATTTCTCACGCAATAAAGCCTTCAGAAGTTTGATTTTGATTGTGTTTATTATGTAACACAACAGCTAGCCCTTTGCAAATATCAACCAAATTATTAAAGCCCTCTTAATAACTATTAATAATTAATTTTGCATATTAGAAAGGTGAGGTACAGAGAAAAAGAAGTAATGTGCAGACCGCTCCTGGGTGGCAAAACCTAAATCAGTCTTCAATCGGATTGAGGAGCAGAAAAGACTCTGTACATACCAGTTATTTTTCCATTGCTGTATGAAAGCACTACAACCGAAGAAGAGAAAGTTGATTTTGGTCAGTGAGTTCAGAGGGATGAGTCTGTCATGAGAAGCAGGTATGACAGCAAGCAGGCATGGAGGCTGGAGTAGGAAGCTGAGAGCTTACATCTTCAATCTCAAGCATGAAGCAGAGAGAGTAAATTGGAAATAGACCAAGGCTGAATAATCTCAAAGCCTGTCCCCAGTGATATACTTCCTCCAGTGAGCCTGTATCACCTAACCCTCCCCAAACAGCTCTGTTCACTAGGAGCCAAGTATTCAAATACCAGGGCTCACAAGGGATAGTTCTCCTTCAAAGCACTACTTTAACACAGTGCTCTAAAAAAACTGACAAGGCAGTCCTCAGTGCACAAAAATGTATGTGAGTAGACGGACACACGAACACACACACACACACACACACACACACACACTGCACAAAGAGAGACAGAGAAATACAGACAAAGAGACAGAGACAGGGACAGAAACAGACAGACAGGCATCACAGGTAGATGAATAGCTTGTACAGGATCCTGAACTTAAAAGGACCACACTGCTCTTAGTATAATATTTTGCTGTTGCTGTATTAAATTTTAAAATAATGTTTAAACAAGGAATTCCGCACTTTTATTCTCGGCTAGGTCCCGTAGACGTGCAGACAAATTCTACACACACACCTCTCCTTCCTTGCTCCTCCCTGCTTCTCTTTCTCGCTCTCTGCATGTGTTGGAGATAGAGAAGATCCCTCCCCTATTCATTATTGTGGCTGTTCACTGTTATATCATAGACAATTCAGTGATGACTAGAAAGCAATGAAAGGCTTGTGTCTGAGGCACAAGCGAACGTCTTTACTAAGGAGCAACTCATCCCTACATGAGGACAAATTTGCGCTCTGGGCAGTACCAGCCACCTACTGTGCAAACCAGTCTTATCAAGGGAGGCTTGAACCCTTATTCACTGCTGTGGGAGAGTAAAAGGGTAGAGCCAGTATGGAAACCAATATGGGGCTGCCCTGTACATGCAGGAGAGTGGTCTATGCTAGCTGTGCTTTCTGTTTCAAATGAATGGACTTATTAAGTATATAGCAAGTGAAAGTAAAAGCGTAAATAGCAAGTAGCAAATACAGAGAAGAAGTAGATAACAGAGAAACATCACTGAATCAGGACTGAGAGAGCAAGCAGAGGCAACATTACCAAGCCAGAGTCTAACAGCTTACAAGCATTCAGCAGAACTGACTAGGGATGTTAGGATAAGCAGTGAGAGTTCCCACTTGAACATCCTCCCCATCCTCGCCTGAACTCGTGGGTTCCCATCATCGCTACAGACATTTTATGCCACGGGACAAGCAGGACTAACATCTGTTGGAGATGATTCACTTTCGAGGTATTCTCAAGGACACACTCTTGTACTTTTGTGCTATTTTGCCAGTCCTCTCTCTCCCTGCCACAAGGTTGGTGGGGTGGGTAGCCCGTCCCTGGACAGGGGGCCTTGGAGTACACTTTGAGACAAACATGCCATGAAGAGATAACTGATATGAGGGGCAGCACTGTCCCAGGGCAGTTTTCAGTAAGCTCAAAGAGCATAGGGTAATTTACTAATTGCACATTGCAGAAGGCGCTTCAAAAAAAATTAAAAATAGGGGGCCGCAGAGACAGGTCAGTATTTAAGAAGGCTTGCTGCTCTCACACAGGTCCAGAGTTCGATTACCAACACTCAGTTCAGGAGATTCACAACTGCGTGCAACTCTATGAGATGTAACGTCCTACTCTGGCCTCCAGGGGCAGCTGAACACATGGGTGCCCACACACACAGTTGCACACAGATACATATAAGTAAAACAGTCTAAAAAGAAAACCCCAAACACTAAAAATAGAACCATCTGATCCAGCTATTCCCTGGAGGATTCATCCATGGCAATGCTAAATCAACATCTACATGGATACTTGCTCATCCATGCATATCACATCTCTTGTCATAGGGGAAACAGAACCAGCCCAGATGTCTACCAGTAAAGGAATGAATGCAGAGAATATGGTAGATACACATGTGGAGTTTTGTTCAGCAATAAAGAAAACTGAAATCATGACATTTTCAGGAAAATGGATGAAGCTAGAAATTATATTAAGAGATGTAGTCCAGACCCAGAAAGATAAATGCCAATGTTTTCTCTTATATGCACTCCCCAGTATTAAAACACATATTATATATACGGGTATGGGTGGATATAGGTCATGAAAAGGAATTGACTATGATAGGGAAGACAGAGGTCTTAATAAAGGGAGAGAAGGTGCTCAAATATGCAATAAGAAAGCAGAAGAGGGAAGAAAGGGGCCCACAGGAATATACTCAGAGCAACGAGGGAGATGAAAAAGGATTATAAAAAACAAAGTATATGTGAAAATGCCATAATAAGACTTTCACTTGGCATGCTAATTAAATAAAGACTGAGCATATGACAGAGGGGAGAGGAGGAGGAGCTGACAGAAATATTCCATAATGAGATCACAAAATTTAACATCACTACCCAGAACGTGAGTTCCTGGACTCTACTGCAACCTATGCTCCCCTCAAAATCACAATATACTATATTCCAGTCAGGGGGAATATAGATTAACAATATAATTTGGTCTCTATTCATTATGTCTCTACTGTTTAAATACTCTACTTCAGTAAAGCTGAGTTTTTGGAAGAAATGTATCTGCCCTCAGAGGCTGCTTTTCCCCTACTCCTTCATTTCAGAAGGCATCTTTGTGTTTAAGGGCAGGAGAGCCATCTCTGTGGCAGAGTAAGGAAGAGGCACCCTCAGAAATGCCTCCCAGCTAGAAAACTCAGGACTCTAGGATGTGCTTCTAGGGCTGTTCCTACAATCTCTTCCCTACCGCCTTCTCTGGGGTTTCATTAGATCCATTCTTTTAACTCCATGGCTTTTCCTGTGCAGTTCATGTCTTGCCTTCTCATCTCAGCTCCTGAGCTTTCAGGTTCTACTCAGTCTCTGGCTGTCACTGTCCGTCCTGTTTTTTCCCCTCAGAAGTTCGTGTCACCAGGCTGACCCATAGAATGCCCATAGGGTGTCATTTAACATCTGCCTATATAGTGTAAGAATCAAGAACAGCCTGGCAGTGCGAAGCTGCAGAGGTGTAACTTCTTCATCTTCAGACAACACACTGTTGTTTGTAAAGCGTGCTTCCTGTATGCTTTCTGTGTCCTTCCTGCGGGCTTCCTATGTGCTTTCTGCATGATTTCTGTGAGCTTCCTGTGTGCTTCCTGCGTGCTTCTTGCACACTTCCTATATACTTCCTGCTTCTTAGACTAGTCACAAAAAGGGCAAAGCCAGAATATTCCTGTCTAAGTATAAACTCTGGGCTCCTTTCTTTCCCAAGGTATAAACTCTGATCTCCTTTCTTTCCCACTCTTCCTTGTATTTCTATGAGTCAGGTGGGTGAGTTTCCTATTAATTCTATGGCATATTTTTGTATTTTCCAACTTCAGGTCAGCCTCACAGACAAGCATGGCCTTGACATGGCCAAATGAGCATGCATGATTTGGAAAATTCCTATCTCAAGATATGACAGAGCATTGTCTTGTTGCACAACTGAATTCTGATTGTCAAGAGCTGAATGTTACCTTTTTTTTTCTTAAGGATTTGTTTGTTTATTATTTACTCAGTACTCTGCCTGCATATATGCCTGCACACCAGAAGAGGACACCAGATCTCATTATAGATGGTTGTGAGCCACCATGTGGTTGCTGGGAATTGAACTCAGGACCTTTGGAAGAACAGCCAATGCTCTTAAAATCTGAGCTATCGCTCTAGCCCTGAATGTTACCTTTGCTTTAGTTTCTAATCTCCTCTCACAGATGGATGGATGCACAGGACAGATGTTTTAGATAAGTGTTTTATACTTAGGAACACAGAAGAGAAAACTATTTTAGTGCTTAAAATTTATTTTTTTGTAAAAACAATAATGCTCATGACTTACTTGATTTTATTTTATCTTTTGGTCATTTTGAAGACAGAGGCTCACTGTGTAGTCCAGGTTAGCTTTGCACTAAAGAGGAGTCCTCTTGCCTTGTCCTCCCAAGTGCTGGCATACAGTTGTGCCTAGCTCTGCCTCCTTCCTCTTTAAGAGCTCAATGGTCTCTAAGTATCCACAACTCCAGGAACTCCAAGGATGCCTAAATTTATGAAGCCCTGTACAAGTTTTTTAAATCATCTCTATATCATTCATAATAAATAACACGATAGAAACACTCAAAAATTAACTTAAGCTGCACTGCTTAGGAAACACTGTTTCCTAAACTTAATGTCTTAGACTGCATTGTTTAGAAAAGTCTGCACATATTCAAATACAGATACAGGTTTTGTAAAGCATATTTTTAATCTAATTGAATCCACAAAGCGGGTCCCATGGATACAGAGGGCCAACTGTACACAAGATCTGTGCTGTGTTTCATAATACAACAGGGCAGGCTTCTTCCACGTTCTTCAAGTTGGCTCCACTGCTTTTGTACATACAGAATTCAGCTACAACACAATCTGTATGCCATTGACACACTTACAAACTGTAGTGCCCATTTGTCTCTTAGGAATTGCACTTGATTATAACCAAAATCTAAAAATAATGCACTTACACAAATTAGATGTTTGTTTTTCCCACACAATGAAGGTAGAGTCCTAGTCCACCCTTCAACTAACAGAGCTCTTTGAATCATCTGAGCTAATGGGCTGTGTGGGAATGAAGTGCCTCTGTTCTGGGCTGAAGTGTAAAAGAAAGAACAGCCTTGGCAACAAGTGAGCCCTTGCATTCCAGACATTATAGCTGAAGGATGGACTTGTCACACTGCGTCCCTCAGTGACACATGGATCTGAGCAGCCCATGCAACCTTCCATGCATACAACGTGAGGAAGATGCTTTGTTTGAATTTGAGGTGTCGGGATTAAATTGTCCCTGCGGCCTACTGTAGTCTAAGCTGACAGCTACAAATGGATGGGCAGATTACAAAAGGCACACATCTGTTTCCTCCTACCCACTTTGAGGAAGAGTTTATGGAAGTCCCACTTAATGTGATTAATGTGTCTTACTCAACACTCTCTTATAGACTACCCTTATAAAAATGGAAGATGCAGAAATATCATTTATTAATTCGGCATTTCGTGCCCCTGGTAAAGCTGGATTTTGTTAGTAAGAAGAAATGCAAGGATGAGTATTAGGTAGAAAAGCATTGCGAACTATAGTGTATTCCTTCATTAAATTCACTCAAATATACTGTTACTTAGAGTAGTGTGGAAAGGGGGTTTATAGCCATTCATAAAAGTCATAAGTGTACATTTCTAGGATTTTGCACATTGGTGGTTAGGATGAGATGATTAAGAGTTAAGTCACACAGATGTACAGTTAATAAATCATAAGAAAAGCATAATGTACACACAGATTTTATCATGCCCGAATGACATTACTACCTTACACTCCTATGACCCTAAGCTTTAAATGTGTCATCTCCACTTAGGGGAGAGGTGTTGGCACTTTACATCCTTGACTCTACCCTCAGCAACAGCCTAAATCAGCCACAGAGAGAGGAGTTATATCACGAGAGTCAGCTCACACTCTGAACCTGAGCTTGAAGCAATGTCTGGTTGATGGTCCACCGTTGGGACGATGATGAAGGTGTTGCTAATGAAAATTAGACTTGAAAGCATCCTGTGACTGCAGGCCCTGCCTCCTAAGCAGCACCAGAAGGAAACAGGCCCCTGCATAGAAAATGATGATCTGAAAAATGTTACTTGTATCACTGATGAACAAGTAAAACTGTGACATGCGGCTTCATCGTGTCGCTTTCATCTTTCTTGGGAACATATGAAGCATATCAAGCAGTGTTCATGTGGAAAGAGACTCATTTGTCACTTGGCTTGTTTAAAAAAAAATCCTGTGAGGTCTAACTGTTTACTAGGACTATACAATAAAGCCCAGCTCATGTTACTATTATAATTATTGTATATCATTATTTATAAATTATGTACTGATCACCCTTAACCAGTAAAGCTTATAATAAACGGGTACCTGTGTGCAAATATACAGAACTTGATTCTAGCCAGTGTTAAAGTTTTTGTCATTAACCCATTTTCTTTTCAGACAAAGAACATTCCAAACTTCTAAGCCTGTCTCATTTCTTGCATTTAGCTTGAAGTGCAGGCTCTTGGCACCATATACAATATTTAATTTTAATTTTTTAATTTAATTTTTGAATTAGCACGTGCAGTTGCAGACTTCTTCATGACCTTTTCATTCATACATACTTTGTTTTGTTTGACCTTCCCCTCTCCTGCCCCCATTTCCTTGCTCCTCACTACCCCTGTCTACCCACAGCCTTCTCCCTTCTGATTTTGCATGGCGTGCATCTACACAGTCTTTCATCAGATACGGATGGGAAGGGGATCTGTTTGGCTTGCTGTGGGTTGGCTGGCCTATGGACCAAAGGGCAAGCCATCCTCCCTTGGTGTGGACAGAAGAAACAGAACTGGGATAATATGCTCCCATCGGGGTGGGAGGCGAGCAGTAACCCTCCCATGGTAGTGATTAGGCGATTTCACATGGCAGAAATGCCAACTCCCCTTCTTGCTGTGGAACTGCTTCTTTGCTTGGCCAGCTGGTCAGGACCTGGCCATTCTCCCTGGAAGGGTCTACAAGGCTCCCTCTGCCCTCATATGCATTCTCTCTCTCAAAACACCTGGTGAGGATAAGGATGCCTTTCCACGGCTATTCCACAATCCTAGCCAACTTGGTGCATTTGTTTTTAGGGACAAGGAACTATTTTAGTTGTTTTGTTTTTCCTGTTGTGACAAAAATACGATGACACGGCATCTTAGAAAAGAAAGGGCATATTTTAGCTCACAGCCCCAGATTTCAGGACCATTTGGGAAACTCCTAGCAGCAGGAACTCTAGACAAGTGGTCATCTTGTGTCTGCAGCCAGAAGAGGAGAGGCACGGAAGCTGGAAGCTCACACAGCAGTGCTCAGCTTGTCTTCTCCAGTTCTACAGCCTGGACCCTGCCCACAAGACGGGTCTTCTCCTATCAATTAATGTAACAAAGGCAGTTCCCCACATGCCTGCCCAGAGGCTCATCTCCCAGGTGTCTGCACATTTTGCCAAGTTGACTATTAACTCTGACATCACATTAGCCATAGGCCTTTTCAGGCCTGTTGGGAAGGGAGGGGGAGGGATACAGTGGAAATACAGTTTCCTTCCCTCTTATTTCAGTTATTCTCCGTTTGGTTCTGACACATTGCCAGTTTGAGGGAAGGACAGCCTAGCACTTTGTTTAGTTGAAGCCTAAGGGACCTCTTCTCTTATCTCCAGGGCTCTGTGCTCTGCCCTTCTCCCTCGCTAGGAGCGCAGTAAGTCACTCAGCCACAGTCATCTCCAGGGAAGCAACACACTAGACTCCGCACCACACACCGGCACACATGCACACACATGAAGCAGCAGCAGCAGCGAATCTCTTCCCCATGGAACAGTAGCTGAGCCAGCCTACTGTGTGCCAGTCACTACTTATGATGTCTCCAGTGGCCGCATTCAAACCATCTTTACCATCATGGCAGAGACAAAGGTAGTATCTTTCCTTCCTGGCTGGCAGCTCCAGTGGTGAATCTGGCATGGCCTCTTCAGCGGGGCATTCCAGAAAGTGCCGGAACCCGCACATGAAGGCTCTGCTCCGGTTCTTCTGAAGCAAGGGCCCCCAGCTTTCTGAAAATCATGCAGCAATTCAATCAAATAGGCAATAGCGATGCCCGCTTTCCTGCTTGGATTCTGTAAGTCGTCCTTTCTCCCCCCAAAGTCAATTCCATCTTAGGTCCGCACGAAGCACTCCTCTTCTATATACCGAATCTGCTCAGACTGGTGGTACAGCCTGCTCTGAATCAGAAAGGACTGAGAATGATTTGATCTGAGAAGCCTTGATGTTGTTATCCCATGCCTGTCCAGGTGGGTACTCCCCACCTTCAGCATTGTGTCCATCATTGAAGGAGAAAGGGAAAATAGAGAGAGAGTGTGAGGGATTGATCTAGTTCCCATTTAAGGATCTTTACTGCAAGCCTCTTGTCTAAAATAATAGAGAGGATAATACTAATACTACTACTACTAATAATAATAGTAATTTCTAGTTGATTGGATCAAGAGAGCTTCACAAAAGGAACTCTAATAAAATCACAGTCAGGCATATTAAGTTAAGAATTCTTTTTTACAATTGTAATTATTTTTTTTTACTATAACCAGAGTATTTCACACAAAACCTGTCTGGATGCACTTGTTAAGGGCAACACTAATGTCAGATTTTGAACTTTGGTAACAACAGTGGAGCTTTTGTAAGGAGGGCTATAATAATCAAAATTATCTATTGATGATTGGATAAGAGACCTTCCTCAACTTTAGAGTCCTTATAGCAATCTCTACATTTCATAAATTCAAAAGAACTTCCCAGCTGGGATGCAGTGATTTCATTTACTCTAAAATATCAGTGCAATCACATTAAAGGGAAAATGGCCTCAGGAGAAGTTCTCTTGCTATTAGCAGTAACGTATATAAAATGCTTCTCAGAAAGCACGGTTAATCATGTCCCTGAAAAGGGCCCTAAGACATCATTCATGCCATGTTGGATGGATAAATGAGTGTCTTAACCTTAAAAAATATATCCAAGAAAGAAGATTCAAATTATTCATTTGTAGGCCTAATTATTGCAGGTACTCCCTAGGGCAATGTAAAACATCACTGATGGCTTTGGTCCTTTCAACAAGTATTTACTGAACATCTACGGTGCTTACAACATGATTAGAGAAACAGTGAAATGTGTGCTATCACCATTGTCAGCAAAGAGATCACAAAGCAAGAGTCAAAACAAAAATGGAGATGAAAGGATCTGCTCTGTGTAAAATGGTCTATTAAGGCTCCCTGGAAGAAGGGGTCGCTTTTGGGAACCACAGTGAATGTAGAGTGAGTTTGTGCTAGAGAACATTTCCTCACATCTGGTTTATATCGAGCCCTCCCGACCGTAAATACCATTCTTGCTGCCTCCTCTCCATCTCCTTGCTGCTTTGTCTAGACAAGTCAACTAGGGTTATAGACACTGAGTTTGCCTCCAATTTTTTTTCAAATACATCATTTTCTGGGGTTGCCAAGGGAGAGGGGTATGGGAAGGGCTCACCTTGGATGCAAAATGTAAAGAGCGGTTGGAAAATTTAAGCATCAGAATAACTAACATTTAAAAAAATTTACCAACAAACCAAAATTAATGAACACAACCTGTGATGAGCAAGAGTCATAATATTAAAAACAAAAAAGGAATCTGATAGAGTTTTACAAATTCTTATCAGAGACTGAGACAAGTAAGGAGTTTTGCCCTTTAGATACCAGATGGCCCTGTTCTCCTGGGTCCCAAAGACCTTCCTACCTAAACCCACAGCTGTGCATCACCATGGCCAACTAAAAGTACACACTTAAAAAAAAAAAACCAGTCATCCCTGTGCTCTGTCCAAAGTTTGGCCCTGAGTCTCAGCACCTGCTTCGACCCCTGTTGGGTGAATTCTTTCAGAGGACCTGCTATTGCAGACTCCCATCCTGTTTCCTCTCTTCCGCCGCTTCTGGTGTCTATCCTGATTGCCATTCTGAATGAGATTGAAGCATCCTCCCTAGGGTGCTCCTTAGTGTTTAGCTTCTTTAGATCTGTAGATGGCTGTCCTATATTATATGGCTAATATCTGCTTATAAGTAAGCATATACCATGCCTGTCTTTCTGTTCCTGGGTTACCTCACTCAAGATGATCTTTTCTAGTTCCATCCATTTGCCTGCAAATTTAATGATTTCCTTGTTTTTAATAGCTGAGTAGTATTCCATTGTGTAGATGTACCACAATTTCTGTATCCATTCTTCCATTGAAGGACATCTAGGTTGTTTCCAGATTCTGCCTATCACAAATGAAGCTGCTATGAACATAGTTGAGCAAATGTCCTTATTGAATGGTGGGGCATCTTTTGGGTATATGCCCAGGAGTGGTATAGCTGGATCTTGAGGTAGGCAGGAAGTCTTACGGAGGAAGAAGAGTAGGAATAGAGGGACACAGAGGGGACAGGAGCCCCACAAGAAGAGCAACAAAACTAAAAGATCTGAGCCCAGGGGGTCCTACAGAGATTGATGCACCAATAGGACCATGCATGGAGAGGACCTAGACCCCCTCCTCAGATGTGGCTGATTGGCAGCTCAGTCTCCACGTGGATCTCAGAATGAGGGGAGCAGGGGCTGCCTCTATCAGGAACTCAGTTGGCTGCTCTTTGATCACTTGGCCCTGATGATGCAGCCTTGCCAGGCCACAGAAGAAGAAGATCCAGACAGTCCTGATGAGACTTAACATGCTCTGGGCAGATGGCAATAGTGGAGAACTCCCCCTTTCCGTGGACTAGGGGAAGAGGATGGGGGGGGGAGAAGGGAGGGTGGTATTGGGGAGAGTTGAGGGAGGGGGCTTTAATCGGGGTATGTAGTAAATAAATTGTGAAGAAAAAACCCTAAAATTAAAAAAAGCAAAAACAGAATATTAAGATAGCTGGAAAAATATAAAAAAGTAAACATTAAAGTGCATATCCCTTGAATTTAAGTTATTTTTATTATCATTTGTTGTTTTCAATTAAAAAAAATATGAACTCCTGCCTGATGCGTTTACGCACATTTCTTCTTCTGAATGCCTTTGCCCAAAAGTGTACACGGCAAGAAGCTGACATTTACCGGAAGTTAAGGTTCCCCACACCGCCTCCCCCTTCCGCCAAGCCTAAAGACCGCTCTTCACTGTTGTCCATACTCAGGTTTTGCAAGAAAGCAGTGGGGCGCCCAGTTTATGCATCCTGTCATGTGCCTTCGCCAGAGCTGGGGTGACTTAAGGGCAGGAGTCCTCTTATTCACTATTTAGTCCTCTGACTCTGAGCCTACTTGTTGAATGAATAAATTAAAGGCCAGGCAAGGGTGGGGAAGTATTCGGTGCAGTCCAGGAAGAGTGAGAAGAGTGGATTTGATAGAAAATTAGGAGACAGCTTAGATAAAACCAACAGAAAAAAAATGCATTGTAAATTACTACAAAGTAAGTGTGATTTTGTTTGATTATTCCATCGGTTAATTAAATTGCCCATAACTTTTGGCTATCCTTTTAGCAGGTCTGGAGGACTGGTCCTCCGGTGAAAGACCTTCAGACAAGATAAAAATTAGTTAAAAATTAGGGCAAAATAAAAATCAGTTGTAAAATTTTGTGTCTGACAAGACAAGTATCTGTGAAAATGTGTTTGAAGAAGAAATTCAGATTGTGGATGAAGTTACTTTCCCAACTCCCCGCCCCAAGAGAGGGTTTCTCTGTATAGCCGTGGCTGTCTCGGGCTCGATTTGTAGACTAGGTCAGCCTCAAACTCACAGAGATCCATCTGCCTCTGCCAGCCTGCTGGGATTACAGGCGTATCCCACTGCTCCTGCCCCAGCTGAAGAAGTTACTTTAAAAATAATGGGCTAGAGAGATTGCTCAATGGTTAGAGCACTTGCTATCTTGTAGAGGACCTGGTTCAGTTTCCAGCACACACATAGTGACTCACAACCATCTCTAACTCCAGTTCTGGGGGGTCTGACTCACTCGTCTGGTCTCTATGGACACCAGGCATGCACATGTTTTACATTCATAGATGCTGGCAAATACATATATGCACAAAAATGAAAATAAATCAATCTTTAAAAAGCAAATGTTGCACTCGGCCCGACAACTCAAAGTTTGGATGACAGAAAGAAATATTTATATTCTGCTGCAGGTTCTCTGAAGTTTTACAAAGCCTGAGTTTCACACATTGTTCAAGCCTAAGGTCCTTGCTGTCATCCAGGCAGTGAGTTTTTTTGAGAGCCTATAAAAGAACAAAGAAAAAAAAAACCAAAAAAAATTGGTTCCAAGACTTGAAAAAATGGCAAAATTAAAACCCATGAGTGCTAATTCAACCTCTGACAAACTTTTTGAAACTCAAATAGTATATGGAAATAGCATCACTGAAATCAACACTCCTGTGACCTCATGTGCCTAAACTGTGACATGAAGTCATCAAGTTAAGGGTAATTCAACTCAATTCTTCTATGTATATTACATTCAGTTGACAACATAAGTGCATTTTAATGCATGTAATAAATGGTAAAAAAGGCCTCCAAAAGTGAGAGGTCAAAGATCCTATGAAGCATCAAAGAGTTATCTCCATAATGCATCAAGTGACATTTGTCTCTCCATCTTGCATGGCAAGTCTGAATGGGAGGAGACATAGGAAAGATCTCCATTTGGATCAGGTTTTAAGCATGTAAGTATAAATCTTAATTGAGAGCTGGACATAGAACCCTGTCTTCTTCAGGGACTGTATTCTTCCCAAGCTTATGTTGTGTTGATAGAGGAAAAATTAATAAACACGTTTAATTTTAAAACCGTTAATATTACTGGGAAATAGTCACATGGTAGACATCTCTCTGAAACTGGCCTTATCTGTATGAGGCAAACTGTTCTTGTCTGCATGGGTTTTTGTGGCTGCCCCACTGACAAGGAGCAAGTTTGGATGCCATAGCTGTCAAGCACCAAGGGTAGGTATAGCCACTGTCGGTGTGATGATCAGTCACTAAGAGCAGGAGTTATGTCTTCAGTCTTGCATCATTGCACTCATAAATTGGTACTTCCGTGCCATGTTTTAAAAAGCCTTCTTGTTAAGAACTCAGCCACAACAATGAAAAGAACCAAATCAGAGAGCCCAGGTCTCACTCACAAGTAACTGATTACCCAAGAAGACACTGTAGTTGACAGGAGCGGTGCACGCAGCGGGAGGTCCCTGCTGGAGGTCTTAGCACGCCTGCAGCACCTTCACAGGCATGACGTAAATGGAGGAGCCACACTGTGATTCCATCGTGCTGAGCCAGAGTCTGCAGTAGCCGAAGGCACATCTGGAGATGGCTGCTCAGGTACTATTTGCCGGGTGAATAAATTCCCTTTAAGTAACTGTTCCTGGCTGACTGGGGAAATGAAAGTTTATCTCAGAAAAGTAGGAGAAAATAGACTTTGTTGTTATCCCTGCCTTGGAGCCGACTCGAGAGGGTTCGACTCTGGAAAGAATGCTATTTGGCATCTAAGCCATTTAATTCTGGGGTTTCTTCACTGAATCACTGGAAATACTCATCCACATAAATAGATAGATAGATGCTTTTCTGCTGCCCTAGAAAAAGCTTATATTTTCCTAGAATTCCTTTAAGTATGTGCATGTGCACACATGTATGTGAGAGAGAGAGAAAGAGAGAGACTCTATAGGTCCACATGACCTTTGTTCTGCTGGACATCTATTTTCTTGGTTTCCTTTTTCCACACAAAGCAACAAAATCAGGGTCACAGGATTCTCAGGTGCCAAAGCTTCCAGTAGAAAGGACATTCTGTGGATCTGGTCAAAAACTTGCTTCCACCTACCCTGGCTTCTTTCCTTTATTTCTGAATTTATTTCTGAATGACCAACTGCAGCCATTGGTGTCCATATTCAACTGAAGCCCCGTGACAGGCAATTGCTGACCAGTGTAACAGTCATCGTCTTTGCTTGATCTAAATTGGACCTGGGAGAATTTTTATATTTGCTGCTAAAGCATAAAAGGATCCACACTGGGACATTTTCCCGAGAGAAGCACTAGCTCACAAGTATCTTCTGAATGTCTGTAAAGAAAATTGCCCCCAAGTGGTGAGCTGTGACTCCTCCAGGGAGAGAAAGGAGACTTTCCATGGAAAGTAGACTCTCTGGCTCTGACTAGGAAGAAACTTCATTTTCCTCTTTGTGAATGTAGCGACTGTGCCCGCCCGTGTCCATGCGCCCTGCAGTCCCCCACTGAAGGGAGCTGCTGGTCATATTCATGTCTAAGGAGGGTCACTCCAGTGTTCACAGACTCCTGCTCACAAATCGCTCTGCTCTTCTCCCTGTTGTCCAGAGACTCTCTCTACCCCCAATCATTCACCCTAATATACATTGATGCTTAAAATCCTCATTTTAAAACAATCTTTCCTGTGGCTTCATATTCTCTTTAGCTGTGTCCTGTTTTTTTTTTCTCCTCTCTTTATTGTGAAATCTCTTTTAAAGAAGTGCCTATATGCTTCCTGTTTTCCAAACCTTTTATTCTACCCCCCACCCCCCAGCCCACACAAATCAGATTGCCGTCACTCCACCTCCAATGAAACCAGTTTTATCAAGGTCAACAATGGCAGGGGGTGACCATATGTTCTTGTTTGCCAGGACAGTTCCAGTTTGCACACTGTCTTGGCAAATTATTAATAACTTCCTTCTCTCAAAAAAAAACTGTGCATTGAACTATAAATTACACAGGCAATAAATCATCCAACCAGTGACCTCCATGTGGCCAACTTCACTGGCCGCTTCCCTCTCCTTCTCAACCTGCCTACAGTGTTTCTTAATGACCTCTAAGTGTTGGCACATGGCCAGATTTTGAAACACTTTCTCTGCTCTCCTGTGCTCACCCTCTTCTGTCCCCTCCCATTCCTCTCTCCTAAAGTCCTTCAGGTCTAATATCTCTCGGTAGGACAGCACCTTGTCCCTTTCCATCTACGTACATCCTCTAGCATGCATTCCTTGACACTATATCCTCTTATTTCTTAAAACTGTACCCTCCCTGTGCATGTTAGTTCCTTATTCTATCTTCCATGCTGTGAATTCAAAAATAGTACAAGCCTCTTTCTTGACGCACATTCTTATATCTGTGCCACCTACTTGAGTATCATCATAAATCCAATTTTTTTTGATAAATATTTGCTGACGGAATGGAGGAGGTATTACCTAGTTGAATTCAGAATTTTGAATGTGCTTCATTCCACCATGGATTTGTTTCCCCTGCTTTTGATTATTTATCTGTCCTATTACCTGCATTCTTTAGCTGTTCTTCATTACCTACATGATTTTGGTGCTTTCCTTGAGCAATTCTTCTACAGTTCTATCAAGTTCCAAGAGACAATGATGGAAGAAAAGAATCAATCTAATTTCCTTTCCAAAGAGATCCCCTCAGGTGTCTGAAATCCTCGTGGCCTTGTAGACAGGCAGAGACATCGGATAAACTTTGAAGATGACAGTGGGGTTCCCGGATCTGAGTCACCTTGGACATTTTTTCCTGCTAGTTTCTTAATCTGCATGGAAATCCAACCTCGGATTAGAAGCTAGATACACATACCACCATTCCCAAGAGAGATGAAGACATACTTGTATGTATGTATGTATTCCAGGACAATAATACAACAGTAAAAAGTATGTAGTATCAAATGTATATGCCAAATGTAGAAAAATGGAAATAATCATCCATCCAACAGAATGAGCTATCCTAACTACATTCAAGCAATCAATACGTCCTTTTCATCTTCTATTGTGACATGTGAAGCTCTTACTCTCAGTTCTCAGGATTACTCTGTGCTCTCTTACAAACATTTAGTTCTTGCGTTCCATTGATCTGGGCCACCTCTTTTCCTGCTTCCCCAGAACGTGTTTTCATTCTGACAGCTCCAGCCAAGCTGTGGCCCTTCAGCTGGGAAAAAAATGATGCTCTTTGTTGATTGTTCAGAGTCATCTGGGCACACACAGAGTTTTGAAGTGCTTCATAAGATGCTTAGCATTGCAAGCCAAGAACCATTCTGGATTGCAATATAAAAAGGATGGTGCTGACAAATTATTTTAGCATAAAAACATCAATTAAGCTGAGGATGTCATAACCTTCAGGTCTCACCATGGCTAAAAGGAAACAGTCAAGACCCTGATTCTGCACTCCTGAGGGAACGTGTTGATGATTCACTTGGCTTTCAACTTACCCTGTTTCTACAAAACTATTTCCCAAAGTAAGTTCATAGTTGTTCATTTGAATGTTCTTTTTTCTTTTGGAGACAGGGTTTCTCTGTGTAGCCCTGGCTGTCCTAGACTCACTTTGTAGACCAGGCTGGCCTTGAACTCACAGGGATCCACCGGTCTCTGCCTCCCTTAGTGCTGGGATTACAGGCCTGCGCCACCGCTACTGGCAGAACTTTTTAAAAAAATCACTTCTTGGTCTATGATTTAGATCAAGAGGTCTTTTGCTTTCTGAATATTTATTCCTTTATTCTCTTAACCATTTGTTCTGGAAGTAACCAGTAATACAATACAGGGAAAATGCTACACAGCAATGTTTAAAACAGCATCGTTTGTAATCAACAAAATGTCGGCGTGACAAGTATCATGTCTAGCTAAATAAAATACTTGAGGGAAATTCTTATATATGCTGCCATTAAAAATCTTTTGATGTGAAGTTGGAGAGATGGCTCAGTAGTTAAGAATGCAGTGTGTACTTCTCTCTCAGAGGACTGGAGTTTAGTTCTAACCATAACTGCATGTCATAGCCCTGGTCTCCAGGGGTCTTCAAGCACTCACAAGCACATACTTCACCCCATTCTGCACACAATACATATATGTTACAACAGACATAGACATAGTGAGAAGTAAAAACTTTAGGAGTAATTTAACATGCATAATATTAAAAGAAAAACATATAAAACTTTAGTTTCTAAGACTTCAAATTTATAAACACCATATGTATATTATCAAATTCTGTAAAGACACTAGAATATTAACAATGGCTCTATCAAATGATAGCTTAAAATATTTCCCCTTTTTATGTTTTTCCTCTGTTTTATAAATTTTGTAATCTCTGAATTTTGCATTCGTATTTGAAACTTTTTAAGCCAAATGCTTTGCATAAATTTGCATTTCTTTATGTAGTATTTAGTCCAACGTAAATTTTTCCCTACACATTTTCCACATCTGAGAAGTGAGTGTACTGTGAAAACCACACTAAGCTCCAAATTCATGTTATAAATCATGAATCACAGGATCCCTAAAGAAGCATGATTCAATCAAAGTAAACATGTACGGGGACTCGTAAGCATGTTCATCTTTAAGTTTATCACAGAGATAAGAAAATGATATGATTAAAATGTCAGTCCAAATGCCCACATATCTCGAATTCATCCTGGACCCAAGGAGTTAATTTCTAGAAAAAATGAGTAAGTAACAAAAATCGTGACTTATCTATTCTCCTGCCCCTCCCCCACCTCTGAAAATATCCAGAATTTGCTTTAAAAGCTATGCAAAAATGGCAACACCCAATACAGACAGGAGATCAAGGGAGGGAATAAGAGATGAAGCAGCAGATGAGATAATAGACAAGATAATTACAGCGCTTTAAAAGCCTGCGGTTTATTTTTAAGATGTAAGAGCTCTATTTAGAAAAGCCCATAGCTAACTTTATGTGAATCTTGAATGAATTGTTCTGAAACATGCGAAGAGTAATGAAATGGAGGAGAGAAGGGAGCTGGCTTGGGTTTTCAGCATCTGTTCTGGCTGGTCACGTGGCTGACTGATGGCGATGCCCTGGCATGCAGAGCTGATGACACTGATGGGCACGGGTAGCCCGGGACCTGGGGTTTCAAGGCAAGCTCTTTTCCTCTCGTAGAGACTTTGGTGCGACCCACATAGTTAGACCGCTGTCACTTCAGAACAATTTGAATGTCTTTTTCTGTTCCTCCCTCACTTGTGCCCCAAGACAGGGGAAGAACACTTATCTCCTTTGAAAGGTGGACACCGCATTGGTCCTTTGCTGGGAACTGAACTTTTGAGCCAGCCTGGTATCAGGTAGTGTTTGCTCTTCATTTTGGAATCTGCCCTTGTCACAGTTTCTCCATTGCCATCCTGGAGCTCGCATGCCCACCCCATACTTTTTCCTTGCTGCATAGGATTAGATGGGAAAACTGTATGGCCTGGAGACAGGGTCTATGAACTGCTTAGAGGCAGTCAATTGGGTCTCTGTTGAATTCTAATGTCTGTGTTTTCAGTGGTTCTAAATTTGGACAGAGTTGGGGTAGACTACTATTAACTTCATAAAATCCCCCCAAAACTAGATTTTTTTTTCCAGAAGATTCTTCAGTTCACCCTGACTGTCAATGTTGCTGCAGCTAGAATTCTCCCAGAGCAACAATAGAAGATGACATACTTTTGGGAATGTTTATCAAATAGAAGATGGAGGTTGAGGCTTAGGCCACAGAACATATTTAACCAGAATACAATCTAATCAACAGAATGTATAGGTAAGACCTACCTGAAAGTAGTATCCTGGATGGCAAAATCCAATATTATTAGACAGATTGCTGATGGTTATGGGATTAAATGGAGCATTCTGGCTTCTTGGACAAGAGAATGAATTAGATTTTTGTTTTGAAAGTCATTTAGAAATGTTTTGGACTTGGCTCAAACTACTATCTGGACCAAAGGGGGCCAATATTCTGTTGAAAACTGACACATTTCCCCAGCAGAGGAGTGAGTTAGAGTCGGTCTTCCACTATATGAAGGTTTGGCTCTCAGTTCAGCAACATGACTCTCCTTTACCAGTGCTACGTCAGTTCTGGATCCTTAAGGCAGAATCAGTAGACAGAGCCAAATGAGTCAAGAGGGATTAGGGAGATTGCTGGAATGAGCAAAAATGGAGAGGGAACTGAAAAGAGACGAGACTGATAGGGTATCTGTCAGATGGAGAGGAGAGGAAAGACAAATTAAAGATTCAAAAGGAATGGCCTGGGGCTGGGATAAGGCTCAGCAGCACTTGCTGTGCAAGCATGAATTCAAGTCCCCAGCACCCACATAAAATGCTGAGGGTGGGGTGGTAGGGCAGTGGAGACAGGGGGCTCACAGGAGGGGCTGGCTGTTGGTCTAGTTTTAGGTTCACTGAGATATCATTCCACACCACAGCATACACACACACACACACACCAGGACACACCACACCACAGCATACAAATGAAACACACACACCATGAAGCATACATTCCATACCTCACCACAGCATACAAACAACACATACACACACACACACACACACCATGAAACATACATTCCACACCACAGCATACAAACAACAACAACACACACATACACACCCCACACAATTTTTTAAACGTGATCTGGAGAGTCAGACGATGAAGCCTGCATCACCCTGTAAACAACCTACCTTAGCATCCCTGCCCGGGTTGACCAATGGCTGATAGAAGCCTGAGAAGTGTGACCTGGGCACAAACCAGAGGTGTAGTGACAATCAGAATGATCTAACTGGGGTCCCGATCAGTCAGGACTCCATACCTGGGTGTTTTCAACAATTCCAATGAAATATTTTCACTCACATGAAGATATCAGATTAAGAAATTTGCTGTTACAGGCTCTAAGAGCAACAATCAATAAATGGGACCTTAGGAAACTGAAAAGCTTCTGTAAAGCAAAAGACTGTCGTCAGAACAAAACAACAGCCTACAGACTGGGAAAGGATCTTCACCAACCCTATATCTGACAAAGGGTAGATATCCAGAATATATAAAGTACTCAAGAAGTTAAAAAGTAACAAATCAAGTAATCCAACTAAAAAATGGGGTACGGAGCTAAACAGAATTCTCTGTAGAGGAATATAGAATGGCAGGGAAACACTTAAAGAGATGCTCAACATCATTAGCCATCAGAGAGATGCAAATCAAAACAACCCTGAGATTTCACCTTTCACCTATCAAAATGGCTAAGATAAAAAACTCAAGTGACAACACATGCTGGAGAGGTTGTGGAGAAAGGGGAACCCTCCTCCATTGCTGGTGGGAATGTAAACTGGTACAACCTCTTTGGAAATCAATCTGGTACTTTCTCAGACAATTAGGAATAGCACTTCCTCAAGACCCAGCTATACCACTCCTAGGCATATGTCCAAAAGTTGCTCAAGTATGCAACAAGGACATTTGCTCAACCATGTTTGTAGCAGCTTTATTGGTGATAGCCAGAACCTGGAAACAACCCAGATGTCCCTCAGTTGAGGAATGGATACAGAAATTGTGGTATTTTTACACAATGAAATACTATTCAGCCATTAAAAAAGAGGAAATCATGAAATTTTTTTAATTTATTTATTTTTATCTCAGTCACAGGTTAGGTATATACTCACTTATATAAACCTATAGGATAGGAAGTTCAAGCTGAAATCTACGCACCCAGAGAGGATATACAAGAAGGAGGACTCAGGTTGGTATGATCAATGCTTGTTTGAATGAACAAATGGGATGGACATTGAGCGGAGGAGAAAACAAGCAACAGAACAGGAGCATGCCAAAGAAGACCTATGGGGGGGGTGGTCAATGTAGCGATGTATCAGAGTGGAAATCATGAAATTTGCAGGCAAATGGTGGGATCTAAAACAGATCATTCTGAGTGAGGTATCCCAGAAGAAGAAAGACACATATGGTATATACTCACTTATTTAGACCTATAAGATATGATAAACATAATGAAATCTATATATCTAAAGAAGATAAACAAGAAAGACCCAAGGTAAGATGATCAATCCTCACTTAGAAAGACAAATGGGATGGACAGTGGATGTAGGAGAAAACAAGTAACAGGACAGGAGCCTACCACAGAGGGCCTCTGAATGACTCTACCTATCAGTGTATCAAAGCAGATACTAAGACTCATAACCAAACCTTCGACAGAGTGCAGGGAATCATAAGAAAGAAGGGGGAGTTAATATGACCTGGAGAGGCTAGGAGCTCCACAAGGACCAAATATATCTGGGCACAGGGGTCTTATATGAGACTGTTTCTCCAACCAAGGACCATGTATGGATATAAACCTAGAACCTCTGCTTGACTGTAGCCAGTGGTAGCTCACTGACCAAGTAGGTTTCCCTAGTAAGGGGAAAAGGGACTTTTCCCGACATGATCTCAATGGCAGGCTCTTTGACCTCCCCCCCCCCCCCAAGGGAGGAGCAGCCTTGCTAAGCCACAGAGGAGGACTTTGCAGCCAGTCCTTAAAATACCTGATAAAACAGGGTCAGAAGAAAGGGGAGGAGGTCTTTCCCTATCAGTGGACTTGGAAAGGGGCAGGGAGGAGATGAGGGAGGGTGGAGTTGGGAGGGAATGAGGGAGCAGGATACAGCTGGGATACAGAGTTAATAACATGTAACTGATAATAATAAAAAACAAAGCTTCTACAAACATGAAAAAAAAGAAATTTGCTGTTTTCAGTGTGTCTTGCACATAGCAGAGAAATAGAGCAAAATAATTAGCAAACTATTTTGCTAATTATTTGCAAGCTCAGGGATTGTTTAGGTTTGCTAAGAATCATTCATTTGTACCTCTCAAGGTGAAGAGCTACTTGGAGTATCTCATAGAATTCTTCCATTAAGGAAAGAATCAACCGAATACTAGTTACCATTACTAGGTAGGTAGATAGACAGAGGGACAGACAGATAGATAGATATCTGAATTCCTGAGATGCAGTGGTGGGAGAGAGAGAGAGAGAGAGAGAGAGAGAGAGAGAGAGAGCAAAAGCGCTGGGGAACTGAGAAGTAAATCAGAGAGCAAAGAGAGATTTGAGATCCCTAGAGCTCAAACACATGTCAGTGTTCAGTCAATAGCTAGCTGGCACATGTGGAGCTAAATTTAAACATATGTTTTTGGTTTCAGAAACCTTGTTCTGGCTGCCAAAGGAAGAGCGGTCCTTAAATTTTTCTTTTAACCATTCTGAATTTATAATGGGGTGGTCTTATGGAGCAAAACATAATAAAACGCATTTATCGGAAACACATTTATGTTTGCACTAGAAGAACAGGGTTATAGAATTTATCTAGAAGTTTCATGGTGGATTATTCTAGGCATTTATCTCCCAGAGCCTTTGCATATTTCACGTAAGCCTGTGTAATGTAATTTTTACAATGTGTTTCTTGAATAAATCACGTTTACTATCCCCAAGATCCTTTTATCTAGGTATGAAGGACATGAGCCGGTGCTGATGCTGTTATACACTATCTGAAGTGGCTTATAGATGCAGTCTCATCAAACATCTGGATTTTAGAACATGAGGAAGGGCATGTGGGGTTCATGTCTTCCAAATCAAACATGCCAGCTTTGGGGTCCAGGGTAGAGTAATTCTCTGGGCAGGAAGACCACGCATGTGCAGTATCTTTGGCCCTCAGTGCTCTTAAACATCTTGTAATGGCATTTGCTGTGCTTTGTTGTAATTGAGTTCTAATCTCAAAAACGAAATAAAACAAGTATCTTTCATTAAGGAAATTTCCTCTTCATTTAAATTCTTGAAAGTATTTTATTCCTCCAACATGTCTTCAGAGGCATATTGTCAACCTTATTTGTGAATGTGCTTCCTCTTCGTTTGCCCAATAGGAAGCTTACAGGGAGACTTATTGGGTCTTTAATTGTTGTGTAGAACTCATCCTGTGGGTTCAAATCTTGAAGTTAGTATTTACGTATTTACTTCAAAGGTTTTTCCCCTTATCTCTATATTTGGATGGCTCTCTTTTGTGCAGAAGGAAAGTTATCAAAGACATAACTAAGCAACAATCATGTCCAAAGAACACATTTTTAACTTGCTGAAATAAGACTGTGAGCTGGTCCAGGCTGGTCTTACAGATATACCAGGTAAGCCCATGCTCATCTGTATGTGTGTGTGTTTATGTAACAAAAGTTTTTGACCTACCCGAAGTTAAACAAAACAAAAGCAAAGCAGTGACGTCTATCTGGTTTCCCTCTTTGGCCTCTCACTCCATCATTTAGAGGTCTGCTAGATGCCTGTACAGCCGGCAAGTTCGTTCTCGCCAAAAGCACATTTCTCGCCATGCATGGTTGATGACTCAGGTACCTGAACTCTCTCTTTTGTGTGACGCACACTTTTTACTTTTGATCTCTAGCCCTCTCCTCATTGTCCTCCCTGGCTTTGGCTTTCCTTCTTCTTTAGTTTTCTTCTGTTCCTCATAGCCTTTGACACCAAGCAAGGTAGCATCAGATGTGCCTGTTGCTTGCTTTTATTTATCTTTTGAGAGGCCATTACAGACTCACAAAGATAAAAATAACAATATGAAGGATGTATTGTGCAAATCTTTTTTAAAGCCTGTAAAAACAGCAGAAAGAAATCAATTAGAATCGCCATGGTAACTACCAACAATTTTATATGCAAGAAGGAAATAAAATAAAATAAGAAAAAAGACAAAACTAAAGGAAATGCATAAAGTGATTCAAATACCAGGAAGCATTTCCATAGCAAATACTACAGAATGGGGTCTAATAAAAACAGATAGTACTAACATGAAGTTGAAAGCTATGCTAACTCTTCATTATATAGGCTCGATATTGTGCTATAACCTACTATTGATGAACTATAATGATGTCAGTTTTCTTAAGTCTTGGGAAATAAGACAGATAAATTGAGAGAATGGGTTAAATGTATAAAGTACAATTTAGAATAATATTTTTCCAGGAGTATGTGCAGGCCGTACACTAAATTTGACAGTATGAAGTAAAGAATTAGAAAGGAGCATTTCACAAAAGTATTGACGGGCAAGCCAGGCGTGGTGTACATGCCTGTAATCCCAGCACTCAGGGAGGCAGAGACAGGTGAATTGTTGTTTGTTTAAGGCCAGCCTGATCTATAGAGCAAGTCCAGGAGAGCCAAGGCTACACAGAGAAACCCTGTCTCAAAAACAACAATAACAAACCAAAAACAACAACAAAAAAGTTACAGATGGAGATAGAAAAACACATGAGATTTTCAGATGTCTGTGATTTGCATTTCTGCCAAATGCCCTGGAGCTAAGATACAAACTTGCATCCTGCATTAGTGAGTGCATTAGTGCTTTTCGACCCTGGTGAGATGGAAGGTTGTCCTGGGTCCTGCAGATCGATTTCCTGACATCACCATCTCTTGAGCCTATCTATAACTATTAAATTAGAACATGTGGGGATGCCACCTGGGCACAGTTGTTTGCCAAAGCCTTTCCCATAGTGGTACAGCAGCTGGCCTTTAGAACTAGCCCTGACTCTATCCCTTTGCCATCAGCAGGAACTTCAGGACTTGCCCGCTGTGGTCCCTCTGCCTGGCATCTTAAATGATGCATTCTCTCTAGCTGTCCCTGGAATTGGTGAGTATGTTAGCTTATATGACAAAAAGAGGTAAAGTTCAGGTAACATTAATGTTTCTAATCAGTGAATGTAAAACTGGAGAGCTACTGAGATGAGCCCAGTGAAGTCTATAGGGTCTTTAGGAGAGGGCAAGAGAGGAAGGAGAAAGTGAAGCAGAAATATGGCATTGTGAGAAAGATTCAACCTGATGTTGCTGGAGGAAGGGGTGACTAGCCAGGACTGGGGTAGCCTCAGGCTGCTGAACAAGATGCAGAAACGGAGACTCCCTGAGAATTTCCTAAGGGAACAATGCACCTTACAACACTTGGGCTCTATCCCAGTGGGAGCTGTTTTGGACTTCAGACCTACAGATAATCCGTTTGGATTACTTAAGCATCTAGAACAACACAGATTTTGTGGTGACTGCTGATAGCAGTGAGAAGAAGAGATTAACACATCTTGTTGCCGTAAATTAGCCAGGAAAAAAAAATCTTGGTCCTTATGTAAGCCAAAATTACTAGTTCAAGTTAAACATCAACGAGGCTGCTCCCTCCTGTCCGTGCTGCTAGTGTGAGCTGGTCCTGTATATGCCAGGGAAGATGCTGGTCTCCTCTGCAGGCACTGCCAGCTTCTGTTGTCCTCTAAGAAGTCCTCCTGCCACTTTGGCCCCTGCCAAAACTTCCCTACTGGTTTCAGCCCTGGTCATACTCAGCTTTTACCATGCAGTCTTTTTGTTTTGTCCTTTGTCTTTCTGTTGTTGCTGCTTTGTTTTTGTTTTTGTTTTTCCCTATCCACAAACTGTGCTCCCGTTTGGATACTCCTCCCTTTTGTAACTTCAATAATTAGGATGCCGGGAAAAGATTTCTTTTTTAGGGGACAAAAGACTACTTGTTCCAAGACATGATTTCTGTGTCATTTGTCCCCTGTAATTGCTGGGTGTGCAGCCCGGTCTGACCTTTCACCAGAGCCCTTGCTTGCACTGCACTCCTGAAGACCCAACTTCCATGATACTCGGTTGGCCCCTCTCCCCTCTTCCTAAATGCGGCCTCCAATGCTGGTTCTTTGGCACATTTCTCCCCAGAGGAGTAAGAGGCACACACAAATCCGTTTCCAGCACAGCAGCTTGCTCTAGAACATCTTTACTGTCTCCTGAGGATGACAGGAGCTTCCAACGTCCGTGAAGAAGCCTCGGTTAATTTCTACTCTTTATATAGTTGTTGGATATTAAAACAATGTCTTTGTGCCTGGCATCCTGGACGAGCTGGAGAGTTAATATGAGGAGTGTCTTAGCATCACTGAAGACACTGTTCCTGGGAATGACTCCATTGTTCTCACTTTGATGTCATCACAGGCTGATGGGCTCTCACTGGACTGGAGCATCTCTCTCAGAGCCTCCATCCAGCATCTGTGAGGGAAACACTAGGTGTTAATTGTTAATGGTGTTACGGAATTAAACATCAAGTTATTTTTTTTTTCTGAGCCACCTTGCTGTCTCTAGAGAGAAGGTGTCAGGAATCCTTAACGCGATTGCGCTTTCAACCATTACAATACTGTTCTAGTTGCTCCTGCCTGGAAATCAAACACACCCAGTAAGGAACTGCTGGAAGCTTGGGTGTGAAGACTCCCAGATCTGCAAGTCAACATCCAATTCCTGTGGTCCTTGGAGGAAGGTTCCTGTGGGGAGGGGGAGGACAAATTTGTAAAGGAGATTAACTGCATGCAAATAGTGAAGAACTAGTTAGCACTTTGGGAGCTGGGAGTTCTGTTGTAGATGGAAACAGCACTAGGGTTATAATAGAATATGTAAACTTTAATTAATAAAACTGATAATTAAAACAACAACAATAACCACACTGGGTATTTGCTTTGTCTTTAGAATTAGTGTCTCCAGTAGCTTGGTGGGTGATCTGGAATTTCAATACAGTTTTGTCAGCTTATTGGGCATAGAGGAGTGGATAACATTGCTCATCACTCACAGTATTTTAATTAAAGCCACTCTCTTCTAAAGCACGCAAAACTGATTTGACATCATGCAAAATATTTTACAGTGCAAGTATTGGCTTTAAAAGTAATTTGGAAGGTTAGCAAGATGGCCCAACCAGGAAAAGTGCTTGCCATGGAAGCCTGTTGGCCTGGGTTTAATCCCGGGGGCACATGTAAAGATGGAAAGAGATGTGAGTCCACAAAGTTGCCCTCCAGCTTCCCTCCATACATGTGCTGTGATGCCTGTGCCCTTTCTTACACTAATGACAACAATAGTTTAAAGTAATTCAAGTCACTAGTGGTTTCTGATTAGAACTAAACTTTATGAAAGCGTTTATTTTTGTCTTCTCTTCAGTTATTGAGGAAGTTAATAAAAGCAAGTGCTGTGTTATAAAGGTAAGTTAGGATTCTGAGTTTCTTTGTTAAAGACACACACACAAGAAGGAATCCTTGTGGGGAAAATCCCCTAAGTTGGCTACAAACTGTATTCTAATGAGTAAACAGTGTTCTAGGAGGAAGGCAAATGCACACACAAGTACATGTTGTAAAGTTCAACATATGTTCCATATGATGATTGGTAAATATAAGAGCCTAAGAGCAAAAAAACAATTCAAAGAGAAGCATGAAAACAAGCTTGACTTGAGTTAACAGATTAAAAACATATGCTCTGCTTTTTTTTCTTTTCATGTGTTTAACATAATTTGATATCAAGGAGATAGATCCTTTCAGTGATTCTTCTGTCTGTCTGTCCTGGGCTTGCAGCTCCCACACATTAGCTTTGGGAACTGTTTTCACTTTGGGCAAATTACTTTACTGCTTAGATTTTATTGTTCTTGTGGTTTGTGTGTGTGTGTGTGTGTGTGTGTGTGTGTGTGCGAGAGAGAGAGAGATACACAGAGAGAGATACAGAGAGAGAGAGAGAGAGAGAAATACATGTTCCTTTGCGACAGTGGAAGACAGAGGTCAACATTTGGGATCTTTCTCAGTTGATTTCCCCCTCAATTTTGAAACAGTGTGATATTCAAAAAGCTTTAGGGATCCTTCTGTCATGGTCCCTCCCCCCTCTAGCTCTGGGATTACATACACATGTCTCCATGCCCAGCTTTTCATGGTCAAATTAAATGACAAAAATTCAACTTAAGGAGACTTGCCACTCAGAAAAAATAAAGCAAGTAGTGGCAGTCCCGGGGGGAGTGTGGAACACAGACCTTAATGCCGTTGTCTCAAAGGGGATTTGAATAATGTAGAGGAGAATGGGGCATACAGCAAGGATAAACTCTATCGCGTGAGACGTTTAGTTCTGATGCGCAAACAAATAGTGCACTTGCGCATGTCAAGCTACAGTGTAAACGATTTCACTACAGTAGATTGTGATTTAAAATAAACTTTAGAGGCCACTGCTCAAAAGCAAAGAAATAGCTAAGCTCCTTTTCAATAAACTAGATTCTCTCTTGGCCTTGTTCAAAGACACAGTCTTCGCTTCTATGGACGATAGACTTCTATCTCAAGGTCCTTGTCCTTGAGCCAGTCCCAAGCTGAACAGGTATTATTTCAGATCATGATGCACCGGCAGCAAAAGCAATCCGTCCATCCATCCCATCAGGTCAAAGGTTAAGAAATATTGTCAAATTAAGAAAGGAGAAAAAAAACAGATGTGAAAGTGAATGAGTTTTGCAATTTTTCTTCAGATGCTTGGACATTCCTCTGAAAGGTAGCTTCTCCAAATAGTACAAGAGTTAGAAAATAAACTCAGTCCACTTTTTTTTTCTAAAGAATATTTACCAAGTCAGTCAATAGCTACAGATGCGTAAAAGTATTTCAATGCCTAAATAGGCTGTGACAAGAGAGTGGACTCAAAATGGTCTTCGAAAAACAAAACAAAGCTTGTAACATAGGTACCAACAATAAGCAAGCAAACAAACAAACAAACAAAAAAAACTCTGCAGTATGGATAGAATCATTTAGTACTCAGATAAAAGCAGGTTTTGATTTTACAGCTGGAAAAAGAGGAGCTGTGATCAGCTAAGTCACTTGTGTAGTTAGTTCATCCACAATTCCAACCTGCTCTGCTTCCCTGCCTTTTGTATTCCTGTCTTCTGCTTCCAACTTGGTTACCTCAGTTCCTAGGAAAGCCATTCCTTCACTCCTCTGAATGCTTTGTTTTCATCAGAATGTTTCTAGGAGGTTATTTATATGAAACTAATAGCAATGATGTTGTGTTTCTTGGATTTGGATTCACAAGCCAAAGAAATGCCACCAAGGTAAAATTACAACACTATGGAAAGGTCAGGAATTTCAGGGAAGGAAGCTGAAGGATGAGGGAAGACAGGTACTTAATAATGCTCTTAAACCCCACCAACAAGGCCTTGTTAGCTCTGCCTGTCTTTAATCACTACTTCTCTCAGGATGGTGAGCAGCTGCCCAAACTCTGACCTCCCTCAAGCATCCACCTGGCTCCTCCATGCTTTGCATTCTGTATTTGTTTAAATTTCATCTGCTTTGCTTATATGCTGAGGCTTTCTTACCTAAAGGCAATACAAATTGTAGTTAAGTAGGGCTCCAAGCATTTTAAAAAACTATTTGGCAGACAGCATATTTTCTGTTTCCTCTTTGTGATCCTCAAATAAACACACACACAATAAGATGGTGTCAATATGATAAAACGTCTATGGGAAGTATTCATTGTCTTCTTTTCTCAGTGCCGCTTCTTTGCAGTAAAGTTGGTATTTGGTGCTCAGATTCCTCAGGCCAGAAAAAAAAATACAAAAAACAAAACAAACAAATAAAACCCCAGGATATTATAAGTGGATAAAGAAGTGCTGAGCTTATCTTCATCACATTAGGTTCCAGGGGCTTCTATGGTCTTAGTGGTCCCAGTTGGACACGGGGTTAGATGTCTTCCAAGGATGTATGTAGCCTGGTGGTGATAGCCAAAAGTCTCCTGGCATGCCAAGCGCGTGCTGAGCAAATGTTTACCCACATAAAGTCTCTATCAGTATCATTGGCTCAGGCCCCTGTTGTAGATGCTGTTTCTACTGAAACAAAGTCATGAAGACAGTCTCTCATAGCAGCCGTCTACAAATGATGGTGTCTTGCCTTTCACAGTAGGTCTCAATTCCATTTTTAATTGATGTAAATGTTAGACAGATTTTCAGCACCGCAGTGCGGACCTGGGAGAAACAACATAAAGGAAGCAAGGGTGTGTCAAGTCCTGCTTTCAGAGGGCCCAGTCCGTGGTTGGCTGATTTCATCACTGTGCACCTGAAGAAACATCATGGTGGTGGAAGTACCTGGCAGATGTGGCTCACCTGAGGGTGACCAGGAGGTGATGGGAAGGACCAGGTTAATTCAGGGGCTCACCAAGATTACTCATTTCCTCCAACTAAGTCCTTTTGCACACAAATCCGCCAGTTCCTCATAGTCTAGTCAAAATTTTAATCCATCTATGGGTTGAACCATAGACTAGGATAGACCCTTAGTATCTATTAGTCTCTGGTAACACATTCACAAAACTCCCAGAGACCCCCTTTCTTAATCGAAGTGTCTCTAGATCCAATCACATTGACAGTCAAGGTGACTCATTACAATTGACTTACTAATAACTTTTCTCCCCGTTGACTATCTGACTCTCTTCTTTTTATTGAGAGACCACACTGGCCCTCCTTCCCCAAGGCGCCATCTTTGTCATAATTCAAGTGTCCTGATGTGTATGTGCCTTCCTCTTTACTCAGTCTGTCCTGCCTTGGGCCTGTTGATTTGAACTTCTACCAGTGACACATCCACACAGTACCAGAAAAACAAGTTCTCTGTCCTTGTCCCCCATAGATATTTTAAGTCAATTTTATTTAAATTTTTAAGTTAGCTTCATGCAAGTTGATTAGTTTCTCTTTAGGGTGTTTTGAGGAAGATTCTGTTGAATCTATTATTTTAGAAGAATTACTACTTGCATATTTTTTTTTATCTAACATGCCTCAAACCGAAAATGCTTCAGATTTTATAGTTTGCTTACGTGTAATGAGATGCCCTCCAGGATGCTACTCCATTCTGAAGACCACCTTCATTTATGTTTCATGCACACTGTATGCCTCTAGCCTGAAGGTAATTTTATACTAGGTTTTTAAAATAATGTTCTATACATAACAAAGCTTCATGGCACATATAAATTTTTACTTGTGGCACTTTCAATTTTAGATCCAGAATGGTCTAAAAATGTAATTTTTATAATTGTGATCCCAATTTCTAATCTAGATTTATATGATTCCTCCTTCCCCCATTTCTTAGATGTTCCAGACTGTCTCATGATAAATGCTTACACTTTTATCTGAAAAAGCCTTAGGCATCTTTTATTTGGCATGTTCTTGAACTATAATATGTTGTTGTAACTTAAAATTAAGTCTCTAAAATACTGTATATTTTTGACTGATGTCATATGCAACATTTGATAGTTTATATTGAATATTATCCAGCAAAGTTCTATATTCAGCTGTGAATTATAATGATTTATGTTTTAGTCTTTTGGATTTTCTACACAAACACTCTTATATTCTGTAAATAATTCTGGTTTTCTCCCATATTTTTCTTCCTTTTTTTTCTTTGTTTTGTCTGAGGATATTATCAAGTAATTTTTAAAAGGCAAAAGGGGGCTTGTGAGATGGCACAGTGGGAAAATATTTGGCACTGAACCTTGGTGAGTTGAGTTTGGCGTCCGGAATCCATGTAAAGGTAGGAGAACAGAACTGACTCCCAAAGTTGTCCTCCGACCTCTACGTACCATCTATGATGTACTTACACACACACACCCCAACATGCACAAGAATAATAAAATTTAAATGACCTATAAGGTGAAATATTGGATTGACAGTATATTAGTCCTACTGATGTGGCCAGAGGGAAAAATTTCAACTTTTCACTCAGAGAATGTTACAAAGGTGACTCTTCCTACAGATGGTTACATGAGCATGAGAATGCTCTGGTTTAAGTCTAAGGCATTACGGTGAGTGGATATTGAATTTAGCGGCAGGGTCCCTCCTGTTCCTTGGGATGTATGTGCTAATCACAATGCTTATATTTTATTTAGAATCAGCATCTGTGACATGAGTGAGAATGGCTGGCAGATTCCCCTTCTCCTTCTGTGCTTGTCAGTGTCTGTTATCAGGTTATTCTGGTCTTACATGGTAATTTTGGGACTGCATCCTGCATTTTACTTTTTAGAAGTTTTTTTTTTTTAAGCCTATAATAATTTCATCCTTAAACGTTTGGTAAACTCATCAGCGAAACTCACTAAGTGGATTTAGAATAAGATCCTACACTTTCTGTACATGTATCTACAGAATGCATTGTGAGCATATCCACTCAAATCCTCTGGTACCCTCCACCCCTCCTGTGCCCTTGCTGGCTCCTTTCTTCTCACCAGAAGGATTTGAACTGCTGAGTCAGTTCTGAGGATCTTTCCCCACGGTCTCTGTATTTGAATTCTTTCTTTTTCTTTTTTAACGGTAAGATAAACAGGCCTACGAATTTCTCCATCTAAAAGTCTTGACAGAAGACCCACTTTTAAACTCACTGTCGTAGAATCTACACAACAACTTCCTTTCCATGGCCAGTATTCATTGATGTCCTTTCTTCTTTTCCTACACTGGTCCTACCAGTACCTTACCTGTTTCATCTTGTTCAGAGGACCAGTTTTTGTCTTTGCCCATTGCCTTGTGTTTATTTCCTTGCTTGAGTTCTGCCTTCATTATTTTTATTAGTTCTTTCCATTTTATATTGGTTTCTCTTTCTGTCCTCTGACAGTGGGTGTTTTAAGGCACCGATTTTTAAATTAGGCTTTCTTCTTTTCTAACATGTTTACTAAGCTACTGTGTGAGCTGCAACTCAGAAACATTGACTTGTTCTCTGATCATCATTTACATTTTATTTTATTTTTTTTTGGTTTTTCAAGACAAGGTTTCTCTGTATAGCCCTGGCTATCCTGTGACTTGCTCTGTAAACTAGGATGGCCTTGAACTCGTGAAGTTCTACCTGCCTCTGCCTCCCAAGTGCTGCTAAAAAGGCATGTGCCATCACCACCTGGCCTGTTTTGGTTTGTTTTGTTTTCCTTTTACTTAAAAATTGCTTGGTAGTGCGTCTCTCAGTTTTCAAAAGTCTGGGGAATTTTATATGATTTTATTAGCATATAATATAATTTCTTTGGATTAGGGGACCATTCTGCTGAGAAGTTTATGGGCTGAATGCCAGAAATGAATGTGTGCCATGGTTGGACCCAGCATGGTAGTATATACCTTTAATCCCAGTACTTGGGAGTCAAGAGGCAGGAGGAGCTCTTGAATTCCAGTCTAGCCTGGTCTACATGGTGGGGCTAGCCAGGGCCACATAGTAAGATCTCTTTTTCTCACTACAGTTTCTGTTATGTCAGTTTTATCTTTGAATCATTCACTTCACTCCTCTTTCTGTTGTTTTATCCAATATGTTTTCAATGTGAACGGAAGATCTCCCACTGTGCTTGTAGATTTGTGGTTTTTACTCTAATAATTTCGGTGCTTGGCTTTTTGTATTTTGAGGCCATGTTACTGGACACTTGCAAATCTTAACTTGCATTTTTTTATAGTAAATAGGATGTCTTATCAATATATGAAAGGTCATTACTCTAAAGACCATTCTGTTTACACTGCCATAGCCATGGTTCATTCCTTCAGGCGAGTGTTTGAAAGACGATCGTTTTCCTTTAACTGTGAACCTCCTGTGTACTTTTCTGTACATTATCCCTTATTGAGCACATATCATTGGATAGTTTTGTTTTGTTTTGTTTTGTTTGTTTTCGGGTTTTCTTTGTCTTATTTTTTGAGACAGGGTATCTCTTTTTAGGTCTGGCTGTCCTGGAATTTGTTCTGTAACCAGGCTGGCTTTGAACTCAGAGATTCTCCTGCCTCTACCTCCCGAGTGCTGGAGTTAAAGGCACGTGCCAGCTGCCCACCATGACTTTCTTTCATTTTCAATCCATTCTTCATATTTCTTTTTCAAATTAACTTTTTCTTTATTTTTGAGGTAATAAAATTACATCATTCCCTCATTCCTTTCCTATGTCCAAATCCTTCCGTATACCCCTTCTTGCTTCCTTTCAAATTAACTGCCTGTTTAATGCTTTGGAGGGCAGTCTTCTTGTCCTTGGACCTCCTCAGGCTCACTGCAATGCTCAGGCGTGGGTTTCTTATCATCTCTTCTGCTTAGGGATCCCGGGGACCCAAAACCTTAGACTGAACTCTTCTTGATGTGGACAACTTCAGACTCTTGTTTGTACCTCTCTCCCTCTTTCTCTCCTCATGCTTTCTAGACCAGAACGTCTTGCTGTGTCCCTGACATCTTGTCTACTCTGGTGTGATTTCCCTTTGGTCTCTGCACGCTGTTTTCTAGGGAGTTTCTTCTAAATGTTGTCCATTTTATAATTTTAAATTTTAACTACTTTATACTTTCCCTTAAGCTCATCTTAATTTTAAAAACTGTAGTAGTCTTCAAGTTTTGATTATTTTTCTTACCATGCTACACTACACTTCGAAGTTTCTAGTTCACGGCTGATATTTTCAGAATTAAAATTATTCCATAAATGTAGCAAGCCCAGATCTTTCATGCAGCATATCTGATAAATATGATGGCTCATGTGTTGGGGACAGCTTGCTGTGATTTCTGTTCTTCCTATGACTCATTCATTGTGCCCTGTTGCTCTGTAAGCCTAGTAGGTTTTCACCATCACATTGCTGGATATTACAGTTTACAAAATTATCTGGAAGCAGTTTTTAGGCCTGGTAAAATGATATCTTCATTCCAAGGAGCTATTCCAAGTAGCTGTGTCTGTTATCATTCCAGGAATATTATAATATAACTTCAAAGTTGGAGTTTGCTTGTACCATTAAATGATGCAAAGTGATGCAGAACTTATTACAAATTCATACAAGATGTGTGTACTTGAAGTAATTCATCCTAGCAGCAACATGGCTTGGATTGGGGATGGAGCCCTGTTGTAAATATCTTGTGCCTACCTTGTGCAAGGCCCTGGGTGAACTACCTATCCTTGGAGATGGATAGATAGATAGATAGATAGTCAATACATAAATAGATGATAGATAGATCGATAGATAGGTAGATAGAAAGATAGATGATAAATCGGTGATAGGTAGATAGAGAGATAGATGATAGACAAACAGGCAGATTGATAGCTATGCAGCCATATTCTCAGCTTAAAGGCACTTAAACCAAGGACATTTTAGTTTTCATCCAGTCAAAGAATAACACCAAAGTCTGCTTAGCATTGAAGCCACTCTACCAGACTTGATTAAAAAAATCCACAGGCAGGAAATCTATTTTGAGGCTGATGTTCCCACATACCCAGTTTCTTATATTTCCTTACCCCCAAATTTATTCAATGTTTTGCTTCTTATGCTTTCAGAAATGTGTTCTTTTTTCCGGGGGCGGGGGCGGAGGATAAAGAGTTTGTTTGGCTTATGCTCTCACATCATAGTCCATCATGAAGAGAAGTCAAGGAAGGAACCTAGAGACAGGGATTGAAGTGGAAACCATGGAGCAATTGCACTCTCTTATTCTCCAGACTAACATTCACCTACCCTCTCCTACCTCCCAGAACTATATGCCTAAGGGTAACTTCATCCACAGTTGACCAAGCCTTCCCACATCAGTCATTAATTTAAAAATGTCCCCACAGACTTGCCTACACACCAACCTGATGGAGGAATGTCCTCAATTGAGATTCAGTCTTCTCAGATGACAAGAATTTGTGTCACATCAAACAAAAAAGAAAACAAACAAATTATGACAAATTTTCTATCTTTCTGAAAGGATTTTTTTTATGCCAAGATTCAAAATGCTTCACCCTCATCAAAGCTGATTCTCAAAGTTGTATAAGTCAGTTATAGAGTCTGTCCTATAAACCAAATAGGCACATATCTGGTATATATTTTTAACCTTGTATCTTCCTTCTGTGTTCACTATGTAGTTTTGATTCATACCCATTCTTTGATCACTTCACCCTGGTGCTGGGGCATTGCCAGGTTACAGAGTAAGGGAATGCAAGCAGTCCTAATGAGACTTGATAGGCTGGGGTCAGATGGTAGAGGAGGAGGGCTACACCTTTCTGAGAAATAGGGGAGGAGAATGGGGGGAAGAGGGAGTGAGAGTGGGACAGGAAGGAGATGAGGGAGGGGGCTACAATCGAGATATAAAGTGAAAAATCATTTTAAAAATTAAATTAAAAAATAGTTAGTTGTAATTTTAACTGGTGGAATCCTCGCTGGTTATTCTTGAATAGGGAAAGAATATTAGACTTGAGTCATTTCAGGACTTTAAAAAAATGTATTCTAAATCTGGATTTGTTGACTGTAGAGAGACTATGTACCTACAGTCATCTTTTTTTAAAGCCCAAATATGGAGCCTGTAACCTGACAAATAAACTTTGCTCAAGGGAACATCAAGAAAAAGTATCAAAACAAAAACCAGCTTTAAAAAGGAAGAATATTTAGATACATTCCATGTGCCTCAGAAAAGAGACTCGAGCCAGATATGGTGTTCTTACAAGTCAACTTCTTTCATTGCCTTTTCCAAAAGGGTTGGCTCAAATCACCTAGTTAGCAACTATGAGATGTGGTTGATAAAGTGTTATGAGCTATTGTTTAAATAGACTACTTAGAATCTATAAAATATTATGGAGAGAAACAAGTGATGTAATCATCAAAGCAGCTAAAAGGCAAAATACTATTGGCTTTGGGTGGAGTTAGTACTTAGGAGAAGATTCAGGCGAAGAAGGGCAGAGCAGATCCCCATCATTCACGTGGATATTTTTCTCTTCACATTGAACTTTCAATCATGTTGAACTTATGACAGGGTCCACTTAAGTTCTCTGATATCTATTCTTCCCTTCACATTTTGCAAGAAAGCATCCAAGAGCTATAGACTGCATTTCCAGGCTTTTATAAGAGTGTGGCCCACCACGTAGACATGGCAGGATCCGTGTATAGGTAGTTGATAGTTGTGATTAAATAGTAGCAGCTGTTGTCATCGAGCAGTCACTATTCCACATACTGTGTGTGTTATGTGCTGCCCATGGTCTACCCCGTTTAGTTTCTGCGACATTGTGAATTAATTAACATTATTATCACCCTTTTATTAGGGACCAAAAATGTCAATGGTTTTCCTGAGGTCACATAACTAGCATGGGGCAGTTTTCAGCAAGATGATGTGGCCAAAGCCCTTGGAGTCAACAATACTACAACACAGTAGCTATCAGTCATGGAGACTCTGAAAAGCTGGGAATAACATGTAGAAGAAGAGCCTGAGGAAAGGTAGAATAGGGAAGGGAGGAACCAAGGCTGGGGTATCATCTTAGAAACAGATGGAGCAGCAGGTAGGAACAAAAATACTCACTAACTTACTGCACAGAACCAGGATGTTTCCATCCAGTGTGTGTTGTCAGCCCCCAGTCAGTAAAGTCCCGCCAAACAAGATTGGGGTGGAGGACCAAAATCTTATAATCAGGGCAACTAGGGTTTCCTCTGGAAACGGTGGTGATTAAAGCCACAAAGCCAGCAGGGAACAGCAGCAGCAATAACAGCCATGGCAGAGAGTGAGTGATGTGATGGTGAAGACCTCAGGGAGAGTGAGGAATAATGTAAAAGCTGGAGGAAGAAATGAGCTGAGCTAGACGGAAGGGAGCTTAAAGAACCGTCAGATGACAGCCACGGAGAAGGACAGAGCAGGCTGGCAGCAAGCTCTGTCCTCAGAGAAACAGAAATAATGATAGCAATGAAAACAGCAGCAGGCAGAGGGACTGGGGAGGCGACCCAGGGAGAGGAAAGGAAGGTTGGCAGGCGCTTGGCACTTTATCTACCTGGGGAAAACCTCATATGTCATTTTTCTCCTTTTCGCGTCTGTGTGGATTGTAAGGAAATAATCAGCTCCTCTGGAGATCCTGTGTCTTGAATGTGTCTACTTCTTGGACTGTCACTTTAGCTACTATGCAGAGATTGGAGCAACGACAGAATAGATGTCCTTTGTGGGATGATGCGCCATAAAGATATAACTGGGATGTAGCATTTAATTTTGTACTTGATGCAATTTAAATGCTGCATCCTATTCAGGGATGTGATCTACAATCAAGCTACCCAGAAAGTGCCTGAAAGAGTGGGTTCTGTGCCAAACTCCATCTCTGTCTTATTCTATGATTTGAAGTAGCTTCCTCTCTCTAGAGACAAAAGAGATTACACTGGAAGACGGCTTCTAAGATCCCTCTTTGTGTTCTGATTTTATCAGTTATATTTGCTCTACTGAGGGAAATTCTGAAAAAAATAAAAAAGACCCTACTTAGAACAAGTGCTTTGGATTGTGGGTCCTTTTCTCATTGACATTTCAGAAACACACACATGGGCATGAACACCCATGCACATGGCTGCACAGCCCATGCCTACTTGCAGGTTAGGATGCATGCTGCATTAATAACCTCTTTGTTAACTATTTCAGTATTTCTCAGTTACATGTCATAACAGGAATAGGAAATATATTTTCACAAACTCGATAAGGGCTCAGTAGTTCTCCTGCAAAATTAATCTCCACCCTATCATTCCTGAATCACTTCACCCTTAAACAGGTTCTCAGATATGACTACATTTTAATCACTGGACCTGGAAGTCTTTGAAAAGTTATTATCTAGATTTTACTGTAGGGCAAGTGTTTTATGTTATTGTTTTATTGCTAGGAAGAGACACCATGACCAAGGCAACTCTTATAAAAGGAAGCATTTAAATAGGGGTTTACTTAGAGTTTAAGAGGATTAGTCCATGATCATCATGGTGGGAAGCAGACAGGCCTGGCATTGAACAGTAACTAGGAGTTTCATGCCCTGATCCATAGGCAGCCAGCTGAGATCCAGAGAGGGAGGGAGGGAGAGATCCTGGGCCAGTGACACACCTCCTCCAACAAGGCACACATGCTAAGCCTTCTCAGATCACTTATCAACTGGTGACTAAGTGTGCAAGTGGACTCTAAAGAAGCCATTCTTGCCGAAACCACCACAGGAAGTGGATCCAGGTTGCTCAGAGGTAGGTCGTGGCCATCAGAACGTTTCAGAAGTGTTCAGGATATTGTGAGTGTGATAGCCTGAGAATCATGACGTTAGTGTCCTAAGAGTGGAAACAATTCCTATGACCCAAGTATAGTGCTTAATGTATAACAAACACTTGATAAATGTGTGCCAAATGGATTGATTACTTCATTGTGAGATAGTCAGGGACAGTCCCAGGCCAAATCAAAAGACTGGCAAACTTTCAGTACATCTTTGCGTGTGTGTGTGTGTTTATGTGTATCTAATAGATAGATTGGCTTTTCAGTTTGGGAAGGAGTGAAGGAGAAAACTGTGAATAAACTCAAAGGCATTTTTTAACTGCTTTATAAGCACACGCCATTCTCATTGTTTCTTGTTAGTGTTCTAGAATCTTCTGCTTCTCTTTCTATTTTTTTCCCCCTAAAACATCTCAGTATGTGGAAATCCTGCCTAATGAAATCCACTTCAGAGCTAGGGTTTAGATTGGTCAATGGGCCTGACAGTTGTCTTTTTTGTATATGTGTGTGGTTTGGTTTTGGCCCCTTGGAAAGAAAGATAATAAAGATGTAAGGAACATGAAAAAGCATGTTCCCTAGGCTTTGTGCCACCTAGAATGCCCTTCACCTCTGTTACTGAAAAATGTAGATTGCTATGTACACTGCACTGATAGCAGGTAGTATCAGTCAGAGGTAAGAAGGGTTGTGGCTACAAGACATTCCTAATTTTAGAATATACGTGTCAGGGTACACAAGTCTCAACCCTACCTTTTACAACTATTGTGCAGATAATACATTTCAGATTTTAGATTCTATCATTTGAAAGAGGTAGGTGACCATCATCTAGGTATACCCTGGCCTCTTCCACCTCAAACTTTTAATTAGGTATCAATGGTGAGCAGAACTTATCAATGCTATATTCTATAGTGAGTTAAACTCAAGAAAATGTTTTAAATACATACACACATATATGTACACACATACACATATATTTGCATGTAGCCAAATATATCTACTTGAGTCCTTTGGAAGAATACTGCTTTATGGAAAGAGGACAAGCTAGCTACCACTTATTGAGAATTCACACTTTTTTTTGTATGGGGACATGTTCTGACTTCTTTCTGCATGTTGCATCCTTTGGCATGTGTGAAGGTGATGTTTTTCAGGAGTTATGCAATATTCAAGGCTGGACAAGGTAGTCCTTACAGATCCTCTTGGCGTGTCTACATGATAAGCCTGGTAACTGTGCTCATAGATCCATGCCAAAATTATAGTCCTCTGAAACTTCTGTAGAAGGATTTAAACAGTTTTGTGCCTTGCCACCAAAATGTGTGTTCATTTTTCTACACCTCCACACCTGGCAGGATTTCAGCCCAACATTTGCTACAGTATTTTGAGTTCGTCTTGTTTATTTTTTCTCCTGATGTACATTTTATGTGAAGAACTGCACTTATCACTTCCCATACATTCTGCTGCGGCACAACCCTGCTCCTAAACCGCACTCTTCTCGATTAAAATGCACTTAAAGGGAACATTGACATCAGGGTTTAGAATCTTTTTTTTTTCTTTCCAGCCTCAGCATTTGTTGCCTGGGTCCAGAATAACATAGTCAGATTTCAGATGCATTGCACAAAATTGCAGAAGTATGCAGAAAGTGAGCATTTGCTGTGAACCGTTACTCCCTGGAATCTCACAGTTTTGAAATATTGATAAGATGTCAGCATTGCAATAGGGTTGAGGGGTGTACCTTGCCTGATGCACTGTTTAAAAAAGATGATGTGCGGCTGTGTACACGGAGTCCAGGATTTGAAGAGGGATGCCCTCGTTAGCAGTTTCCTTATAAGGAGACATGGGACCAAGTCTATCAGTACCAGTGAGAAATGTGTTGGAAATGCAAATCTCTGGGTCTCCTGGACTTCCCGAATAAGCCTCTGGAGGTCAAATCCAGCAAGCTGCTTTGGCTGAGTTTTGTTCTTTTCCCATCAGGTACTTGAGAAGCATGCTGGAATGTGAACGGTGGTGGTGACTTTCAACCTCAGCTCAACTTCTAACTTGACTTGTGGCTGGGGAAAATGCCCCCAGTGCCTTCAGCTTTCAGCTAAGCTTTCTCTTTCTCTGTTTTGTTTAGCTCTAGTCTCACCAATTAAAGCATCTAGGCAAGCCTGCCGCTATTTCATGTAGATGTTTCCTATCCACAAAGGGTTCTCTCGGCACCCCTATGGTTTGGAATTAATTGTGTAAATTCTTTCAACTGTCCCTTACAGGTAAAGCCATAAGCAGTAAGAGCGCCAAAGTGTGAGCCCAGGCTCCGGGAGGAAAAACTGCAGTGTCCTTTGTTCTCAGCCATGGGTCTTCACCACAAACTTTCACTCTCCCTTCTGCTCCCTTGTGGCATGTTCCTCTGCAATCCCCTCTCTGCAGACAGGGTTATATCACAGGAGACAGTGACTGGGAAACTGCTCTGGAAAACTGGGGCGCTCGTGGGAAAGCGCCATTTTCTTCTCTCCCTGTCCTTATATCTTCAGCCTGGGTGGACTTTTCACTGTAAGTATGTGTCAGCCACATCACTCATTTCTATTGAAAGAAGGATGCCACAGGCCCCTTTAGGTTGCAAATGATAGAAACTCATGACAAGCTCACAGGATCCTGCAATGGGCTTTACTAGCAGCTGCTAAAGGACTGCAGGAAGCCAGGCTTTGAGAACGTAACAGAACAGTCAGCGCTGTTGGCTAAGGTCTTGCCTGGCTTGTTTTATCTCCCTTTTACCTGGAAGAGAACATGGCTGCAAGCATCTGTAAGGTAGTAAGTCTCTTTCCTCTCCTGTGTGGGCATGAATCCCATGGCTGCACTCTGATTAGACCAGTGGGATAGGGCAGGTCTATGTCATGTGACTACTTCTGAAGAACAGATTGTAGGCAACTCTAGGAACGCTTAGTGTGCTACCAGAAGAGAAAACCTGGGAAAGCTTGTTGGCAACACCGAAAAACAAGCTGAAACTCCTCCCCCCCTCGAAATCATCTGGGTTTAGTGAGTTATGTTATACAGGGCCTAGGAGGATACTTATGTGATGATGATACTTCCTACCTTCAACAGGGCTGCCACATAAAGTAACATAAAGATGTCTTTCTAAACACAAAACCTGAGCCATGAATAAGGCTGTTTTCCCCCTCCCAACGAGAATGTAGCTTGTCCTTTAACCAGGTGCAAAATCTAAATGGGCAGTGAAACTCACAGTGTGGGGACTGAAAACGGCACAGCCACGTGCCTGCCCTCAGGGATCTCCTTGTCCAGGGAATGAGGAAGCAAGCAGGCTTGCAATGCATTCCATGTTTCCTCACAGCATTTGCCTTCAAAGAGAAGACAGCTGAGTACCTGTACAGGAACTGTATGTGGCTGTAGTCTGAACTGCAGAGCAATACTGGGATAATGTTTATGTTGGTTAAAAATACTATTGCTTTTGTCTCCATTCCTTAGATCCTAAATAACTAGTGTCTCTTCTAAACTACCCATGACGAGAGACCAAATCTTCTTAAAATAACATGCACGTGGACCAGTGGCATAGTATTTATGGCTGAGAGATGCAACTTCTGGAAAGCTGAGCGTTCCCTAAGAGCCATGGTGGCAACAACTGATGGATTCATATATTGTTACAGATTGCAGTAGTTGTTTAGACCATCTCAGTGAAGCCAAACACAATCCACACGCTTAAAACAAGCCAGAGATTGAAACTTGATCTTAAAAAAAAACCCTGGTTAGACCGGTACATCTTACCAATAATTTTGAAAATGGTATTTCTGCTGAGGAAATTATAAAAGGAATAGCACCATTCAATCTCTTTATGTTTTGCAACCTTTCAGAGCCACTCAACATTAAAAAAAAAAAAAAGCCAGCAGGTGCAGCTGACTCCCTAGCAGGCCTGATAGAGTGCCTGTCCTTAAAGAACTTTCAATTACAGACTGTCTCCCCAGCCTCCTATTCTAGGCTGCCTACAGACAGCATCAGAATTGTACTGCGGGACTTCGAGACGTTACAGTGTGCTGTCACAGGTCATGAAGGAGAAGAAGAGACTGAAATCTTTTCTAATGCAGGTTTTTTTGTTTTTGTTTTTGTTCCCTTTTGCCTTTTCTCTCATCTTTACATTTCCTTTCAATTAACAAGGAAGACGCCATCATTCAAGAGTAAGCCCTGACAGGATGTGCTAATGCATTTGTTCCCAGTACACTTGGTGCCAGTCCACTAACCCTTTCAGAAATCGACTCTCCTCCACCGCTGAGCTCAGCATTAGACGGGATCAGAGGAAGGGCTTACAGGCCTGCAGGAGAACGGAGACCACGAGGGGCTGGGGGTTGCCGCTCTGCAGTTCAGCAGCTTTGCAGTGTGTGTGGAGCCTGGGTTCCATCCCCAGCACCAAGGAAAAAATCGAGTATAGGATCATAAAATACCTTGGACTCTTTCCTTCCAATTCTTTTTGTTTTTTTTCAGTTGTCATACTTTTGGCAAGTAGATCCACACACAAAAAAAGATTACTTTTCAGTGGTGTCTTTTCCATTCCCCACTGAATCTGATAACTTCTCTAAAATTTTCATGAGGGTGTCTGATTGCCATTTTGCAGCCAGGAATGACAATAAAAAATTTTTTCTCTTTTATTTCAATACATTTGATATGCACATAATTCCTTCAGTGTGAAACCTTGCTTAAAGTTGTCTTCAATTTGCCGTTTCTAGAGGAGGGGTGAGAAAGGGAGGGATCAAATACATTTCTTATAAGGCCCTGGCACGTGGTATCATGTGACAGCAGATGGCATGTGAAAGCCGTTGTGGGAAGTACGGCCCCGGTTAAACAGGCTGTGAATGTGCAAGGTTGTGCGTGTCTCCTTAGAGTGCCATTCAAGTCACCCCGGCATCTGCAGGAGAGTAAACAGCCTCTTGTTCACTTTCGTAACTCAAGTTAATGTGAGAGACCTCAGGAAAGTCAGGAAGTCACAGGTACCCTGGGCCAGCTGCCGTGCTGGGTGGATGCACCGGCCGCGGCTAGGAGCATTCTCTCCACGGGGCACTGGACTCATTCAGACTGGCCCTGAGTGTTTGGAACGGATCGGACTATTCAATAGCAAGGCACAAACAAGTGCAACCTTGGAGGCTGCAAGTGGAGAGGCAGAGAGAACACAAAGTTCCCCATTTGGGAGGAAAAATTCCTCTTTGTCTCCCTGCCCCCTGACTGGGGACCAAAGAGGGCAGCTACTTTGAACAAAAGTAACCCCATCCAAGGTCCTCAAACCCTTTGCTTAGGCTGAGAATTTCATGCTCCTCTCTTGATTCACACCAAGGAGAAGCTAAATTTTGCTCCGCAATACACATCCAAGGCAGCATGCTAATGAGAATTATTATTAAGCAATGTAGAGTTGGCACCAGCTCCTGCAATCTGCTCAGCAGCAAAAGCAGGCAGGGCAGAGGCAGAGAGTCAGAAAAGCAGCTTTGTGGAATGCTCTTCTGGACCTGATTAGTTTTGGTCACTTTCAACACCAGCCAAAGCCAAGTACTATTGTAAGCTTCACAGCCAGGGTACTGTTTCCCCAGCTCTAATGTATGTGGCCTCTTTTTTTTGGGGGGGGGAGGACGATGGGGCTCGATTTTACTGCAGCTTTAGAAACAGCCCCCTCCTCACCACAAAACCGAGTTTCTGCAAATCCAATGAGCAAGGTATAAGAAGGAGTCATTTGCTCTGCATTTTAGGATTTTTTTTTTGATAGCCCATCCAAACAGGCTCATGTTGCTCTCAGAATGGGAATGACATCTCAGAGCTCTGTATGGAATGACTTTTAGAAGAGGCTGCGGCATTTTTATCAGGTGGAAGAGACTGGGCCACCAACCAGTGACCCACAGGGTTCTGAAATGAGAGCTGACTTGAATCAGGAGTGGTTAGAGCAAACTCCTTGCGGGAAGACACAGCATGAGGCATCAAAGGATGCTTAAGTAACTGTATACTTTGTGGAAGGATATAGTAAAGATACTTGATCAGGGCTTGTAAGGAGCTCAGTTCGGGAAGTACGTGCAAGCCTGGGGACCCGAGTTCAGAACTCCCATGAATGAAAGTTGCACATGACTGCACATGCTTGTAATCTAGCTTGCAACAGACTAGACTGCCAGCTTAGCTGAATTAGGGATCCCTGGATCCCAGTTAGGAACTCTGCTGACAGGAAAATGTATAAATAAATAAATAAATAAATAAATGTGTGTGTGTGTGTGTGTATTAAAAATGTGCACTGCTCCTGAGGAATAACTTCTGAGATTATAACTTCTTTCTGGCCTCCACAAATATACATGCACATACTTACACAAAAACACATGTACATACATGTACATGCACAGAGGATAGACAGGTAATTACTGAAATATACTGATATGAGCTGACAGACCACAGCCATCTGTCTCTGTCCCCCACCCCACTTCTGTCTCCCCCATAGGCCTACATAGGCTAATAAAGTATTTCAGACAGAGTAAATTGCAAATTGTCCCTGCTGCATCTCCTTTTTGTTTCTTTATATTTTTCTAACAGTTGAGAGACCTGGAAGTTAGTCTTCTCTTCTCGGCCCTGCCTCTCCTTCCCAATGCTGAGGGCCCTCCCTCTTTTCCTGCTGAGACCCCGTTTCTGGTGTACACTGTGATGCTGACCTCTTCCAGATGATGTCACCATCCAGTCACAGCCACATATGCCTTCACTCAAGACCACTGTCCTGATGCTGTTGCTGCCTTACCTGAAGCCATCGACAGCATCTCATGACACTGACTTTCCACCATCTGCCACCAACTAGTCTAGACTCTCAGATCTAGCCATGCCCCAGCGCACACATCACATGCCAGCCACACAGAGCTGCCTGAGTTCCTACAGAAGATCTGAGATTTTCCTTGCCTCATCCCTTCACTCATTTGTGTCTCATTAGGCCTGCCTTCTGGCCAATTCTAATTTTTAAAATGGCTATATAGTATTCCACTTCATGGATAAGTCAAATTTTTTAAACAAAATCCATATTGATGGGCATTTGGTATCCCAATTTTTTTTTAGGTCACCCTTGAGATTTCAACTTTTCTTTGTACAAGTTGACATAATATTCTTTAAGTAGCTAGACAGATCTCACACTAGTGATACATTCCAAGATCACCCCAACTATAAACTTTTAGATTGTGATTCTAATTTTGCCCACGTGTTAATATCTTACCTTATATTACCTTATATTTTTACTTTATATTATTACCAGTAATAGAAATTTAGAACAGTTTGCCATAAATGCAGAAATAAATAGGAAAACAAATAGGAAATTTCCAAAGTTTAGAATCTGCAAAGGTGGCCCTTCTAATTACTTTGTATATATAGGGTGTATAGAACACTCTTGGAAATACTGGACTATGACATAAATCAATATCAAAATAATAGTTACCTAAAAATACAGAGTTACAGTTACAGGGTTAGAGTCTACCCTTATGAACTGTCTTTTAAAAACCACATAAAAAAGTAGTGTCTTACCTGCATACTGGGAAAATAAGTAGATATAATGGCAGGTGGCTTGCATTCCCTTTTGCCCTGTCATAGCAACTCTGTTTTCCCTTGAATAGGTAAAAGGGGATGCCAAGGCACGTTTTCCAGTGCAATGGATGGGAGCCAGACTCTGTCGTGAATAGGAAGTAAATAAAGTAGAAACAGGAAATCTAAGTGACAGAAGGAAAAGTGGGATTTGCAAAGATTGCCTGAAGATAGGATAGATTTTGCAGGTATCCATTTAAAGATTTGGTGCTAGGTTGGGCTCTCCAGGGAGAAAGGCTTCAGGAAGAGACAGAGCAACCTGCTGTGCCCTGTGACAGGGCACCCTCCACCCGGTCACTGACTGAAAACCCATATTACCGGAGCCCAACTCCGAGAATAAACCATTGTGAATACAACTCCCAAATCAGCCTTCCAAAAGGTGCCTTGGCAATGTACACTCAGAAGTGTTTATCATTAAGCTAGAGTTAGAGTTAGAGTTACTCCCCTATCAGTAGACTTGGAAAGGGGCAGGGAGGAGATGAGCAAGGGAAGGGGGGAATAGAGAGGAAATGCGGGAGGGGGCTACAGCTGGGATACAAAGTACATAACCTGTGATTAATATAAAACAAAACAAAACAAAACAAAGAAGTGCTTATCATTTTCTGTCATATCAGCAGACACTAGAAAATACATCTAGTCTCTGAAGACAGGCATATGTATCAGATGTATGGTTTACAGATAAGTTAATGATTATTTTCTAAAAATATTCTATATTACAATTAAATTGTGCTTTTATTAGTTCCTGAGTGACCACATACAATAAAGTCATTAGACAAATTAGCAAATAATATAAATGTAAGTTGAGACAAATTTACAAATCAGTTGAGCAACACCCATTGATTACCTACACTACTATGTATCCAGGGCCCATGCTGGTATGATTTACTGAAAAGAGAAACCTTGCAGAATTGTCATGAGTGACTTAAAGTTATGATATATACAGCTTCCATTCTCCTGATTTTTTTGGAAACTGTGCTTTTGGCTGACACTGTAAAATTATATTTACCAGTCTTTCTTATATGTAATATGGCAATAGGCTTAGATTTTTGCTGACTGATCAGTAATGGTGTCTGTATCAATTTCTGAAAGTGTCTTAACAGGGGGAGACATGCTTTTTACTCTCATTTTCCCTTCCCTCCTTCCTTCCTTCATGTTCACAACCTAGATCTCTAAACATAGCTTTGGTAGTTTGGGCACAAAGGGTACACATAACTGAGGCATGAAATAGAATGGACCTGAGTTATAAGATGTAGAATACATGCTGACCTCTATCTACTGACTATCAGAGTTAAGAGAGCATATAACAAAATCATCATTTCAGGGGGTGGGGTCAGGAGGCTCTTTTTGGCCCTTGAATTTGAAGCAAATTGTAACATATGATTATTTCTTATATTTCAAGGCAAGATGCCACAAGTATGAATTTTGTTGTAGACAAATCTGATTGTTTCAGTGAACTTTAGCTAGAAATATAACGGTACGTGACAGTTAATCAAATGTGTTAAGAATGGTAGATTAAAAAAATGGTAGACCTCATCTTCTCTTTGAACTTTTCTCAAGGAGCCATCAAGAAAATGGACCCATTGTCTCTCAAACAAAGTTGATCTTCCTGTAGCTCAATAACTACTTAATAATGCCAATGAGCTGGTTTTCCATGCAATATTCTTTCCATGTTGTTCCTAATGCTAAGGATGGTTGACATGAGACATGCTGGAAATAAAGATCCCGGTAGATGAAACACATTCTGTTAAGGCAGAAATATTTTTAGAAATGATTTTGAATGTTCAGATAGGTGTGGCAAGATTGGTAAGCAGCTCCATAAGTAAAGAGGCTAGCCACCAAGCCCAACATCTTGACTTTGATCCCTAAGACCCACACAGTAGAAGGAGAGAATCAACCCTAGCAAGATATCTTCTGATTTCTACACATACGCCATCATGTGCCTGCAGGCTCATGCCCACTAACACATATGTAATAAAATGAAATACACAGATGTACCAAGGAAATACACAGATGTGAGTTTTACTACAAATGAGAACACAGGGCCCTTGACCACAAAGGAGGAAATGAGGTCTGTGAATGCTATAAAACGCATGTTTGAGTTCCTTACATTTTTATACTAATCACTTATCAGGTGTATAGTTTATAAACTGATGTCTTCTGTTGTGTGGGGCATCTCTTTGTTGTTGTCCTGTTTCTACTCTTTGTATTCTCATTCAAACACGAAGCCTAGCCTCCTGGGGCCACTTGAGCCTCGGTTTACTAAGCATGAGTGTAACAAGCATGCTGTTGAGGGATTCTTCTAAAGACACAGAAGAGCTTATTCACCCTAAATAGAGAAGTCACCAAGAGATGAGAGAGACAAACAGACACAGAGAGAGAGAGATACAGTTCAAATCTGTTTTGGTGAACCAGTCAGTTCACAGGGTTAGTTTCTGGAGGACTGATGGCTCACGGGCTGCTGCTGTGGAGAAGTCTCATGGTCGCCTCTTTAACAGTTGTGACTGCAATGTCACAATGTCACAAGATGAGAGATGCACAGAGAAGTTCCCCTGAGGAGGTTCTCATTACTTTTTCCTGATCCTCATGCCCATCCTGGGACCTTGAGGATCTCAGTGGGTCATGACAGCTGCTCGGCTTTGAGACCATCACAACGATGCTCCGTCTAGAGGAAGCAGTCGCCCTGTACTTGTCTGGGCTTGCTTTGAGTTTCTGGGTTCCCACATAACTTAGGTGTGGGGAACTGTGTGCTCGTGGGATATCCTGAAAATGATGTGTAACTGAGGAAGAGGAGAAGGGCACCACACTCTGTTGTATCCTGTGCTCATGCTCTATGGTCCCATTGGATATCTCTCGTTCTCTCTCTCTCTCTCTCTCTCTCTCTCTCTCTCTCTCTCTCTCTCTCTCTCTCTCTCTCTCACACACACACACACACACACACAGGAAAAACAAAACATTGAATCAAATAAAGGGTTATTATGGGAAGTTGGCTTAGTAGGGCAATGAGAAGGTGTCGTAATCACAGGCATTCTCTCTGAGCTACACATTTATGCAGCCTGCAGGAGGCCTCAAGCCAATGCTCCTTCTGCATACACACTTTCTTCCTGGCTATCTTGTGAACAGCTCTCATATTTTATCAGTTTGTTCAGACCTCTACCCAACATCCTCACACCCCACCACCACCAATAGGGAATCCTGAAGGAGATGTGTTCTATTGTTGGCAAGTTACACAGTATCTCTTATCTGTTCATTGAAGTGAAATGAAAGGAAATTTAGCCCCTTCCCAACTCACACAGGGATGAGGATGACCATAGGTGCTCCAATTCAAGACACTGTCCTTGTCTAGAGAGCGTTGGAATATTTTGTATGCAACTGCCCAGCACGTCAGTGAGAAAGGCATCCCATTATTATCTAAGACAACATTTCTGCAGTTGGTTTGAGAAATGCCCTGCCATTTAGTGGCTTGGGAAGTTCTCTTTTTTCAAATCTGAGACAATTTTATTACTTTATTGGAAATACTATGTCGTTCCTGACTTTTGATTGCTTTTACAGAACAGATTCATCAGCCTGAAAATGGCTCTCTCCACTGAAGAGGCAGACCTGAGATATGGTCCTTCCCTCTCAGATGTCCAGGCTTCTGTCCACCTGTGGATGTGTGACCCTGTACTGCAGGAATACTTCTGTCTCCTCTGGCTGTCTGATAGTCAGTTAATTCACACTAGCATTATCAGATAATAGCAAAATGAATTCCACTTCAAGAATTTGCATCTTAATAGGACACTCTTCCAAGTAAAAGCAGGAGGAGGTGGAGGGGGTTGTGAAGGAGAGACTGAAATGGAAAAAAAATTCAATTTTAATATCCAAAGCTCTATACATGTTAGATAGAAGAGGCCAGGCAACAGAGTACTCTAATAGTTCTTAGACCTATGTTTAAGAATGGAACAGTTGATTTTATGAAACAGAAAAAAAAATTGAGTAAGGCTTTTTACCCAAAATAATAGTTGGGGCTTTGGTAAAACTCTTTGACCAAAATTTACTAATTGATAAAATTACGATTTCTTTTTAAACAAACAAAGCTTCACAACTCTCCTGATTCAGTTATGCAAGGTGGGGAAAAAAGATAAATTCAACGTTTGTTGTACCACCATATTGATCTAGTAGTTGTCTCATTTGGAAGGTGAGAAAGTATAAAATAAATGCTATCGAACACTTTCTTTGAATTGTTTTCAATGTCAAAGATAAGTTAGAATTAAAGAAGGTTAGAGTGAGACAATGCAAATGTTTCAGTTTGACCTTAAAGTGACATATTTTGATGACTCAGCACCTACCAGGAGCAAAGCTACCCAAAGCCTCTGGCTCCCACTCATCTCCCTGATGTCTTCTGTTCCCCCTCTCTACTTCACAGTCTTTCACCGATAGCATGAACTGCTGATACACAGGATGATGTCTTCACTTCATACTTTAATCATGATGTCTCCTCTTTCTGAATGTCTTCATTCCGGAGCTTGCCTTCCCTGGGAAATGCCTACTCATCCTTCCAAATTCAGCTCCCTTATCCCATCTCCAAGGAAACTATCTTCCCCCATCTCCAGGCTTCAGGTGACTTAAGTATGCCTTGTAGCTAATTCTAAGAACACCTCTTCACACCCCCATCACTTCACCTAACTCACTATAAAACACCTTTTGGGCTGAGTCTCATCTGTGTCACTCTACTGTGATTTCCTTAAAATTGAAGACAATCTTATGATGTTTTCTACTTCTCTAAGCCACTGGGCCTACCATAAATGTTCATTGAACAAATGAATAAATAACTCACTGAGGCTGACAATCCGAGAAGAAAACCTGACTTTGGTAAATGAGATGGTTTTCTGAGTCAAGGAATCTAGTTCTCCTGAGCTCAATCCATTTCATTAGCTTGTTTGGGTTTCTTAAAAACAAAAGCCAAAGAAAAAGTAATGAAATGGAAACAATTAGACATGTTGGCATTTTTCACTTTAAGGAAATTAAAAGCTGGTTTTCTGGATTTAGATGGCAGTCCACCCCTTCAAAAATAAAATGCTGAACTTATGATGCTCACAGTCAGATTTGTGCTCAGTAAATTTATTTCTTAAAGATATAAACAAGCTCATTAAGGAGTGTCAAAAGCTTGCCAAACACCAAGTAGCTGCTACATAATAACATTCTGAAGCTTGGGTTATTATATACAGATTGCATTTCCATCTTTAAAAAATTCTCTGTCCTCAAAATTATGAGGAAATTTCTAGTTAAATCTTTAAAACTCCAAACAATCCAAGAGTCTTTAGAGCCATTTTCAGATACTCAAACCTAGCTGGAGATTGATAGCGCATGAATCAATATTACTACACCCACTCATAATTATTGTTGTCATTTCAGAAAAGGAGAAAATCAGGTGGAAAAAGTCTGGGTTGTTATTCTTCATAATAATTTAAAAACAAAATATTGTTTGAGAAACTTTCACAGGGTCTGGGGAATTCCTGCTCCAGCCAACCTCTAGGAAGATTCCTGATGAGGTTATTTTCATTGACTGTTCAACCAGTACTATCTTCCTTTTCCCAAGGAGCACCCCATTAGTTTTCATCTATGAACACATGGCTCTCTTATCACAGTCTGTTTGAGTAATCCTATTATTTCACTTGTGACTCATTCACAGATGAGAAATAAGACATGGTTCTGGCCAGTGGGGTCAAGTCCATGTTGGGCGTTTCTGGAAATGAAACCTTCCGTGAGAGCAGTGGGAAGGAGCTATGGACAGGGTAAATTAAGGATGCCTTTTTGTGAAATCAACCAACAGACATGGACAGAGCCAGAGAATTGCCTTTGGGAGAGAGAGCAGACATGCTCAGGATTGCCAACCCTGAAGCTGGGACTGCTTCTAAGCTTCCATTTCTATGAGGCAACACACTGCACTGCTGTTCCAATTGCTGAAGAGTATATAACTCCAGCAAAATAGAAAGAATCCGAGTTAATACAAGTGAAATCCATAATTTTGATTGAATTATTAATGGTGTATGTATAACACTAAACAATGGATTACATTTAAGTAATATAGCTCTTATGTTTTTCTCTGTATTACTTGGAAGTAAATCATCTTTGTGGTTTTCTCTGTATTTGAGCTTAACTGGGCTTGGAGGGAAAGCATTACTATAAAACTCAAGATTGTTGCTTTCACTGCAACACGGATAATCATCTCTTTATCTACTCGTTTGAATTTATATTCTCATAATATTCTGAGATTTTTTGATCCTTGCATATCAGGACCATGATTCCAGTAGCTAGAAGAAAACAATGTTTTACTACACAAAGGGAATGTGGCCCTTGTGGGATCCCAGAGCCCTCAATTATCAAGATGATACAATTGTTTTTTGCACATTTTCAAGGAAGGTCAGTGAAATTTTACCTTGCATCCTCATGGAACACCTCTCAATTTTACCCTAACAACCTCAGAGTTGCCATACTCAGGTTCCTACTGGGTACCTATTAGTCCCAAACATTCAAATAATATAACAACAGCAAACTAAATTCTGAATTCACAGTATAGAAAAACTAGCAATAAGGTAGTAGTGGTGTACACTTTTGATTCCAGAACTGAGGAGGCAGAGACAGGTTGATTTATGAGTTCAAAGTCAGCCTGGGCTATAGAATGAATTCCTGGACAGCCAAGGCTACACAGAGAAACCCTGTCTCAATAAAAACTGAACGAAAAAAAGAAAACTAGAAATATTTTGACGTACTTGTGAGCCAAAGAAGATTATTTATTTGGTCCTATTTTTAATAGGTATATTTTATCAGAAAGCTGGCAAAATGTACCAGAAATAACTGAAGTTTTAGAAGTCTAAATTATGCAAATTTCTTGATACTTATATATGACTATTGCAAAAATGATAACAGTGGTCCTAATTCATTTTGCTATACTATGATCTAAGCACCACACTCAATTTTTTGTAATAGCCTTCTCAAATAAGTCCTTGTATTATTTTTTTTCATTTTACAAATGAAAACATTGAAGTCTACTGAAATTAGTAATTTTCCTAAGCTCTCCAGAGCCCATGCCCTTAATCTTTATTCTGGTCAGCAGACTGTTATAACAGTCAACAATGTGATTGCACTGTTCAAAACCATTGAAGTCTTTAATTGCTTTAATACTGATCGGATCAAAAAAATCAACTTTTGCCAATATGATTATAGCTGAGGCATATGGCTAAACAATGGAGTTCATAATTCAGATGAGACAACAGAAAATAGAAGTTCAGCCACAGGGCCATGGTAAGGATTGCAGAGGCACAGGCTGGATGAGCCATGTATCCAGGCAGAATACCAGTGATGTTTGATGGAAAAACAAACAAACATGTGAACTGAAGAAAATGGAAAATATAGACTATCAAAGGAAATGGTGTCAATACCATTGTACTATATTAACACGCACTGAATACCTTTGGAATGTTGTGTGTGTTGTTTAATGTCAATAGCTCCTTTGTAAAGTCATTTCCAATGGCTATTTGAAGAATAACTGCCAGCCAGCCTCCCAAGTGTTCTATTTTTAAAATTCTTCTGCTTGAGCCTCTTTCACTTTATTCCTTGTGAAATTGTTATTTGTAATTGTTTTGAGGTGGGCTCTCAATGTGTCTCAGCCTGGCCTCACTCACCATACAAGCAAAGATGGCTGGGAACTTCTGACCTTCCCATCTCATTCTCACCAGTGCTGAAATTTCAGGAGTGTGCCCCCACATCCATTTTCTACAGTACTCATGTATGTCAAGCAAGCCCTCCTCCAACTGAACCACACTCCAATCCCTGGGAAAGCAGTTTATGAAAAGCCTAATAGATTCGAGTTAAACATGGTGAATATGTGAAATTGTATACTTCGTGTCTTATTATGTCTGAGACAGAACTCCTAACTCATTCACCACTGATTTCCTGATGTTGACTTTCTTTGGCGTCAAAGCAATCGGAACCTGCTATTGTGCAATTCTAATTCACTCTTCCTGTGATTAGAGAGTGTGTGTGCTATCAATCTGGCGCGAAATGAAGGTCCAGTTTCCCATGTAAGAGTCCACTTGCCTGAGGACTTTAAGACAGATAAGTTTGGTCTAAGACAGCAAGACGATCAAAGTTCGAAAAGTGCTGCTGCCACAATTGTCTCATTCCTGGTTTATTATTTGCCACTTAAAATGCAATTTGTGTCTGCCAGTTGGTCGGAGCCTCATTTCCTATGTTTATGAAGTTTTCTGTGATGTCTGTAAGTACTCGAGTTAAACAGTGGCATGGGCTAAGGAATAGTTACCTTGCTTGCTTGAATGGTGCCCCAGAGAAAGCCTTTTCCCCTTATGTCAGTGGTTCTCAACCCGCGGGTTGCGACCACCCTTCACAGGGCTCACCTAAGACCATCTTGCATATCTGATATGTACACTGTGATTCATAACAGCAACAAAATCACAGTTGTGAATTAACGAAAATAATTTTATGCTTGGGGAGGTCACAATAACATGAAGGACTGTGTTAAAGGGTTGCAGCATTAGGAAGGTCGAGAACCATTGTCTTTCTTTTTTTTTCAGACTTTAGAAAACAGAAAGGCAAGGGGCCAGTAGGGTCTGTCCTCAGCTCTTTAATAAGGCCCTCAGTCAGAGCTCTGATGGCTTCATCACTTCCTCACAGGCTCACCTTTTTTTTTTCTATTAATTACACTTTATTCACTTTGTATCCCCCCCCTAAACCTCACCCTCCTCCCCTACCAATCCCACCTTCCCTCCTCCTTCTCCACACATGCCCCTCCCCAAGTCCACTGATAGGAGAGGTCTTCCTTTCCTTCCTTCTGATCCTAGTCTATCAGCTCTTATCAGGAGTGGTTGCATTGTTTTCCTCTGTGGCCTGGTAAGGCGGCTCCCCCTTCAGGGTGAGGTGATCAAAGAGCAGGCCAATCAGTTCATGTCAGAGGCAGTCCCTGTTCCCATTACTATGGAACCCACTTGGATACTGAACTGCCATGGGCTACATCTGTGCAGGGGTTCTAGGTTTTCTCCATGCATGGTAGTTGGTTGGAGTATCAGTCTCAGGAAAGACCCCTTTGCTCAGATTTTTTCATGTTTCAGTCTTACCCTCTGGAAAAGGAAGGGTATGTGCCATGCACTGTACTAGGGGAAAAACTTCAGAGAGACAAATTTAAATCAAGGCAGGGAATAAGTTACTTGTAACTGAAGACATGCATAAACAGAAGGTTTTTTTTTTTTCTTACAAAATAGTAAGAAAATATTTGTCTCTAGAATACCGGAGGCTTGGCATGCCTTGCTGAACTGAAATGTTAGAATGATAAGAAAACACGGTGATCTACAGATGAAAGGGCATACCCTATAGAAGCAGCACCTAATATAGCAATACTATAAAGACACACTGACAAGTCAAAGTCAGACAAAAGTCGTCAACACTTGGGGCAGCGAATCCTCCAAGAAGGGAGCTGATCTCACCATAGCTGACTTCATGACAGAAATGACTTCTGAGGGAAATGGGAAAGTGAATGGTTCTGTATAGTAGGTACAAATGTTAAACAAATGTTTAAAATTGGCCTTGGGGGTGGATGAAATGGCTTAACAGGTAAAGGCGCCTGTCACCAAGCCCTACAACCTGAGTCTGGTCACTGTGATATAGTAGAAGGAGAGAACCGACTCCCACAACTGGTTCTCTGCCCCCAAACACCACAGCACAGCATCCCCCTAGATCTATGCTCATACACATGAACAAATGCATAGATACATGTAATTGCAAAAACAATTAAAAACAAGCTGCTGAGCTGTGGACTTGTCCCTACACAAGCACAGCTCACACCGTGTTTCCTGGTGCGTAGCAGCTGACAGAGTGTGTTTTGTAGCTACATGAGCTCTGACAGTCACTGAATGCCATTGTCTTATTTTTCCTCTATTTCATGTTTTCGTCCATTCTACCCTGGTAGAGAGCGCTAAGCTTCAGAGTGCAGAAAGGCACCAGTCCTAAAACTAAAGCCTAAATGGTTTGTGTTGCCACAGAGAGACAGGCCCCATGGTAGCTACAGTGTGTCTGAACAAGTGTACCCCCATTTGCTGCAGCATGGGCGTCCATGCTCTACGGCCATGAACATCGTTAATAACAGCAGCGCTTGTCTCCACCAAAACACACATTCCCTTCAAGTTTAGAATGCTGGTAAGAATGACAACTCGCTCTGGGTCCAAAGCGATTTTTACTTTAAAAATCACCAAGCCTGCTAATGTGTGTCAAGGAGAAAACCTCCAGTCAGGAGTACCGCCTCCTTGGTACCTCCTTGCTCTTTTTAAATGGAGATTTGCTGATTGATGTGACCCCCCAAGTGAGACATAAACTCTTCCATTTGTTGTCCTTTATGCTACTCTCGGGGTGCGTAGAAACTTTCACGTAAGAAAATCTGCGCTGTGGCAGAGGTCAGGCTTCCATTTTCAGCTTCTACTACAATCACTGCGCCTCCTTGAGTTCTCCGTGTGGTGGTTCTGTCCATGACCTGCCACACTTGCTTAAGAAAGAAAAGAGAATTGTAGTCAGAAGAAAATATCATGAAGTAGACAAAAAAAAAAGAGGGGAGGGAGGAAGAGAGACAGAGACTAGCTGTGTTGACTAGTAGGTGACTTATTGGTAGCTTAAAATGATGGGCACAAGACAGACACATACCTCACTCTCCTCTCCTTCTCTCCTTCCTTCACACATAGGCACACGCATGCAAGTGTTAGCCCACCTAATACGAAGTGCGGAGCTGGAGTCTCTGTCAGGACTGGTTGGTGCGGCAGAAAAATGTCACCAAGGCTCCCCATTCTTCTTGCCTCTCAGCCTTGCTGTAATCTTTGTCTCGATGTGATTGCCTCCGACTCTAAAGATAAATTGCTGGAAGAGTGGAATCCCCTCCCCTGCCCAGTTTCATGGGAAAGGGGGAAATGATCCCTTCCCAACTGTGGAATGCAAGTCTTTCTCTAGGTCTAATTGTGCTCCTTCGCCTTTGTGCTTTCTGCCCGTGTTCTCTCCAGGTGCTAGGCAGACAAGACGAAGCTGGCTCCTTTTGTTTGCTGTGGAGATAGTGGCCCAGCGATGTTTTGCTTTATGTCTATGTTAAGGTAGCGTTTTGCTATCATTTGAGTCTCATTTTCCTATTGTTCCTTACTGAACTCTGGGCAGATGTGTGTCAGGAAAAAAAAATTGACGCTCTGGAATCACAGTGACAAATACTTCAACCTCTATGTGTCCCTTAAATTCTTTCTTTGTTGCAAATTTCTAATCCCAATCTTAATATGTCATTTTAAAATTAGTTTATATCACCACATGATACACCTATGTTTATTTGTTAAATATGTTTAAGATTTTTGCTGAAATTACAGCACCACATCCCTGGGTATAAGGCCACATGACACAAGTAACTGATGTAATCTTTTACAAGAATGACGTTACTTCAGCTCATACCATCCCATCAGTATATGAGAGTCTGCAAGTTCTTTTTGTGCCATTGTAAGAAAATACTTGAGAATGAGTAATGCACGAAGGACAGAAATTTTTTTTCTCACAGTCTGGGGAGCAGGAAGCTCAAAATCAGAAAGCTGGTAGAGTCCATTGTCCCGTGATGGCTGCTCTCTACATTAAAAATGGTAACCATTGCTGAAGCCTCCGCAGCAGAGGAGAACTGAGTCCTGACCGTGCTGAAGGCAAAAAGACCTGAGGGGTCAAATGTTGCGAGAAGCCACTTTGATGCAGGCTTTCATCTTATTCATGCCAGAGGAGCCCTCATGCCTTTCTTGAAGGCCTCACCTCTTCATATTGCCATCAAACTGACCACGACTTTATTCCGGAGGGGGACATCATCAAACCAAGCTATCTTTACCAAAGCAGCTGTCCATAAAGCCAATGCTCTTTTCTACTTGTTCAGTCTCAATAAAATGCTAGGATGACTTGCGGAACTCAGTTTTATTATAGCTAAAGGATACAAATCTGAATCTGCTTAAAGGGAAAAATGAATCAGGCAAGATCCTTGAGGGCTCTGTTCTCTAAACTTCCATCACCCTCTGGCATGCTCTCATGTCCCAGCACATCGATAGGCCACCATGTACACAGTACCACTGACTAGAAAATCTCATCTAAACCTTTGGTATCTAGAATCATTATTTGGACTAGATACCTACTCATGCTGCTTACTTTTATTTTTTTTTAAACTTAATCCCGTCTTGGATCCTTAGTCTATAATCCCTCAGGAGGTCTGGTTCAAAGTGACATCTTCCAACCCCAGTCATAAATCACATTGTCAGAGTGTTTGCTGCTGAAAGCCCCCGGGCAAACAAGGACATTCCAGGCCTCTAAAGATCTCCAGGTAGCATGGACAATGGCTAGAACCTTCCTTATGTTCATACATTCCAATCCTGATATGGAGTATACACTTAAAATTATGTATCAATTGCTAAACAATTTTTATCCTTAATTATATATAAGATTTTTTAATTACTCAATGAACATTGAAGATTTTAAAATTTTGTGCAAGAATTAATGAATATCTTCTGTTCTTGCATGACAAAAACGCATTTATGTTAAGAATTACATAAAGAAAAAGTCTAAGGTGGTTGGTCTTGGCAGTGAATATCCCCAAATCGTTAATAAAAACAGAAGTAGCAAAGAGTAAGAAAGGGGGAAAAAAACAACAACCATGACATCAACAAGTATGATAAAGTATTCTCAGGCCCTAAAATATAAATACATGATAAAAAACAAAAACTAAAACTAAAACAAAAAACAACCCATGTGTGCAGGAGAAAGTTGGAGAAGGCAGTGGATGGCCTTACACTAGAACTGCAAAATCAGCAACAAGTACTTCCTGGAAGGTATGGGAATATGATCTGAGAACACATTCTGAGACAGAAAACTTGAGTTAGTTCAGTACTCAAGGATCGGGAAGACAGCAGACTCAGTGATGGTAGATTCATATGGCTTCCAGGACATTAAAGACTAAAACACCCAAGCCATTTTTGGGACAAGGTTATATACAAGAGAAACTGTTGGGAATAAACACCAATTTAAATCTGACCAAGGCAGTGGAGAAAGGGAAAGAAAGTCTAGATAAAAGAGGAAAGGGGGGGGGGAGGGTGAGAGCTAGGAGCCTGTGTGTTTTGTTACTTCTGGAAGAAGATAGAAAGGACTCTAGGAGCTAAGCCTTCACATTTTGAGCCGCTCCTACATCCCAAATTTATAAGGAAACAATTCTCACTACTATAAGGAAGAAACGAGAAGCACAGTTGAACCTAATGCTATTGTGAGGCAAAAGAAAATAAAGGAAGAGTTAACAGTTGTTGAGATGGATGAAAACTATAGCAGAGAGAAGAGAAGAAAGCCATGAGGACCCGAGCTCTCCAAATCCGAGTCTGATGCCCTCAAATCCCTGCCCAGGGCTTGAAGATGCCAATGCAGTCTAAGGCTGTATCCGGGCATGGAAAGCTGCATGGGGATTCCAGAGCTGGCAGGGAGCTAGTGAAGGCTGAGGGTCTGCCAGCTCAGAGCCCTCAGCAAAGCAGCCCTCACGTGACTCCAAGGAGAAAAAGACCTGATGAATAAAACCCACTGGCCCCAAACTAGATTTGCCTTAAGAAAGCTTACACAAAATCTATAAAATTGTCCAAAATCCAATAACAAAAGGCTGGATATGGAGAGAAGCCGGATAAAGGAGCCTATAATTTAGCAGAAAATCATTCAATAATAATAAGACATATGAATGACAGAAGCTATGTATTATCATACTTGGATATTAAGATGACTATCTCAACAATGCAAAGGAAAATATTAAAATGTTAGCATAATGAAAGGAACCATAAAGCCTCCATAAAGAAATAAAAATGGTCTTAGAAAAAAGAAAGAAACAGAAAAGAAAAAGCAAATGAGGATTTTTCGAACTGAAAAATATGGTATGTAAAATGTAAAAAAAAGATAAATAAATAAATAGAATAAATAGATAAATAAATCACTAGGTGGTCTTAAAAACTTATTTGACAACCAAATCATTGGGTGATCTTAAAAACTTATTTGACAACCAAGAAGAAAATATCACAAAGCTTTAAGATAGACAATTAAACATCTCCAATCTGAAGACGACAAAGACAAACAATCGACGGAGATGGAATAAAGCCTTTGGGGACTAGAGAGCAATAGTCAGGGAGCTGCTGTGTAACAGAATAGAGCCTAGAGATAGATGCATACTTTAGCCATCGTCTTATTTCCCTCAGTAGTGCCAAGAAAGCTGATGGGGGAAGAACAGTCTCTAACAAAAAGAACTGAAGTAGCTAGGTATCTGCAGGGAGAAGGAACCCTGATCTATATTTCATGCTACACAAAAAAGTCCAAATTACACAATACTCTGATGTGGAAACTACAAAACAAACCAACAAAAAAACATTTCAACTTGAGGAAAAGCAGGTGATCCTTCTAGAAGACAGAAAAACTGTTAGCCACCAGGCAAAATGAAACTTGATCAGTTGAGCTTCATCAAAATAAAAGTCTCTGCTCAACAACAACGAAAAGATCAGCACAGTAGCACACGCCAGTCGTCGGAGCAACTCGGGAGACTGAGGCAAAAGGACTGCCTGAGCTTGGGAGTTCAAAACTAGTCTGAACAAGAGATTAAGAGCATATCTCAAAAGGGGGGTGGGTGGGACAGAGGCAGGCGTATGACCCAGGATTAGAGAGCCAAAAATGAACAAATGTATAAAATTTTAAGATAAAATAAAACCCCACATCTTCTAACAAAAGAATTGTGTGGAGGATGCATAAGGAATTCCTCTAATTTGATAATAAAATGGCAGTCTTATTTTGGGGGAGAAAACCTTTTTTAATGATTAAATGGGCAACAGATTTGAGCATTTCAGGATGTAGGTTTTGCAAATTTTTGATGAAGAGTTAAACGTGATCAATGTAATCAGTTATCAGGGAAATTAAAACCACAATGAAATAGCACTATATACTTAGTGCACTCTATGAAACTAAACCAATAGAATGGTGTGCGGATGTTTATGTGTGTGTGTGTGTGTGTGTGTGTGTGTGAGAGAGAGAGAGAGAGAGAGAGAGAGAGAGAGAGAGAGAGAGAGAGAGAGAGAGAGATCTGTTGTAAAGAATTGGTTCAGAGCATTGTGAAAGCTAAGATAACAAATGCTATAGTCCCTGACTTCTCCTGGGATGAAGCTAGAAGGCAGTAGAGATAGAGAAGTGATGGTATAAGTTCTAGTCTGAGCTCACTTATACAGAAGATTTTTTTCCCCACTCAGTCTTTTAGTCAACTAAGGCTTTCAACGAGTCTGTAAGAGACACCTCCAACATTAATCAACGTATTTTATTTAATCCATTAATTCAGATTTTCATCTCTTCCATTACTACACTCAGAGCCACAACCATAAATGATGCTTAGCCAAGTATGTGGACATCCCATGACCTCATATAGTTGACACATAAAACCAGCAATCACAACTAGAATGGCTACGTTAAAGAGTTCATTACTCCAAATACTGGTTGAGGACATGAGGTAACATGAATTCTCACCGGTTGTGGGCTAAAGCATAAAACTATGAAACCATGTTTCAAATGACTCTGTAAGTTTTATATAATTAATTATATAGTGACATCATGAAATAGGCCACTGTTTTCATTTTCACCTAAAAGCTATAAAATATATGGACACAAAATGCAAACCAAATGTTCATAGCAGGGTTGTTCATAGTAAGCCAACATTTGCCAGCAGATGAGTACATTTTAAAATAATTTTTAAATGGTGGCACATTTATTCAGTGAAATATGACTCGGTCATGAAAAAGAAGGAATGGAATACTTTAATACACAACAATATGGAGGATTCTCTAAAACTATGCGGAATGACATGTTGGGCACAAATGAATGTGTGCTGCATGAGACCATTGTGATAATGTCTTAGGAGATAATAAACCACTTTGTGATAAAGGACACTGGGGAACAGACTGGATCTGGCAGAGTGGGGGGGGGGGGGGGAAGAAGGTGACAACCACAGAGGAAGAAGGTGACAACCACAGACTCACAGAGAGAACATTTGGAGATGGTGGATAATTTGTCTGAGTACACAAAACTGAATGGTTAAGGTAGGACATTTTGCTCCTTAGAAGTGTGTTATTTAGCTCTGAAAAAAAGTGAGCCTTGACCTCTTATGATCCCACATCATAAACTATATTCAGCTTGAAAAGATTACATTTCCAAGCATGCAAAGAAAAAAAATTTAGAATAAGACACAGAAGTGCATTGAGACACTGGTGCAGGCACAGATTATCTCAACAGCACACAGAAAACACTAGCCAAGTTTAAAATATGAATAATGCTACTATTTTAAAATTTGAAACTTCTGTTCATCAAAGATATCATTATGGGTATAAAAAGGCAACCTACACAATGGGGGAAGGTATTTGCAAGGCATACATCTAAAAAGGAACTCACGTGTAAAACAGTTTAGAATCTCGCAAGTCAGTAGAGTACTGATGAGACTTGACTACATAAAGGAAGACAGCCACATGTTCATTATAAGCACAAAACCACATTTGACCCCACTAGCCCACAGAGTCCAAATTAAAACCATGATACCATACCATGGCAATGCCATTAGAATGACTAAAACAAAGAGGCAGAAAATGGTTGATAACAATGAAATAACTGGCACAAACGGAGTAACTGATAGAATTCATATCTGGATAATGGTTTTTGGAAGACTTCTCGCAAGTGTGTACAATATGGGAATGGTCACATATTCTTTGGTACAGCAACACAAACACTAGGCATAAATCCAGAAAGATAAAGGCACATTATCACTCACAATGTGTTTCAAAGGAGACACACCTGTATCATTATCTTCTCTGTGCCCGCTTTTCATAATAAAAATGCTTAAAGCATGAAAGGAAAAAGTTTTAGCATTCTCACAGACACAGAGATAACTGAAAAGCTGAAACGGTGTTCCCAACATGAGAAGGACTAAATAAAATGTGGTATTATTACATGGTGTGACGCTGTCAGTAATGAAGAAAGGCTAGCTTTCAATATCATGTTGAATGAGATAAGTCCGACAAGAAAGAGTCTAAGGAGTAATTCTACCTATGGAATGTGCAAAAACAGAGGAAGTTCATCCATGCTGTTAGAAGGCAGAGGAGAGAGAAACAGCTGGGAATACAACATAGGCCCCAGGGAGCACTATGTTTCTAGGTACTGCTTAGGTGGGGGTGTCCTTATGAAAATTTAAGGAGCGTCCCTTTGGTGCCTGCACATTTCCATACATACATTCTACTTCAAGGGAAATTTTTAACAGAGAAAGAAACAACCCAGAGAAAAGAAAATGGGTGAGAATTGCAATAGAACAAAATCAGTCATAAAGAGAGCTGTTCATTCGGAGGTGGATATAAGTGAGTTATTTTATAACTTTTCTTCTTATTAAAATGTTCAAAATTTCTGAAACATAAATAAAAACAAGAAAAGAAGGAGGCGTGCATGTTGTTGAGATGGATGATGTGAACATGAGAATCACAAGATGAAATATGAGCTGGGGAACTAGGGTTATTGGTGTAAACATTGCACAACTATTTGATTTCATGAGTCATTCATTAAAATAAAATGCACATATAAAATAGTTTGAAAAAGGATATTTAAAGTCCTATAAGTTTAATCTCAAATGATAATAAAATCATTGATGGGCTCTATATTACTTAAGAGAATTGGAACTACAGGAAAGAAACTGAAGTTAAGAGGCTTAACATGCTATAATTTCATATAAGATTTAATTTAACATTCATGGACGAAAGAAAAAGAAAGAAAATCAATAAGGAGCAATAACTCCCTGCCAAGAAGTACATTGGAAACTAGAATTTTGAGTTTGCGAGAACTTAGATAGTTTAATAGTGTATGTTGAGTCAGTTCTAATTTTTTAAGCTTATTTGACCACATCCTGTTGAAAGCATGTATGAAAAACATTTTACTGAATGAATCCTTAACCCAGAAGACAGCAAGGAATCTGAGCTTGACCATGTAAAAGTGCATTTGGGCACACAGCTTTCTATGACTCTTACCTAAGGCAGCAACCTCCTAGCGTCTCCCAGATATTCCCAATTCCTCTTCCCAAACAAATAAGGGTTCTTTAAACACACACACACACACACACACACACACACACACACACGAATGTTTGGCTTAAAGGACACAGATGCACAAGGCACATTTTGCCTTGGTAGAAAAGCCAAATATTTGTTATCTTTACAAACCCTAGGAACCTTTTAGACTGGTGGTCATGTGACTGGCTTTCACCAATGACACAAAGAAGCAAAAGTCAACAGTTCACATCTGGGCAAGCTTTCATCATTGGTGGAAGAGACAGACATTTCACTCTCCTTTGTCCTGTCTTGATGGAATGTAAATCCTTCCTCCGCATACTCTGCAGTTCAGCTGGACAGAACACAACTTTGTCTTGTTCTCTCAGTGTGATTAGACCTTCACAGCATCTTACATGGATGTTCTGAAAAGGCTGAAGATGAATGTGTGTGTTCAGCTTGACATGTTTGACTGGGGCCCTTGCTCAAAATGTTTAAGTAAGTTAGAACTTGATAATGACAGACACATAGGAAGAGAGGGAACAGGATTGTTGAAGAGCTTAATAGAGCTTGAGCTATATCTGTTACATTTTTTAATTCAGAGGTAAAAGAACATGCAGTAAATACAAATTCAGTGGACCTAGAAACTAAGTACAAAAGTATTCTTTATGTTACACTCTATAATTTTAAATATGTCAAAATAGTGCAAAATTATAATAACTATTTCAAGGGAACTGTTTTAAATGAATAAATAATGAGAACAAGACCTCTGGATTTCCACTCCATTAGGGCAAGAAGATGAGATGTAAGGAGTAGGTTTGGAAAATAAGGGAGACAAATCCAGGCCAGACTGCAACATAGATAGTTCATTAGCCTAACTAAGAGCCAGAGTGATACACTACCCAGTGTGTAACAATTCAATGCATGCTCACATGCACATGTGTGCTAAAATACAGTTATATTGAAATTAACCTTAGAATATGCATAGCTCTCACAAAATACTATAGACTGAGCCATTTAGGAACAAGTTATTTTCTTGTGTTCTTGAAACTCTTAACTTCTCCAGATTTTGCTAGATATAGACATCTAGCCTAGACAAACTCTTGGTGAATATTCTAGATATCAGAGAGGCCAAAACAGAAAAAAAAAATCTTTGAAAACATAGTCCTTTTTAGGCCAGTTTTTTTTCCTAGTGATGAAACACATGATGTATGTATTATGGCAGTGATCCATAGCATACTTAAATCTACACATTGCTACATGGGTGACTGTTTTGGAATAGGAAAATCTACCCATTACAAAAAGAGGGAATGGAAATTTTCTTTTACTTTAAAATGTTATCATGAAGTAGTACTCAGTTATAAACCAAACTGCCCTAAAACTAAATTTGATGGTGTAGAATATATGTGTGGTACTATATGTACTATAGCTAACATAGCTTCTCTCTGCAGCAGCACATGACCAAAATGATCCAATATCACAAATGGTTTTCTAATTCTCCAACAGCAACAGAAATACCTAGGAAGCAGAACCCCTTCACTTTATAGCTTTATAAATTCATGACAAAATGTCAAAAAATTTTAATCTAAACTGGCTGATAATTCTCTTGTAAATGTGACTCTAAATTGTGCCATTTGTGTACAAATTGTGCATGGCTTAGGATAATGAGCACAGTGTCTGGGTTCAGAATGAGTTTCCAGCCCAAGTGATACCTTTTAGCCGATGTGCAGCTTAGGTAGAGTTCTTTAACCTCTGAGACTCAATGCTTTGTCTATCAGATGGAAGCCTATGAGTTCTCCTGTACAATGGCTCTATGTGATCTATATAAAATACAGTCAATGCTGGGTGGTCTTCCTTGCCCACTTCCATACAATCCTTATGAAAAGTGACTACCATTGATTAAAATGCTGAGAATCCATGCCCCATTAGCATCCAAAGCAGTAAAGAACACTCCATCTTCTATTATAGTTGTTTTAAGCAATTGATTTATGTTTTCAAATCACTCAAACTAAAACAACACATCAATTACAGCAGATCTCTAACTCTCCTTGCAAAGCCTCCAGGCAGACTCAGCTGATGAGCCATTTCACTTTTGCTTTCCTATTGATAATGAGTCTGATAAAACTGAAGGCAAGCAAATACTAAAGAATGAAAGGTTTTGCTGAGGCCCAGTGGGCAGAGAGGTTGACACAAGAAGAATCACAAATAGCTTACCCATGCTACTACACATGAAAATTATCCTAAGTATGTTTTCAAATGATTTCTACTTTTTCTAGGTAAGATGTGTGATTTCAAATCTATGTCTATCCAAAATATTGACCAAGCCAAATGAAATGTAGTGTTTACTCAGTTTAATCAGAATGTTCTTTAAGAAATGCATGATGGGGTCTGAGAGCTGGTTTAGCAGTTAAGAGCACCTTCAATGTGGTTCAGTTCCCAGGATCCACAAGGCAGCTCACAACTGTCTCTAATTTCAGTTCCAGAGTCAGACATTCTCCTAGCCATGCATGCAAAGAAAACACCTATACACATAAAACTAAGTAAATTTTTTAAAAAAGGAATACATGGTGATTCTCTAAAATCAATATGTTAAAAGATGTCAGACTTGTTGGGTAACAGTCAACTGTAAATAGGTAAAATTATATCCCTAATGTCTGGTCCACATATTTTAATTACACTGATCAATTACACACACACACACACACACACACACACACACACACATATATATATATATATATATATATATATATATATATTTCTAGTACTTTCCAGGTATACTAGTTAAGAAAGTTGGGATATATCCATATGATGATATGCAACTCATATGCAAAATATAATGAGAATCCTTTTTATGTATGGATAGGGGCCAACAATCCAGATGTTTTTATTAAGTGACAAACAGTGTTTACAAATTTTACCCGTGCTGTTAAAATGGGATGCAAATACATACTCACTTCTCTATGCATGAAATATTTCTAGAAGATTACACAAGCAGCTGATAATAACGGGATGGCTCTAGAGAGAAGAAGTGGATACTGGGAGACAGACAGAGAGAACATTCCCCTGTGTAAGCACTGCTTGCACCTTGTGAAATTTTAGCTTAACAAAAGTACTATATGTTCCGAAATGACTGAAGAAAATAGTATTTCTATAACAGCTATGACAAAATATTTTAAAATAATAACTATGCTGGGTGACTCTGGTGAGAATTTTAGCTACTGGCCAAAAAAACTGCAAAATGTGTAACACATTAATATAACATGTAGAGATGTAGCATGGAGCAGATGCATGTCTTACCTCTAAGAGGTTAACAAATTTTTTGTTCTATAAAGAGATGGCACCAAACAGCTAGAGGCATGGCCACTGGACCATGTGAACAATGAGTTTCTGAAAGCCTCACTGGTATGACAAAGGATGGTGTGTCTGTTTGCCAGCAAATTACTACCTCCTAATGGAAATGGCAGAGGCAGAGTTCACAATTTATTCAACCAGTCAGCCTTGAATTATATAATTCCTCATTATGTTTTGTAGTTGGAGATGATACGAATGATTTCAAAATATATAGCTCAAGACTTTTAAAATGTCTCATACCACACCACTTCAAATTAACGAAGTTCAAAATCAAATTAAATGTGGCCACATTGCTCTTGAACTACATTCAATTCAACTTCCTCAAAAAATAATCCTCACGGAAAATATGCTCTAATGTTTTTCATCTGGCTTTATTTAGAGTTGATCAAGGTACATCCACTTGAAGAATGCTTCTACATTTTTCTGTAAACCTGTTCAAAACATTGTGATCATTGATTTACACAAGTGCCTCCTTGAAGCTACTTTTATAGATCATAATTTCCCATTAAAATTTTGTAACAGAAAATGTATTATTTTTAATGTATGCTTGTTGTCAGATATGAGTTGCTGCCAAGGGCTGTAGGGTTGAAAATGGTACTCAACCATTGTTTACAGATTTTTTTCCATACAAATTTTGGGGGTGTTCTAGCCCTGAGAAAAGAGGAAGGCAAATATCAAGTTATATGAAATTTAAATTGCATTTAAAATGCAACCAAAATACTCTTGTTTTGGACAGTGGTCTGCACAATTTGTGATTTTTTTTTTCTTAAAATTTATTCTCTATGCAAGGTAAAGTCACTGAGCAAATACGAATCATAAAACTTCCTTTGAGGGAGTTTGAGAAGGAAAGAGGCCAATGAGGACATTTTATTTATTTATTTATTTGTTTGTTTGTTTGTTCCTTCTTGTTTCTTTTGGGTGGATCTGCAGAACATGTTGACTTGATTCTCTGTGACCCTCCTGCTTTGGCCTCTCTAGGACTAGGATTACAGGCGTTAGCCCTCCACACAGGTTTGACTTTTGATTTGGCCATTTTCTTTGAAGTATTGAGTATTTGTCCCAGAGCCTCTTATTTTCCAGACAGGTCCTCTACAACAAAGCTACATCCCCACTTCTCTTTTTTCTTTATTACTAAGTTATCCAGGCTTGCCTTTAGCTTACTAGCTAGTCCTGCTGCCTCACTGCTCAAGTGGCTGGGATTATAGATATGTACCATCGTGCCTGGAATAGCTTATTCTTGAGTGGACTGGGACAATCAACACAGTCCCTAAATGGATGGACAGAACAGTAAGAGAAGCAATGTAAGAATTTAATGTTAATGTCTAAGGACTGATACAGGGTGACTGACTGATTTTTTGGATGAAGTCTTGGAAAACAACTCAATTGCTTTAGATTTCTCTAGTTTGTTTGTTTGATACCCTGCATATAACCACCTAAGAGAGATGATTATACTGTTTCTTGCAGAAAAATGTACTCTCAGAGAAGCCTGCTTGGACTAGGTTGCCATCTACCGTGATTTATGGTAACCTTGACTTGGAAAGTGGTACACTGCCTGAGGATACATCTGTTTCAAACCCTGAAACACAGTTACCAACCAAGCAAGTTGGATCCTGGACATTTGTTTTCTTTTGTCTGCTTCATCTAATAACTTTAATTAGTCCAGAGAGTGAATTAGAAGAGATCAAATCCTTTCTCATTCTTAGATTAAGATCTTTTGGACTACATTAATTATATTGAACTCTGAGTTTCTTATCTCCACATTAGTTTTAGACTTAACTTTCTATTTTTATAGATATATTATAAGCATGTATATATATATATATTTTTTTTTGAGACAAGGTTTCTCTGTATGTAGCTTTGGCTGTGCTGGAACTCACTCTACAGATCAGGCTGGCCTCCAACTCACAGAGATCTGCCAGCCTCAGCCTCTGCCTCCCAAGTGCTGGGTTTAAAGGTGTGTGCCACTACTGCTCACCTAACATTTGACCTTTTTACTAACAATATGCTACATGGAAAAATGATAACATATCTAAATATTACTTATTAGCTATGTTTTAAAATATAGGAAGATATCACAATCCTGATTGGTAACGATCATCACTTAATATTTTGCTACTTTATTATTCTCAAATCATATTTCTAAAGTTGTAAGTACATTAATTTTTTTTTATAAATTTATTTATTTTTATCTCAATCACAGGTTAGGTACTTTGAATCCCAGGCGTAGCCCCCTCCCTCAGTCCCTCCTACCCTCCCACTCCCTCCCTCATCTCCCTCCTCCCCGCCCCCTCCAAGTCCACCAACAGGGGAGGACCTCCTTCCCTTCCATCCAACCCCAGCTTATCCTGTCTCCTCAGGGCTGGCTGCAAAG
>CM053762.1:41258971-41315614 GCA_028658305.1 Pachyuromys duprasi | reverse complement strand
ATGTTCTAAGAAAGAAAGGCATATGTATTGTGTGTGGCGATTTTATTGCAGGCTATTCTTAGGACATTTTATGAAATTTATATTCCGTTTTTTGATTGTTTGTTTTTTGAGACAGGTTGCTCTGTGTAGCTTTAACTGTCCTGGAACTATCTCTGTAGCCCAGGCTGGCCTGAAACACATAGATCCACCTACCTCTGTCTGCCAAGTTCTGGGACTCCAGGTGTGCACCACTCCCTCTCATACATTGCATTTTTAATGCAACCAAAATACTCTTGTTTTGGCTAGAGTATTACTGGATCATTTAGTGATAAATAGAAAGAAGGAGTGGGGAGGTACTTCCATTGTAGAGAGCCTCTTCTGCAGCTAGGAGGCCAGGGACAAGTGCTCAATGCTGCAAAGAACATGGTTGGGTATTCTGGCTCATGCCTGTAATTCGAGTACCAGGGAGGCCAAAGCAGGAGGATGGCTAATTTTAGGGTTCAGGGGCAGGTGAAGGTAGTCAGGTTGTGTACAGAGAGGAGCCTCCACACAATGAAATTGCAGTAATACTCAGGCAAAAGTAGAGGTAGAACATGGCCCTTTTTCAGGTGAAGTTCCTGTGTCTGTGTAGGAAGGGCTGTGGAATAGTTATAAACTTGAATTAGATAGCTCTTTTCAGCTGAGACCAACTCCAAGATGGGAACTGGGATGAGTGTCATCAGCTAGTAATGCTCTCAGCACCTGAGATACTGAGATTCCTGCATGGGAAGACCAGGACAAAATAGTATGTTCTAAGTGCAGAGGAATTTTAATTCAAAACATGGATGCTCTGGCCAGAGATCACATCCAAAGACCTTCTAGGCCTGTGTGATCTGGCTGGAATACAAACATGTCTTTAATCTCGGAGACAGAGTCAAGCAGATCTGAGTTCAAGGACAGTATGGTATAGAGCAAGTTTCAGGTAAAGAAAAGCTTAGGTCCAGACATGCCACACACCTTTAATCCCAAACAATGAAGGTAAAGTTAGATTGTAGAGTTTGAAAAGGACATCTAATTGGGTGGCAGAAAAAGTGACGAATCAGAGAAAGATTTGACAGAATATGATATACCTAACTCTCAGGAGAAGAGATAGAGGAAAGAAAGCTACTTAATGGGCAATGAAGAGAGAAAGAGAGAGAGGAGCCAGGTTTACTGGGAGAGTTTTTTTTTAAGATATTTATTTATTTATTATGTATACAGTGTTTTGCTTACATGTACTCCTGATCACCAGCAAAGGGCATCGGATCTTACCATAGATGGTTGTGAGTCACCATGTGGTTGCTGGAAATATGAACTCAGGACCTTTGGTAGAAGAGCCAGTGATCTTAACCTCTGAGCTATCTCTCCAGCCCCAAGAGGTTGAATGATAGAACAAGCTAGATGCAGGTGAAGGCAGAACAAGCCAGACAGTAAGAAGGAGCCATAATATTAGAACAGATTGCTTGAGTTAGTGTGAGGCCAAGCAGAATAAGTAATTCAGGAGCCAATAGAGAAGCCAAATTGAGTAAGTCAACGGGGAGAGGACTTTGAGCCAGAACAGCTGAATCGAATGATCCAACTTTGAGCTCAAAAAGAACAAAAAGGATAAGCTCACTAAGAAGTAAGTCTCAGAGGCTGAAAAAATCTCTAGGCCTAGGTGAGGTTGTACAGTGGCAGGAAGCTTCCAGAACTAGGCATACTTTAGAGATAAAGGCAGTAGGCCTCTGAGACAACAATTGAAATAGGCAAACAAAAGTTACTATTACCTATCTCTTGTGTCAGTGGAATCCACTTACATATTTTGCTAGGTTTTCATTGTGTCTGTTTCCTTCTAGATATTATTGATTGCATTCTTTGGCTTTTCTAAAAGACTTACATAGTGGGGTAAGGTGAACCCTCATTCTTTATGGTCTGATCCCTAGTCATCATGACTTTATCACTCTGTAACTATGGTACCTATTCTGTAATCACCAAAATTAGGAACTGTAGGATTCCAGAGGTGCCAAACCTACTTGGCTTTGCTCTTACTATAAAATAGAGCTCCCCCCACCTACCTAAGGGTCAGAGACAGACATTCTTGCTAGGATGTTGGCATCTTCTTTATACATGACTCCATTTGAATTCTTCTTATCACAATCACTCTAGAGCAGCCATTATAGGTTTGAAGTTTAATGAGGCTCTCCTCGTGTCCACTGAGGAAACATAAGCATTTTATTTTATGGAAAACAGAAGATCTAGATTTGAGTTGTTCCGTTTCTGAAATAGAAAATACAAAGTCTACAAGTTAGTCTCTTGTGTGTGTGTGTGTGGGGGGTGCTAGCCAGGGGTACACTTGCCTCCTTCTTTGAATCTCAGTCTCAGACGCTCTATTTGCTGGGGACAGGGCATCATGCTGTACCCCATTGTCTGAGTATTATATGCACACTGGTGTCTCACACTTACAAAAGGCTACCCTCTCACCCCAGTCTGGTGTAGTGATGAGACCAGGGAGCTTCACAGAAGTTTGTTCACTGTCATACAAAGTCAGTTGGGCCTCAGTGTTCTGCAGTATCTCATCTTTATGGGTCTAATATTCTCTCCGCATTTGCATAATGGTGCTTGATGAGGATGCAGATAATTAAGGCAGACCCAAATCTGGAATTGTGGGGCGGCTTTCTACCAGCTGAGATTGCCACCTGGTAGAAATCTGAGTTCAGTAAACACAACTAACCACCAAGTATTTGGTTTGTGACCTTGAAGATTATTCCACATCATTGCTTAACACTGTTTCTCCGTTGCTAGAGGATAGTAATTTGGGCAATAGGCATAGCTAGATCACCCTGGGTGAGTGAGATTTATGTCATTGGGTCTATGTATATCCCCTATTCCTGCCACTGTGTTCATGCACTCTGTTTACCTGACCATTGGGCCAGCACTGAAATGGTTAACAAAGAAGCTGGCCAAATCATTCTGGTCTTGGTTGCTTGGTGCCTCTTTGAAGCATGAGCTGTAGTGTAAATTAGCACACAAAGACTCTCCCATCTGGGTTTGTTCCCATAGGCCACCCACAGAGTTCTTCCCAAAGGACCCTTGTTACCTATTTTCTTGTAGTTATTTTCCCTGGTCTCTTGACAATAAGCCAAAATATTCTTCCTCTGCTCCTCAATAAGTATAGCTTGCTGCTATGGTTGGTTATTCTTCCCGCTCAAGTTGTGAGAATTGGTGCTCTGCCTGAAGCTCGGGGACTATCGCTTCCAGAGACGCCCTGAGCGAGTCACAGTGCAACCGCAGTCCACTCCTAACGCTGGCTCCATTTACGGACCACTGTGAGAACCACAGCTGTCTTTTTTCTTCCTTGGCCATGTGGGAACCCTGAAGTGGACCACATCTTTGCTGAGGGAGGGGTGACAATGTGGCTTCCTTGTGCCTTCTTATGCTGCATCTGCCTGATCCTTGGTGTAGCACTTCAATCATACGATGGATGAGTTGCTGAGTCCGCCTCACTGCACAGTTGGCCAGTTCACAGAGGACTGGGTTGTCAGTCATCAGCCACCAATAATCAGCATCGGAAGGAATGAATGACCCGGCTCATTCTTGAAAAGAGACCATCACCTATTTGCTAATGCCAAGAATTCAGGAGTGTCTGTTCATTGGTTTTGTTTTGGAATTTTTATTTGGATAGTTTTTGTTTGGGTATTTTTAACAAATGTAATAAAAGATGTAACTACAAGAAGTTTTTTTTGTTGTTTTTTAGGACATAAAATGATCTGAAACAAAAATGAAGATGGCCTAAGACGATCTGAAATGAAGCCAGGAGACCTAGATTCAAGTCCATGCTTTGTTATTACCTTTGAATTTTATATTGACTAATCATTTCACTTTTTAGAGATGTTTGTCTTATCTCCATTATGAGACAATCAAGAAAGATCATTTTTTTTCTCAATATGGAGTCTACTGAAAAAAAATTCAAGAGCTATTTCCAGTATCTTATAAAGCCTAATGAAATAATTTACCTATCCTTGATAAGGTTGCAGAGAGAGCAGGTGGAGGACAGAGTACTGACAATTTAGACAGGTAAGGGAGCAATTTTAGATAACACTGCACAATGGAAGAATCCTAGAACATCATTATGGAGTAGGTACTGCCAAGGTCACCTGGTCAAATTCACAACAGATATGCAAATCTCCTCATGTCCACTTAAATTTACCTTGTCCCATAGTGTCACCAGTGCCTGCATCTACAGTTCTAAACTTCCTGCAAACATTGTCTACCTTGTCCCTAACCTTTCTGTTAAATTATCCTTCTCTCATCCTAGGATCTTTGAACTAGCTGTTCACTTTTTCTTGAAGTGGTTTGTTTCTTGACCTCTCAGTTCACACTTTTTATTCATTTCTCTATTGAGATATCTTCTCTTTAGAGAGGAACCTCCCTCGTCATTCAATCCATAGTAGCCATCTCATCTTGCCCCACACCTATGCCCTCTTAGTTTGCTAAGACTAAACACTTTCTGGAATTTAAAAAATTTGTTCAATTTGAGAGCAGAAGGAATGATGCTACACGTTTCTTATTGCTACTCTTAAAACAGAGCTTAGAAAAGAAGTGATCAGGTAATATGTGTTCATTCAAAATCTGCTGAAGGGATGGATGAAGGACATTCTGAAATCCAATCTTCTAAGACATTAGCCAAAATATTCAGGATACAGTTCATTATCATGCATATCTGTGTTTTTGTTTTATCTGTTAAAATATTGTTTAAAGCCCAATTATTCTTCTGTGCAACTAAATTCACTTACTTGGATTAACCATTAACTCCCATTCTTTGTCAGCTAGAAAGATCCTGTTTCTAAAGTGTGACTCTTGAGAAGAGAAGATTTACAACAAAGCTTGTAGCAGGTACCAAGTATCATCCAAGCCTGTCACACATTTTACTTTATAAAGAGCATTTTCTTCTGTGCATACACATTTTCTTAGTACAAATAACACATGGATATAGTAACTTAAGGGTTACCTGTGCCCATGGCAAAGTGAGAAGTAGGCTTTTATAATACTTTTGGGTGGATGCTTTCAATATGTCTCTTCATCTTGGCTTTTTATGCAAAACCCAAGAGGTTTCCGAAGCCTGCTGGATAACTTATACACTTTTTTTTTAATTGCTTGTATTCTTGACAATTAAATTTCCTAAAATAAAATAGTAATCAGTTTGTGTTTGATCTTTCTGGGTTATAGAGCCTTACTAGATGCTTGAAGACACTCTAACTTGAGTAATTACAGAGCACTGTTTCCTCAGCGTAATCTAACTCCTGATAAACACAAATTCTCAAGACTGACTCTTTCCTCAACTTCCTTCCCAATTAAACCACCACCAAAAGTGGACTCACTAATTTACTGTCATTCAACAAGAGAGAATTTTCTTATATTTGGTTATTAATAGGCAAAAGTGTTAAGTGCTTATCATAGTAAGTGCTTTTATATAAGGTAACACATTTAATTCTGATACTGTGCTATTATTTTGATCAATCGTTTTATAGATGGAGAAGCTGCTGTACAGGCTAGTTTGAGTAACCTAAGTAGCTGGTGTTTGCTACTTTATGGGTTCTTTCTTCCTCCCTTTTCCACCCTTTTTCTTCCATCCTTTCAACCCTTAACACTAGATAACAGAAAAGGAAAGGCTAGAGAGGAAAGGAAGGAGATCCTCAATAAAGTCAGGGCTCAGAGAGGGGGCAACGCTATCATGGGACAACTTTCTGCTGATTAGGGGCTTCAAGTTCTTTGAGGCAACTTTGATCTTCTCTGCCAGGATATGTAATCATTTCTTCTTTGTGGTCTTCTTCTTCAGCCGTGATTGAAGGAATGTGTTTCTCATATAATTCATGACACATTTGAACTACTGTAGATACTCCCTAGAGCGCTCGCGAATGTACCTCATGTATATAAAGGAGAGGTGAGGGAGCATAATACTTAAGAAGAATGGGAAAAGTGAGAAAAAATGTATGTAAGCTATTTCATCTAGAATCTAATATTAAAACAGGTTTGGGAGATGTACACTCTTAACAGCAGTCGCTAACGTGCCCTGAAAGGAGCCTGGGCTTGGGCTGGTACAGCTTAAACAGTGAGTCTACAGAAGGTCCTGGGGAACACCCCTTTTCTTCTTAGGACTTTGCATGCTCCCCCTTGACACTGTCGGAATAATCATACATTTCAACAATCCATACTGTGATTTTATACAGCATTCAATACCAGGCTCACTGATCTATATACACAGCACTCATGTGTTCCCTTCATCTAAAATGTGCTTTGTGAGTGCTTCCTGCCTCCTCTCCCTCCCCCCTCTCTATCCTCTTTCTTTCTCCCACCCCCAAATCCCCAACACTGTTTACAGAGGTAACTCATTCCCCAGCTCAGCCTCCCCCACCCAGGGGTGCTGCTCACCTCTGCTGGGGCACTCCATGTTCCCTCTCCACCTATCACTGACACCCAGTCCCTCTTAAACTTGTTTGTTCTGCCCTCTCCAGCCCGAGGATCATTGTCTCTGACGCAGTAGATAGGCAGTGTGGCAACAGAGTCATCCTGCTTTGTTTTCTTCGTCTGTTATCACCATCTGTCTCAAGCAGAGGGCCTCCCCCTTCCTGCTTGCTCTTCTTGCTCATAAATGTAACTTTTAAAATCCTTTTTTTTCTTATTATTTTATATAAGCTTTTGCTTCATAAGTCGTATGACTTGGATTATTCCTAAACATGCATTACAATATTTTAAATTCACCCTTGATTGTAGATTCTTTAAGTTCTCCATTCTTTTTTTTAAAAAAAAAAAACACTATTTTCAAATATTTCTGCTCTAAGCAAATATATGAAATCATCTCTCCATAAACTATCATCTAAGACCCAGATCAAATTAAAAGTTCAAGAATAATGTGTGACCATAGAGAAATTTGAAGTATGTCTATTTTTAACTTTCCTTCCAGCCTATCTCTTTTAAGTGCAGAAAAAAAAAGTTGGATGCTACATTGTTTTTGTTATTTTGTTTTTTTTTTGTTTTTTGTTGCTGTGGGTGTTTTGTTTGTTTGTTTTAACTTCCCTTAAATTGAAGCCTACACCATCACCTCTCCTTGTTTCCAGATCTGTAGACTTGCTACAAGCCCTACTGAGACTTTCCGTATTCTGCGCACCAATCCTTACAATAAATCTGTCATATCTAATATATTCCACATGATATTTGATACTTATATTTTATATATTTTTCTTAGTTTCCCAAAATAGACTAATCATTAGATGTGAAATAAGTAGATGGTGCCAATGTGCATCCCAGCTATGGAAATAGTAGTGACTGAGGAGCTTCGGAGTGCCTCAGAGGCACTGACAGGACTTACTGCTGGATTGGTTACAGATTGTGAAAGAAGAATCAGGGATTCCCAAACCTGTCATTTCTTTTAAGCAGTTAGGTAGATGGTAAATCTGTTTATTGAGAAACGAAGGAGTCTGGAATAGCAAATTTTAAAAGGGAGTTACCAATTCTGACCAGTCACATTTGTGTGAGTTCAGGTTTACTAGATATCCAGAATGAAGTGTCACGTAGACTGTGGAAGCTCAGCAGTGGAAATAAGCTGACCATATAAATTTGAGTTATTTGCTAAAGCTGGCCTGGGGACCGGTTGAAATGGTCCGTATGAGATCATACTTGGTTAAGAGAGCCAAGGAGAACGTCTTCAGTCATCAAAACACTTAAAGGTCAGGGGAGGAGGGGAAGGTAAAGGTCAGGGTATGAGGAGAAACAGCCCAAGAGGCTACAGACATCTGATATTCAGGGAACCACATTGCCAGTGGGGTGTCAGGAAGGGGCACCAAGCACGTGGCATCAATTGTTAAGAATTTCAGTGAGACGACCTCAGAGAAGCAGCTATTAGCTTTAGGAAGATGACATCATCAGTGAGCTAGGGCCCATTTTATCAGTGAGGTCAGAAGGAATTCTTATTAGAATGAGTTTTAGATCATGATGGGTGAATGAGTGGAGACAAGAAGGGCAAACGATGTCCCATTTTTCCTGCAAGGGACAGCAGAGAGGTAAGTGGTAGCTGAAATACTAAGTCAAAGAGACACTTGTCTGTCTGCCTGTTTTCTGGATTGTCTTGGTGGATAAGCAAAAGAATGTTTCAGTTTGAACAGATTCAACAAAGTGGAATCGATAATGGTATAGAAACAGAAAACAGGATAGTAAAAGTTCCATTAAAAAGGAAAATGAAAGGCAGTAGGTAGAAATGTTGGGCTGAGGTAGGAACAGTGACCTTTCTGTTGGGTGTAGTCTGAAGGGAATCAATGAATCCATGTGGACATAAAGACACTGATGAAGTTGTTTTTATTAGTGGAGAACCAGGTTACAGAAAGCAAAGAAAGAGGATGTTAAAAAATCTTAAATCCTGCTTGGGTTTGGCATGAACATCTTCATCTACTTTTGTGGCCTGTGATTCCGATGCAATTTAATTTTCATAGCTTTCATGAAAATGTCATTCCCTTCATTTATCTCAAACCAGTGGCGGTGTTGCCTGCAGAAAGAGAAAATCTGTCCCTAGCCCAAGCTGTCTAGTCTCTCTGCAAGGAGAAGAGGGTGTCTGGCCCATAGAGAAAAAAGCTTCTTGGGCCAGACAACAAAATTTACAGGATTTTCTTTCCTGTAACAGTATGGTCACCTGATCAATTAGATGTCACCAACCATGAGCAAGTGATATTTACAGAACAGCTGGATTTGACCTGACCAAGTCAGAAGCCCGGAACGATCCACAGCTCTCCCCACTGCTAATCAGAAGTGAACTGACTGAGAACTTATGAAACAGAAATTTCCATGTCAACACTTTCAGGACACTGGACCCTAAAGGCATTCACATAGTCACTATTTGTTTGTTTTTATGTGTTAAACTTGGACACAATAACATATTTGAATTGTAATTAGTTAAGATTTTACCCCTTTTTTGGCTCTGACTTGTCCTTTAGCCCATTTCCCTCTGGACATTGTACCAGGCGCTGTTGAGGTCTAAGGGGAAACAGTTTTAGAGATCATTTCACCTTGGGTACAGTAGGATGACCTTATGCTGTCCACGGTCATGCCTGTAGGTGATTAAGTTACTGCTCATCGTTCTTGCAGGAGTAGCTTCTGGGAGGCTTTACCGTGACACAGTTCAGGACCTCCCCTGGCTGTCTTGAAACAGGAGTAGTCTCGGTTAGTCTACAGAGGACAAATGCTTACAATCAAGCATTCCAGAAATGAGCCCAAGGAAGAGTCTTCCAGTCTTTAGGTAGATAATGACTAGCAGGTGTTAATTGAATGTTACAACAATCTGGCTAATCCTGGCACACCAGAGACAAAAGGAGGTCCGCTCAAAATGGATTTCCCTTTGCATGTATAGTCAGTACTGTGAGATGTGTAGTGGTGGGCACTCTACAGTTTTCAGATGAAAATTATATGGCATAGAATTTATCAAAACTGCTATATATACAGCAAAAGCTGAAAGCTGCATCAACAGAAAGCAAGTGTTTCCATTTGTGATGTCATGAGTCTTAAATATGCCAAACCTCAGTAATACAAATCACAAATGTTCACAATCAGGCCAGAATGAATCCTGAGTCATTACTCCAGTCCTTATTCAGTGAAGGAATTTGCAAAAGTCATTGTCATATAAATGGCAAAAATCAGAGTTTACTGCCAGAACCTTTAAAGCAATTGATTGATTTGGTTAAAAATAGTGTTGTTCTGTTGTTGTTGTTTTGAGGATTTGGTAATATTTATAGTATTTGGCAGCTTTAAGAAAACTGTAATTTATTGTGGCTTCTTTTCTCATCTGAATGAAGTACATTTTATCTACTTTGGTATGAGTAATTTTGAGTTTCTTTCTTTAATATGATCATACAAAACCTGGATCCGGTCAAATTCATTCCCGCTTTTACAAACACATCTGGTCTATGGAAAAACTGTTCTTTCAACCTCAAAATATGTGCTAAGTGTGTATTCTTCTTCCTATCTCTACTGTCATCATTGCTGTGCTAACTGACTTTGCCTCTCTGTCCCAGAAAAAATATTCTGCTTTCCTGTAGCCAAGTTTGTTGGTTTCTCTGCATGTTTTCAAGACTTTGTGGCCTTGCTTTGAAAAGTTTGAGGTTTTTTTTTTAAGTCTTTTAATTTTCTATTGATATTTTTATCTTATAATTTTGGCAATTTTATCTTTAGACGAAGTAGAAAGCATTTGTGCTACTTTAGGTACTAAGCAGTAATGCTAATATTTAAGAGATTTTTTTTAATCAAATCAAAATGTCAACTTCATTATTTTATTTAATTTTTAAATCAATTGTGGTTTATTATTAAATTATTACATTGTGTTTTAATAAGAGTAAATTTATAATATTTTCATGTCTGAAAACAATTTACTCTTGATAATATTTTTAGGTAGAAATTAATTGCATGGTCTTTTTGCATAAATACTTAATAAGTATTTGATCAGTTGGGGGAACATCTGTTGAAAATATGATTTGAACTGAAATAAATTTATGTAGTAATACAAGAAATCATATCTTTCCATTTTCTAGGTCTTGTTTTATGTCTTTTGATAAAATGCTTTCATTTTCTTCATTTACATCTAATTTCTGTCCCCCTTCCTCTCTTTTTTTCCAAATTTGAAGTAAACTTCATTAAATAATGGCCAGGTCCATACCCGGAATTTTAAAGTGTGGTCTAATTCCTGTCTTCTTAGATTTATTTTCAGTAATTTTTTTATTATACTTATGGTGGGACATTTTTCCATTCCAGTTTCAATTGTATAACATGAATAGGAAAGAAGCTATTAATTTCATATCTCACTTTTCTTATGAACAAATTCTCTTATTAACTATAAAAGAATAATCTTGTATATTCTAAGTACATTATCATATAACCTTCAAGGAAGGATTTTGTTTTAATTTTTATTTTTAAACTGTTTCTTTTATTTTTTGGTTTTATACTCTACACAGTTTTTCTAAGAATAGTGATAGCATCAAGAAACCCTGACTTGTAACCGAAGAAATAAAAAAATATATGCTGAATATATATAATTATGGGTTTAGGTAGAGATACTTTTAAGTCTTGCTTACACAATTCTAGGTAATGAATTGTGTCCTCCTGAATTTCATATTTTGGCTATTTAACTTCCATACTTCTGTATTGGATATAGGGCTTTTAAGAGTATGGTTAAAGTTTAATATATTCAGAGGGTGGATCAGTCAATGTCCAGTAGTACTGTACATCAAAGCTCTCTTCCTCTCTTCCATAGGTGACAGAGCTGGAGGGTGGGCATGTGATGTCAGAGAGAGGACCCTCGCCAGAATCCAGCCATGCTACCACTCTGACTTCAGGTTTCCAGCTTTCAGAAAATGACAGACTGTTTGATATTTAAGCTACCCAGTCCATGGTAGAACTGACTAACGCAGTCACACTCAGTCTGATAAACTCAGTCCTGCAAAACCATAAAGGATGGCACAGTCATGACATTGCCATCTAACCCAGTGGTTCTCAAACCCATTGAGCAGTAGCTGATGACAGTTTTGCTTGTCATAGGTGCAGAGAATGGAAGCCGGGTGGGAGGAGAGGCGGTCTACTGGCAATTCACAGCAGAGGCCAGTTGCATTGTTGGAAGTCCCACAATGGGGGTGGGGGGGAGCCCTTCATGATAAAATGTACAACTCCAGTCTCAGTAGTGGCAAATTTAAAAAGCTTTGCTTCCCCAAAGCCCTGGTAACCCTCTACCAATGGGAATACTATTAGTAGAGTTTGAAATGTGCTCTAATGGCTCATGTGTTGAAGACTTGATCTACAACCCACCAGGATTTAGAGGTGAGGACTCTGACTTCACCAGTGGGTTCGTGCATCAATGGATTCATTCAGTAGGTACATAATCTGATGGACTATTGGGAAGTGATACAAAGTTATAGGTGGGATCAGGTTGGGGAGGATATTTTTGGGGCTGCATCCTGCCCTGTCTCCTTGTCTTTCTGCTCCCCGATCATCGCAAAGTTTCCCGACTCATCCTCCTCAGGATATGTGTGAGGTCATGGCCACTGGAGCAGTAGATCCAGTTATTATACATTAAAACCTCTGAAATGGAAAATAAACTTTTCTTTCTTTAAGTGGCTTGACTCGGGGTTTTCTTTTCTTTTCTTTTTTAACCTCTGTGACAAAGATGCCTGACACAAGGAGGGTACGGGGAGAGGATGCTCTGAGCCTAACTAAAGAAAGGACAGCCTCTGTCTGAGAAGGTGGGCCTGGCCAGACTAAGACAGCAAAGAATTGGCTCCTGTTGACCTGTATCTGGGAGCAGGACCACCAGCTCTACCGGATCTTGGAGTGAGGTCAGTAGCAGGGCTTTGCACTGAACCACATCCAGCTGAGTAGAAGGGTCCCAGACTTCTCAGCCTGGCAGCTGGGAGCACAGGTAAAACACAGACTGGACACAAACTGGACACAGAAACAAACCATTTCCTTCATTGCAAGGGGTGAATCCCCCCATTCCACCTCCTTTCTGGCTCCTAAAACACAGTGCGTTCTCTTCTCTTACCAGCTTTCCCAGATTGGCTTAAATATGGCTGGTGAATTTTATCAAGTGACTCAAGGATGATCATGGACCCAACCAATATGATTTCCTTGCTCTAATAGTTATGTACTGAATTATCCTGGTAAGTGCCTTCTTTTCAAATGGTAACTCCTATTCTCTCTCTCTCTCTCTCTCTCTCTCTGTGTGTGTGTGTGTGTGTGTGTGTGTGTGTGTGTGTGTGCACTGCTTACTGAAATTGGGCCTTGAGCAAACATGGTATAACTACCACAGAGTTAAACTCCTAACTTCAGATGATTTGGCTTGCTACCTGTCATCATGTTTTTATAATGCAATTATAACTTTAGTTAGAAGGTCTTTATGCTTTTCTTCCAGACTAGAATTTATGGACCAAAGGCAATTATCTACTCATTAGTGGTGAGAAAGAAACATCTCTAACACCTCTTCTTGTAAATGACTGATCTTTAACTGCTGTGATTTGTTCCATGCTTACCTTGTGGAGTCAGTTTGGGTCATTTTTGCTTTTTAATAGCTTTTGGATTGTTTTTGCCTCCTCCTGCATAATCTAGTGGCTAAGCTGTTTAAATATGAAGTTAAATCATGCCACCAGTTCTTTTAATCCCAGTAAACAACTTAAAATGAAACTGCTTTAACTGTTTTGAAGAAGCCTAATTGTCTGTCCTGCCCACTGCAGCTCATCATACTGGTTGGGTCCATTGCACACTCCTTGTGCTGTCCCTTCAAGATTTTCTTGTTTCAGAACTCAGGTTTCAAAATTTGCACCTAAGAATCATATCCTGACTCCCCGATCCAAATAGAATTTTTTCCCATCCTAGTGCTGCTGCTATCCAAGGTAGCAGAGATGTTCTTTTCAAGCTGTCACAGAGGATTCATGTCGTAGTTGAAGCCAGGCAAACATATCTTCCTCTGAACGTAAACATCAGGAAGAGAACAAGTTGATCATTCAAGAGAATTATCTACTCCTTCTGCCTTTGCCAAGAGTACATGGCTTCAGAGCTCAAAGGATAAAATACAATCTGAAGTTAATTTTCTAAAGATAATGTATTTATGCCACTGTGAATTTAACTCCTTTATAGTCTCTGAAAACTATTGTTTATATTTAATTATATACATATCCAAAGACTATTTTAGAATTATAGCCACATAAAGATTAGTATAAATACAAGAACACTAATGTTGAAAGAGGAGGAAAAGATAAATTATATATATACATTTTTATCAAGGTATCAACTACTTGAAAAAAATGTTTGGTCTCTCTAAATAGCTTGCTGAGAAATACTATTTGGCAGGATAATTCTCAATCTGGCTTATGTTGCCTGTCATAATTTTACAGAGCCCAGCATTTTAACATTTTTAAACATTTTCCCAAAGATATTTAATGATAGCGTTATCTTTCTTTAAAAAAAACCAGTCAATAGAATGCATGTAAAAGGACTAGTGAGAGAATGCTAAGGAAATTAAAGCATGGATGAAAAAAAAAATTCAATGCAAGCACAGTAAAGAAACGGAATCCATTCACTGTTACTAAATGGCGGTGTCTTTTGAAAGAAAGATTCCATTTACTGAGGATACTTGACAGTATTATCAAATGCAGTGAATTTGCACTGCTTGTAGAGCTTTAAAGCGGAAGTCACCCTGGACATCAAAGTGTCAAACACAAATGTCAACTCTCCAGTAAGTGGCAGGACATTCAGCACAGGTTGCTGTATTTCTAGCTGTGCAGTACTGGTGGAGACAGCATTTCTTAACACTTTTACCAATGCAACTTTCCTGGGGGTTAATGATGAAGATATTGATGCTGGAGAAGGAAACACTTCGGCTTTGAAGTGATGAGAGCTGCATCTCAGTGATCAGCCAAAGAGGAAGAGCGAGCTACAACAGATGCTGCCCTACCAACTCACAATCATGCTAGGGAGCTGACAAGTTGTTCCTCCAAAAACATCAAGTAAGATGAGATAAAAGCAAATGTTTTTGCTATCAAGACATAGACATTTGGTCGGAGCAATAAAATAGGCTCAAATGCCAGAAAAAAAAAATAATAAAGAAAATGTGGAATGAGTAACTTCCAAAGTTATGGAAATAATGTGACTGTGTCTTACTACAGGATAAAAATTGACAGGATTCCTAAGCACGTACAGATGGAAGCACTGTGCTAACAGACCAGAACAGCTCGCAGAGCAGAGGCATGGTTAGAAGCCCAGAATAGCCTGGCTGTAGCCAGGAATTCTGTTTCAAAACAATCACATTGTATATAAAATGTGTATACTTGTGGCTAGTTTCCCCACAGTGGTGACTGGTCGTCTGTAAGCAGTAAAGATTCCCCTATAGAAATAGTTATGTGTTTGAATGATGGCTAAGTTAGGCTTTGAGTATAATCTAGGTATAACATTCTACCCCTTCATTGTTAATGGGCTTCTGGCTAAAAGAATAAAATCTCTGTATTAAGTAAAACTAACATGATGTTTGAAAAGGGCATTCACAGTTTTCTCCTAGCATACAAGTGAATCCTATTTTCTTTGGTTAAGAATCTGATTATTAAAATTGCAAAAGATGCGACTAGAAAACCAAAAAGTGGGTATCATAGGTTTCTTAATATGAAAGTTAAGCAGATAGAAGAGTGTGATGAAATGGACTAGACAAGATGGGAAAGCTAGGGGGGAATGGAAGAAACAGGGTCTCCACAGTGACAGTGTTGTGAAATGGCTTGGTCTATAGTCTGGACAGCCTGGGCTATAGCGTGGTTCCTTAACAGGAAGCCGTGTAACAGTGCACAAGCTTCTTAATCGAACATTCAGGCTAATGGAGCAACATAGGACATGGCAAACGATGAACAAAAGGATGACTACAGCTGATGAGGCTGCAGCAGGACAGTAGGCATTCAGGGCATTGTGGAGGTTGGTATTTAAGTCATGTCATAACAGCTATTATCTTACTATATGTGTGTGGGTTTTTGACTCACTCCTTGTAGGTATGTTTATGTACCACATACGGTGCTCACAGAGGCTAAAAATCAGCATCAGATCCCCGCAAAATGCAGTTACTGACGGTTGTGGGCTGCTATGTGGGTTCAGTTGAAGCCAGGTCCTCTGCAAGAGCAACAGATACTCTTAACAGTGGAGCCCTCTCTCCAGTCCAGCCAGCTGTTTGTGATACGATACCTCACATCATTTTTACACATGTGATTCCTTGACTTTCTGTAAACAGGTATCTTTAAAAACCCAAGCAGGTACTAATGCCTATGCACTCCCCTCAGACTCTGAGGCATGGCCTGTGCTTTGTGACATTAAAAGACCTACAGATCAGGTCGCTAAAATGGCTCCATGGCCTGTGCTGCTTGGTGCTATGCCTAGAAACCTGAGATAGATCCCTGAGATCCATTCAGTGGGAGAAAAATCAATTCCTAATTCCCACAAGTTGTCCTCCTAACACTACACACACACACACAGTGCATACATTAAATAAGCAAATAAACAAAATTTTAAAAAGTTAAAAGATCTTCACACAACTGTAACCTGCAACAGAATTTAGGAACCACGGCCTTATGGCAATCATGTGAGCTAAGAATTAGCATATCCATTTTAAAGTTCAGGAAATAGAACCAAAATATTAGTTTACTCAAGATCACATGGGTAGTGATCAGCATAGGTAAACTGGTCTTGATACACATAATCTTTTTTTAATTTTAATTTTATTTTTATTAATTACAGTTTATGCACTTTGCATCCCAGCTATAGCCCATTCCCCATCCCCTCCCAATCTCACCCTCTTCTTCTCCTATGCCCCTCCCCCAGTCCACTGATAGGGGAGGTCCTCCTCCCCTTCCATCTGACTCTAGTCTCTCAGGTCTCATCAGGACTGGCGTCATTGTCTTCCTCTGTGGACTGGTAAGGCTGTTCTCCCCTTGCATGTAATCTCTTATGAAAATTATCAGCCTGAGTTACAAAGTAGCATGTAGATCTAATATTAGTTTTTACTTAAAAGTTAGTCATATGTTTAAAGACCATAAATAGATTTATGAAATATATTTGTCAAAATAACTTGGGAACAGCATTAAAAGTAAGATTTATTGTATTTTACAGGTCTTTTTGGGGGAAGGTGGTGACATTTCTAAATATTTGCATGTATGTACACATATAGCATATTTATAATAAGAGGAGATCAGAAATCTCAGGAGTAAATACACTTATATATTCTAGAGTGAGCACTTTTATTTATAGTGGCTGAAGAGCACCCATATGGCAATATGGACAAGGTAGAAGGCCTAGGATTCAAAGTCCTGAGGAATAGCTATCTGTTACATAGTTTGAGAATTACTATAGGCTTTATATCAATCACAAAGTAGTAAAAACTGCTAAGTCTTTCTTACGCTCTGATGTCTCAAGTCTGATATGTTTGATTTGTTTTATTACCATCTTAGCTTTAGTCCCGAATAGGTCATGACTTAACACTTCCATAGCTTTCAATTAAACTCTTAGATGTGTCTATCAGTACTACCTGTGTATGTCTGCAACAGTGTCCATAAGGCTCTACTAAACCGTTAAAAACAACAATGGCTAGACCAATGGCTCAGTGGGTAAAGTGCCTGCCGCACGAGCATGATGACCTGAGCTTGCATCCCAAGCACCCACTTAAAAGCTGAGCATAGTGCCCCATGCCTGTGATCCAAACGGTAAGGAGGCAGAGATGGGAGGAGCGCTACAGCTTACCAGACAGCCAGTGTAGCCAATTTGGCAAGCTCGTGGTTCAGTAGAACATTCAGTTTCAAACAATAAGGTGGGGAATGATTGAGGAGAGCAAGCAATATTGATCTCTGGCCTCCACAAACACACACACACACACACACACACGTACTCAGTACACACACACAGAGAAGGGGGAGTGAGAGAGACAGACAGACAGACAGACAGACAGAGAAAAATGAGATTTCCATTCACTGCTAAATAGAAGTTCAAGCTTCTTAAGTAAGCGCTCCAGACTTTCCACACACTGACCCTTTCTTATTTGTCTAGCTTTTTCATCTCGCCATATTTGTAAAACATGGTTATTCTCAAATGCACTGTTATTTATCCATATCAAGCATTTTAAACAGTTCTCTTCCTCTGCTTCAAATCTGCCCCTTCCATCACTTCTCAGCTAAGAGGTTTCACAAAAGATCACTAGAAAAGGTAAAGTCCATACAAATTTCCCACTTGAGTTTAGCAGTCCCATGACATTATCTCTACCTGGAATGTAGCTTGCTATTCAATAAACATGGGACACACACACACCGCAATTCATTTTTAAATCAAGAGATCGTGTACTCCAGTATCATACAATTATCAAATATGAATCTATTATTTTCAAATAAATGGATATGAACTTTGAAAAGATCCTTTCTGTTAAGATTGCAGTAAAATACATAATTGCCATTTCAACCATTTTAAGTATATAGTTCCATGTCATGAAATATATTCTCACTGTTTCACAATCATCATAATCATCATCTATTTCCAGAGCATTTTTCATTCCGCAAAGCTGGAACTTGGTGCCCGCTGGCTGGTAGCTCCTCTTTTCTTCCTCGCTGTGACCCTGTGATAAGCACTTTCTCTGTTTCTGGATCTTACTCATGTAGGAACTTCACCCAGGTAGACTCATACAGTGTTTATCCTGTTGTGGTTGGCTGAGTAGTTGGATAGCACAGTGGCAAGTTTCTTCCACTCTGAAGCCTGTGTCAGACTTCCTTCTCAATAACAAACAATATTCCATCATAGGTATGTACCTCATTCTGTTCCTCCACAGTCTGTTAGTAATCACTTGAGTTGTCTCCACATTTTGCCCCGTTGTGAATAAGGCCATTAGACATATAGGGGCATGAATATCTTTTCGAGTCCTGGCCTTAGGTTCCTTTGGGTATGTAGATAAAAGCAGAATCACTGGATCATAAAATAATTGTTGTAAAGTGTTGAGGGACAGCTACACTGTTTGCATATGGACAACACCACCTTGCATGCCGTCAGTTGTGCCTGAGCATTCTGCTCTCTTCCTAGCTTCATCCCGTCTGACTCTCTCTGGGGTTTGGCAGTAGCTGTCCCAATGGGTCTCAAGTGGATCTTGTGCCTGTTTTGGATTTAAACGGAAGTTACAAAATCAATTGTGTGGGCTGAGGAGCTAACTCAAACTAGTGACGTGGACCTTATTGTGATGCTCTGTAGCAAGGTACAGTAAACATTGGGTCTCTAGGAGATAGTGAAATGAAATGGCCACTCTCGTGTTCCATCTTAAGATGTACAACGCTAGTAAAGGTTTGAAGACAGAGGTGAGACTCTAGGTTGCCACATTATTTCCACTTACTGAACTTGCTTGTTTGGTTTTATGCTTATCAGGCCATGTACTACTCCATGGCCTCTGCATGGTAAGGTCTTTGCCAGGTCTCTAGGATGCCAATATTTACACTGCGCTGATCATGGTTAACTGTGTGTCGATAGCGCAGACAGAACCAAGTGTAATGTGAAGGGCCCTAAAGGAGTGTAGTCTAAACTTGAATATTCTATTCCTAGCGTGCAAGAGTGACAGCGCCACTGTAAAAGAGTTGACTTCTCTGGATTAAAGTGCAGAACCTGGGGGTGCTGGAGAGATGGCCCAGTACTGGCTGCTTTTCCAGGGGACCTGGGTTCAATTCCCAGCACCCATGTGGCAGCTCACAACTGTCTGCCTTGTAACTCCAGTTCCAGGAGATTTAATACCCTCACACGGACATAAAAGCAAAACACCAATACCCTTAAAAATAAATCTTTGCCTCCACCACTTGGGAGGCAGAGGCAGGTGGATCTCTGTGAGTTTGATGGTCTACAGAATGAGTTCTATGACAGCCAGAGCTACACAGAAAAACCCTGTCCCAGGAAGAAAAAAAAGTACAGAAGCTACTAGACAGGCTGTTCAAAACAGAATACCTTGGAAAAAGTAATGATACACTAAGCTATTATCAGAGATTGGGAACATACCAGGGCTCCTTTTTTTTTTTTTTTTAGTCCACTGTTCTGCAGAGTTCTCAAAGAACAAGATTTGATAGTTGACATTCTATAGTGACCCAGCCTTGAAGAGAAAGTAAGCCTGGGATAATCAAAGGTAGGATTCTGGGAAACCAAGTAAAATAAGAGCAAGGAAGACTAGAAGATGTGTGCTAAGAGAAATAGAAGCTTGAATTTTCATGTATGTCTTTTATAAAGCTGGCAGAGTCAGCCATGCTAAGATCTGTATTTGGGACTCCTTAGGTACATAATTCACTAAAGAGACTAGGAACTTACGACATGAAAGCAAAGTGCTTCCCTAAAAAATCCTTAAGAGGATTTTTTTGTTGGTTTGATTTGTCTTTTGTTTTTCAAGATAGGGTTTTTCTGTGTAGCCTTGGCTCTCCTGGACTCTAAAAGTAGACCAGGCTGGCCTTGAATTCACAGAGATCCACCTGCCTCTGCCTCCCTGAGTGCTGGGATTACAGGTGTGGGCCACTGTTCTGGCTAAGAGGATCTCTTGCAGGAGTTATTGGGAGGTGGGGAATCTGTTGAACATAGACCACCTGCTAATGCATTCTCACATTACCTCATTTAATCTTTGAACGATTACTGCCTTATAGATGGAAAATTCTACCTGCTTTTCCATTGGACTTTTACCTCCAAGTCTTCTCACTAGGAAAATCAAGTACATTTCTATGCTCATGGAAACCAAGCCCAAATCCTGAAAGACACTACAGGTGCCACTGAGAACAAATGTATTCCTTATGGTAGCGTGCTTAGAATTTCATAGCCCAAACAAACATGTTACTTTCAAAGTTAAATAATAATTATAAAATGTTTTATGTTAAAAGGAAGTGTACAAGAGTTAATCTTTTCATTCAGAAGAGACTAAATGGGAGCCCAGATTTTATCCCATCCTGATTGGCTGCCCTTTGGCGACTCACTCAACCCATCCCAGTCTCAATTTTCCCATTTGCACAGTGGGAAGAGCCTCAAAAAGTTGCAGTTTCTGAGGCCTTGTGGAGGTACACACCTTGAATTCCAGCACTTGAGAGGCAGAGGAAGGTAAGATGGTTAAGTTCAAGGACACCTTGGTCTACAGAGTTCCAGAACAGCCAGGGCTACACAGAGAAACATGTCTCAAAAAACAAACAAACAAACAGCAGTTTCTGGGGCTGAAGGGCTGGTACGGTAGTTGAGAACACTTGCTGCTCATGCACAGGACCCACATTCATTTCCTACTGCCCATATCAAGTGGCTCAAGACTGCCTGTAACAGCAGAACCAGGAGACACCACCTTCTTCTGGCCCCTACAGGCACACACATTCACATAAGTTTTTAAAAATCTCTTTTTTCTTAAGATATAGTTTCTGTTTCTGTATTCCATGTCATTAACGCCTTCGTGGTTGTCTGAGCACATTGTCACCACATCCCCAGGCATTGCATCCATGTCCTGGGCAAGGACAGAGAGGGGGAAATAAAGATGGCTCACTACCACAAAACCCACAAGCCTTTATCTTGTCCACAACTGTGATACGTGATGAGCTTTAGCATCAGGGGGTCGGAGGAAGTATATTTAGAAAGGTGGTTGTTACTCCAGCAAAACTGGAATCTCGTTATTAGGAAGGAGGAGAGAATGATATTAGGTAGGCAACCAGTGTCGTCTTCCACAAACATCATTAAAGGTTATGAAGTAAATCATAGAGGGTCATCCGCTACTTCTGGCTTGTATACTCTGCCCATTACAGATTGTGACTCCACTGGGGGTGGTACATCAGACATCCTGCATATCAGATATTTATACTATAGTTCATAAACAGTAGCAAAATAACAGTTATGACTTTGCAATGAAATAATCTATGGTTGTGGTCACCACAACATGGGAAATGGTATTAAAGGGTCATGACATTAGGAAGGTTGAGTTCCACTGCTTTACAGTAAGAACAGTTGTTTTGGGACTCAAATTCTTCAAACAGATGGAGTGGACATTGACCTAAAGAGGGATTGGGACAGGATGGATAAAGAGATTTGTGCAAAAGGGAGGAATGGGGTGAGATGTTGATGGGGGACGAGAGAGAGGGAAGGGGAGGGGTGAGGGTTGAGAATACAGAGGCATCTGAACAGGTAAACTGAGAAGGAGAGATGTAAGTTGACAATGAGCAGTGGAGTTTGAGCCTTATATTAAAAGACTGAGAAAGCCCACGGTAGACGGAGAGCAGAAAAGCGAAATGTTTCTATAACAAGAAATTTCATATTTGTTGTCACACTGAGACTCTTAATCTCTTTCCAAGCTGAGTCAATACAGTTATCGACACTTTCCTGCTAGGCACCTCCAGGGCAGCACGCCAGCGAATATGAATAGATTGCTGGAGCATGATTCACCATTAATTAACAGTATTATTCTTTTTAGTGATTTATAAAAGACAAAGGAACAATTACCGTTTAACTAGAAATCTGGCTAGATGTGCCTCTGTTTTCTCAGTTGTTTCAGCTGCTGGTATCTCCTGAAAAGCTGGAGGGGCATGACTAAAAACCTAAGCTAACTCCCTTCGGGACAGGGTCCATTCGAAAATATCCCGTCACCCAGTGCATCAGGCAGTGCCAGGTCTTCACTTTGCTCTGGTCAACTGGTGAGTGTGACACACGTGACTGTCTCTCAGAGGGCAGGAGCAAGAGTCTCCATTGCTTTTCTGAAATATTTTTGGCTCGTGTTTAGTGCTGTAGGGAGTGTCATTATTCCAAATCAAAAAGTTATCTTGAAAGTCAGGAACTGGTTCTTTCTAATACTTCAGAAAAAAAAAGATTAGTTTTGCAAGATGCCTCCTGTTCTGATATTTCAAGAAGCAGCCTTTTCATGATCCTGCTTGAATCTTACATGCTTTCTCTTTCTATAAACTTAGAGTTTTGATGCTACTCCATTTCCTGATCACTCGGCTTGAGACTTAACTTGAATATACATTTTCTTTCTATTATTCATTTGACTTTGCTTTTTGCTACAGAAATTACAACCATCATTCAATTTTGGAAGCTTCTCCTCCCCTGGCTTCCTTTATTCTCTGACAATAATTTTATATGAGAAAGTTACATTTTGTGCACACATTTTTCATATTTTTTAGCAACTAGCTTTTATGTAGTTTATGTAAAAGGGTTAATTTGTCTGCCTTGTTTAATCTCATACTAAAGTTTTTACAAAAATAATTAGTTACAAAAAAAATGGCTCAGTAGTTTAGATTACTTCTTGTTCTTTCCAAAACCCATCACAACCACCAGTAACTTCAGTTCTATGGGATGTGATGCCCTCTTTTGACTTCTGTGGCACTGCACACACATGGTACACATACATGCATTCAACAAAGCAGCTACTTACACATGTGTGAATAAATGTGTGAGCATGTGTGTGTACATACATGTTGTGGCATGCACATAAAGATCAGAAGACAACTTACAAGTCAATTGTCTATTTCTGCCATACGGAACTCTGGGACAGAACTCAGGTCACCAGTCTTTATTGGATGTGCCTTTACCGACGGAGTAAGCCATCTGGACAGCCCATACTGAAGTATTTTGATAATAGCTGGTTGTACTGAAAGCAGAATGACTAATTCACACCAACTTGCAGTACATCACAGTTGAAAAGATGAGCCATGTGAAATATAAGTTCAGTACTTTGAGAATTTAAAGGGGCATATGAATTCTCATCTATTTGTTCTCCTTTAAATAAATATTTATCAGAAATCACAACACATGGATATCACCTTTATAAGAGTTTGCCATTGATCTGTGTGACTAAAATTGCAATATTGTTTCAATACAAGTGTAACCTATTTAAGAAATCACATGTCTTCCACTGTAGAATGGGTCATGTGCTGCATGAGGGTTTGGTCATCCACTGCATACACCATGTTGTAGAAGATGCCACTGCTAATGTGGAAGCCATGTTAGTAGGTACGCTCTAGCATGTTTGCCCATGTTTGCTTCATGGTAGCATGAAGAAGCCACCAAAGGATAGACTTCTCGGGATAAGATTCTTGCCATTAAGAATGCTAGGCTATACTTTAGTAACAGATATTTACATTTTGGGGCATGTATAAAGTCATTTCTGAAAAAGTCTTAGTAAAAACAAAATATCAAATTTCCTTCATAAAATAAAAGCTACAGGAAACAAGAAACTCCCAGAAAAATAGGGGCTGAAGAGATTGTCCGGTGGTTAAGAGCATGCTGTCTTCTCCAGGCAACCCACGTTCAAACCCCAGCATCTTTGTGAGAGACCACCACCTGTAATCCAAGTTCCAGAGGATCTGACATCTTCTTCTGGCCTCCAAGGGCATTGCAGGCATGTGGCACATAAACACATAAAATAAACAATTCTGTTTTTAATGATAGAAATTGAAAAAAGAAAGATCAAGTTTTTTCCAGGGTTGAAACTCAAAAAGAAAATCTTCTTTAGGAGAGAGAAATCTGGATTATATAGTTAGTTCTCTTCCCCCCCCCTCAAAATTCATTGGTCTATTGATGTCTATCTCTAATTAATGCCCCTACCACAAATTTGCTTCTCTCTTAGCAGACCCAAAGCTGTGATTTTTCAGTATTAAGAAACAGAGAAGGACTGAAATACTTCAGTGTCTCATCACTTAAGTTTTATCAAAAGAGTAGAAAATCAAAATCAAAAAGAGTGGATAATCGAAGAAAAACCAGATGATCTGACTCAGAAAAATGTGGCTTCCCTATACTGGAAAGGACAGTACAATTTTGTGGAAGCCTGTGGAAGCAGGGAAAAGCTAGCTTCTCTATCAGAAATAAAAATCCCAAAAGTCAGACACCACGAATGATCTCAGAAGTCAGACACAATGGATGAGGACTCCTTGCTCTCTCCTGGTTCATACCTGGTCTCTCACTCAGCTCTACCTTCTAAGACTTCAGTGTTCGAATGTAGCATACCAGATGAGTCAGGAACCCCTGTGTGTTGAACGCTGGATGATTAGGATGAACCATGTTGTAATTGTTTTAACAGAAAGTGCTAGAAACACAGGAAGGGGTAAAAAATAAAGCAAGACTATACCCCACAGGCTTGGGTGATTTTAGGTAGGATCCACTGCATACATTGGGGTGATTTGGGGCAGGATCTACTGTACCACAGATGGATGTACCAGGTGCTACATCCTCCTAACACTTTAAAATTTGGCAGATTTTCCTCATGAGATTGGAGGTCTTTACTGGGTCTCCTCTTTTCTCGCTTATTAGTTTTTGAGACACTGTCCCACTCTGTAACCCATATGGGCTTGGAAATCATTCCAATTCCACTGTCTCAAAGTCAGTTCCAGAAAGCTCAGACTATAGATGGTTTTAAGTGAATATCTTCTGTCTTTCATTCTATTCTACTTATGGAGGTGCTCTAATTAGCTCTCAGAAAGGCGAAGCCATTCCCTTGTTGCTTATTGAACGTTATTTAGGTCACTACTTCTGTTTCTCCATACTGTTCTATTGGAATGTAGGAGAATTTTAATCCAGCAACATAGCTACTCGGGCAAGAGATCACATCCAAAGACTAGGTCTGTATGATCTAGCTGGAATACACTCCTTTAATCCCTCTGGCTCAAATACACACTTTTAATTTCTCTGGCTGAAATACAGAAGTTTAGTATACACCTTTAATCCCAAACAATGACTAACTGAGGAACAGACATCGTGATAAATTAGAGAAAGATTTGGCTGAATGAGTAAGAGATAGAATATGTTCCAGAGGTTTTCCTCCTGGCCCTGAGCTCCCAGAATAAAGACTCATGAGACTCAGGATATTATTCACAAATACCTAAGCCATATAGCTAGGCTCTTCTCTGGTTAGCTCATAATTCAATATCCCATTTATTCTAACCTACATTCTGCCATGTGGCTGGTTACCTCCGCACATGTACTATGCATATGTCCTCCTCACATCTGGAAGTATGAATCTTCCCATGCCTGCTTCTATCCCAGAATCCTTTCTGCCTGTCAGATGTCCCATGTCATATTTCTTGCCTAAGCTATAGACCACTAGAATTTTTACTGACGAGTGTAGCATCTATATAACACACAAAATATTCCTTCTAAAATAATATCCAAAATTCTTTTTCTCTATATATAGCAGTGTGGAGAGAAAGTGGGATAGACAGTACAGAGAGAGGAGAGTACAATACAGGAATACAGTAGGGTTTGGAAATACAGTACAGAGTCAGTTGAGTTTGGTGCAGTTCAGTTGGGTGCAGTTGAGTTCATTCCATTCATTCGTGCACTCAGTGCAGTTCAGTTTGTGTAGTTCATAGGCAGATTTTTTTTTTCAAGCAGAGCAACCTGGTCAGAAGCTGAGAGAAGCCAATTTTAATCAGTTGCCTTGGAGAGGAGTTTGAGCTAGAAGAGCTGAGTTGAACTAGCCAGGCAGAGTTCAGAAAGAACTAGAAAGTGTGAGTTTTTTTCTGCACCAAGTCTTGGAGGTTGAAAGCATTCTAGGCCTAGGTTAGCAGACTAAGGCTGGAAGTTGAAGCCTTCAAGGCTTACAGGAGATTAGATTGTAGAGATGTTAAAGGCTTTCAGGACTAGGTCTAGGGATAGCTAGAGGGGAGAGGGGAATGCTCTGTGTGTTTGTACAGCTTGGGTAGTGCTCTGATCTCAGGCTCTCAGCTGAGTAAATAAAAGCAAAATTTACATTGGAGCTTGCTGATGCTGATCTAGAGAAATTGACTTAGAAGTTCCACATGATCTTCTAATTGTCTTTCAGGCAGGATGAAAAGCAACTTGCACTGACCCACCCAGTGGGACCTTGAGCTGGTCTCCTTGTCGAAGACTTTCTTGGTTGATTCATTAGTGTCTTGAAGCATTTGGAGGAGCCAAATTTATTGGGTCTATTGAAACAGGTGAGCATACACCTCTCTAATACATTTTAGATTTCTCTCCTTTCATCTTTATTTCCCTTCAAATATTGAGGGATATTTCTTGATGGATGAAATAAATGTCAATCTACTTATTTTAAATAATTGGTTGGAAAAATATTTTTGCTCAAGTCACATCTGTTCTGTGACTAATGTAGTTACTCAGCTGTAAAGCCAAAGGTTGCATCATTCTCCAAGGTACCACCAAAATAACCAAACAAAGAGAATGAAGATAAGAGATAAAATTTCAGGAGATGGCTCTGTGGTTAAGAACACTGTCTGCTCTTCCAAAGGACCCTGGTTCAATTCCCAGCACCCACATGGCAGCTCACAACTGTCTGTAATGCCAGTTCCAAGGAATCTGACACTTTCATACTAATGCACATAAAATAAATTTTAAAAAAGTTCGAAGTCTAACATGAGCAAAACCAAACATGAAGTATGAAGAAGATTTTCCTGATACATGCTATGTGCAATGTGAATAGCTATCCTGAAGCTGTGGCATGATGATGAGAAGCCAACAGGCACTACATAGAGCATAGGAAAGACACAGAAAAGATTTTATCTACGTCCAATAGTCCCTGGGAGAGAGTATCAAGATTCCTGTTGGCTGATGCCACTTTTTATAAAAGAAACAGCTTGAAAGGACAGAAGATTAACTGAGGTAATGAGCCATATGCAACTGGCATGAATTTCCTTAGTACAACACTCAATGTCCTAAATGCCACTCCCCAAACAACGTGATGGATAATAGTAAAAGATCTGTGACATAAACATTTACTGAAATTCTCCTTTTGTAGTCAATACTGAATCTTTAATTTTGAGGCACTTCTCAACCATGATGAAATGGATGAGCAGGAGACATTAGTGAGGGATGAGGATACGATGACACAAGGGGATGTGCATGTGCACGGGGAGAGACATCTCAAACAGAGAAACTGGTGAAGGCCAATGGCAGCAACAAGCTCAGTCTTGGGACTGACTCTTTGGGCTTTATTCCTTCCTCTGTAGTTGTTATTGGATCTTATGCAAATTGAGTCATTTCTCTAGGCACCAATTTCATAATCTGCAACATGGGGAAAATAGAGGTACCTTTCATAAAAAAGGTTTAAGTGAGATTATGTATTTGGCATAGTGCCTGGCACTTGTAAATGCTCAATTTGTGTTGGTGATTACTCTTACAGAAGAGAGGATACTTGAACTGAATTTATGGAATGAATAGAGTTGGAGGTTAAGGGAAGAGAAGAGGACATTCAGGAGAAGCAATGACCTGTGACAGGCAGAGAGACATGATCCCTGAATCACAGCAAATGGTTTAGATGTATTCTAATATGATTCAGTTGTATTAAACCAAGTATTCCTTCCCAGTTTGCATATGAATAGCACAGAAAAGTTTGTAACACATCTCAGGAACTCTTTCAACTGAAGCTCCTTTATTTCATTCATCTACGTCTTGAATTGAGATTGGCTTTTGACCTGGTTTCTGCCCTTAGTCTATTTTCAGATCACCTACCTCACCTTAAAAACAAAAACAAAAAAGAAAACAAAACTGCAGACCTGATTAGATACTTACAAAAACAAAAACAAAACCAATACAAATTTTTAAAAATTCCACAAAACCTTTTCCATTTTCTGTGGGGAAAATTCATAAATCAAATCATGGGGAAGCAAAAGAGTAAACAGATATCAGGGTGTGAGCATGAAGAAAGCATATGTCAAAGGAAGAAAAATATGAGATGAAAAAAAAAGTGTGGCGGTTTGATAGAAATGGTCCCCATAGACCTGTGTCTGAGTGGTTGGCCCATAGAGAGTGGTCCTGTTAGGAGGAGTGGTCTTGTTGGAGGAGATGTGTTGCTTTAGGGACTTTGAGGTCTCCTATGCTCATACTGGACATAGCCTCCTTCTGCTGCCTATGGATCAAGATGTAGAACTCTCACCAACTCCAGGACCATGCCTGTCTGTACACTCCCTTACTTTCCGCCGTGATAATTGACTGAACCTCTGAAACTGTAAGCCAGCCCCAATTAAATGTTGTTTTTTAAGAGTTGAGGTAATCATGGTATCAGTTTAAAAATTTTGTTTAGTATTTTGATTTCTTTGCTCTTCTTATTCTACTGCTTCTTTATTTTTTTATTTTTTGGTTTGTTTTTTGGGACAAAGTTTCTCTGTGTATCCCTTGCTCTGTAGATCAGGCTGGCCTTGAACTCAGAGACCCACCTGCCTTTGTTTCCTGAGTGCTGGGAGTAAAGGTGTGTGCTACCACTACCCAGCTGCTCTTCATTTTAATGTATTTTTCAAGGTAGTTTAGAATTGAGCCTCTATCTGTCATATGTCATAGAATGTAAGGCTATCATGAAATTAAAGGTCATATGTTAATAGAAAAAGGATTTAAGCCATTTTCTGCTATTATATTTCAGATTTTTTGGGGGGAGGTCTGGCAAAAAATATCAAACTGTTATTTTTAACTACTTCATAAAGTACAAAAAATTCTAAAAGTAAAACAAAACTTCATTTTTATTTACTTTTAAGAATTTCATTTATTGAATGTATGTTGTACATGGGAGAACTTCAAGAGAGCATCAAAATAGAAAGTCTAACTTACTAAAAAAAAAAAGATAGGCGCTTCCTTTAGTCAGTACTGAGTTAGCCTTGTTCCTTTCCAGGTCTTTGAGAATTTCCCTTCATTTCTTACCAGCTTGGCGATGTGTTCAGTCAGCTGTTCAAATACCTTACCCCAAACTTTTAGATGTTAATGGAAGCTCATCCAATTTCCTTAACACCTCCGTATGGTCCTAGATAGAAATACTTATAAATCTAGATAATGTAAGATTGTGATATAGTTTTTAAAAAGGGTATCTAAGAGATAACAACAAGATTAAGGAAGGACAAATGTAATTTTTCATCTTGCATTATGGATTTCTGAAACACTACTGAAATCTCAAGTCTGCAGATGCCTAATGTAACTGATAGATTAATGGAAACCAAACAAGACAAAATGAAAACAATTTATCTCTTTGTCTGTTGGACATACTATTTTGGTCTAAAGATTTAGTTCAGTAGTAGGTGCTTTTTAGCAAGCCCCCAGGCCTGGATTCAGTTCCCATAATTAAAAAAAAAAGGCTTTAATTATGACTGATAGACTGGTATGGTCATGGTCATCTCTTAGAAAACATAATAGACTCACAGAAGCTACTAGAAATACTAAGTGACTTCCCTGAAGTATCAGAACATAGGCCAATTTGAAAATAAATTATATCTATATACTAGCATTGAACTAATGAAATATAAAAATCACCTCACTTCAATTCCAAGATATTAGGAAAAAAATCTGACCAAGATGGGATAGACTTGGGCCCTGGTGCTGGATGTTTTGTCAACTTTACAGAACTTAAGAGTCACCTAGGAAGAGGGAATCTCATCTGAGGTAGTGCCTCCTAATGGCAGCCTGTGGCATTTTCCTGGTTGATGAGCCATGTGTGAGAGCCCGGTCCACTCTGGGCAGTGCTGCCCCAGGGCTTGTGCAAGAAGTCACGCTGAAGAAGCTCTGGCGAGCAAGCCAATAAGCCATGTTTCTCCGAGGTCTCTGCTTCAGTTTGTGCTCTGGCTTCCCTCAGTGGTGGGCTAGAACCTGAAATAAACCCCTTTCTCTTCCAGGTTGGTCTTGGTCAATGTTTTATCACAGTGGTTGAAAAGCAAATTACGGCAACTCTGAAAACCAGAAATCATTAGTGAGGCAAAAGACCTGATGAACAAAAAAAAAAAAGAGAGAGAGAGACATACCTTATCAAAATCAGAAGACACAACATCCCTAAGATGTTTGCTCTGAGAAAATGTACTTCTAGAGCAAATACCAACCAACTCAGACCCTAAAAGTACTCTTAGTTGGCAAATAAATTCTGAAGTTTATATGGTCATGTAAATGACCCAGAATAGTCAGAAATGTTGGAAAAAAGGCGGGTGGGGGGTGTCCCATTGCTGAATATACCACATCTTGAGATGGAGAACATGGATAAATCAAGCTGGTACTCCATCAGAAGCTTTATCCCTACTGGTTAGCTTTCACAGTGCTTGAAGATGCTTTGCATAGTACTGAGGGAGAAATAAATTTCTCAGTCTTTCCCAGCTGTGAACTCTGAAAGCTACAAAACTGACTGCTTGGCAAGACAAACCCAGTGCTATGATGGCATCATGAATATCATTGAGTAAGCCACTTTGTGATTGAATTTATGTCCCACTCCACAAGTGCCATGCCTGGCACTATTACTGCAGCCAAGAACCTGTGGCTAGATGGTTCATAGACCCTAGAAAAACCTACTACCATTATTCTGCTACCTACACATAATATTAAACAGACTCTTAATGACAAATTTTTAGACCCACAGAATAGAGCATTTGTCAGTAGATCGTGATAAACACAGAGAATAAGATACTTCAGAATGTTCAACCCTAAAGGTGACATCTATACTACAGGCCCTCTTCTGAAGGCTCCGGGGTCGCTGTGAAAAGGGGATGGAGAGATATTAAGAGTCAAAGACAGTATGTGACCACAAGGAGTCTGTGCTTCCCAGACAAAACCGGGCTCTTATGACCTCACTACATTTATGATAGCATACATCAGGCCTGTGCAAGCTTAAGCCAGACAAAGTCCTAGCACTGTGAGACAGGGGCCTGAAGTCCCACCCTAGCTACAGGGAGAGGGTGCCAATTTTCTTTAAGGGTGTGGCCACACTGTAGCAGAAGGCCAAACACCCAAGAGTATATGGGTAGCAAAAACTGAATTTGGAGAGTTGAAAAAACAAAACAAAACAAAAACCAAAACAAAAACCAAAAGGATACAAAATTGTGTGGGTAAGGAAGGGGAAGAGCTGGAGAGGGAGAGTGGATATCAAAATATACTGTATGAAATTCTCAAACAACTAATACAAGATTGCAAAAAGAAAGAAAAAGGAAAGTTTACTACTCCTTGATTTCTAAACATATTATAAAGTTGCCATACTACAAGCAATGTGGTATTCAAACATATTAAAGTAATACAGTAAAAATATCCACAAAAAGACTCAAATACTAACAACCCATTCTGAAGGGAGAAGGTAGCACAGAGGAGGAAGTGTTGTCCTTCCAGCTGACTGAACTAGACAAGTGGATATTTGAATGGAGATTTCTGAACTAGAACCCATATCTACATCTTCTGTAAAGCTAGATAAAATAAAAAGCACTTAAACTAAGAAATATAATATTGATAGAATAGTAGACTTCATCAAAATTAAAATCACTTGCTTTTTGAAATGAAAAGGCGAGTGAGACAGTGGGAGAAATATTTGCACAAAGTGTGTCTGACAAAAGATTCAAGTCTAAATATGTTAACAACTCTCATTCCTCTGGAAATGCTAACAACTGCAAACATTGGGAAATATGAACAGATAGGTCACAGAGAAGATAAAAGAATGTCCAATAACTAAGTTCATGGAGTGATGCTTAACAGTACTAATCGCTGGATAAACACATATTAAATGCATGATGACTAGAATTCTCATGTATTTTTGATGAAAACACAAAATGATAAAGACACAGAGAAAGCACTTTGGCAAAGCCATATGAAGTCAGGACTCTGAAATGTCCAGTGTCTACCAAAATGAAAAGAAACTGTCTACAAAAGTATTTATGCAGACAAGCGTACAGCAGTCTTATTCAGAAATCGTGGTATATCCATTCAATATGCTACTACTCAGCAATACATTGCTAACATAAATAACAATATGGAAATATTCTGTCAAATAAAAGAAACCAGACTCAAAGCAGTTTTAAGTAATGTGTTCCAGCTATCATAAGACATGCTAGTAAACAAAACACACACACATACACACACACACACACACGCACACACACACACACACACACACACACACTAGATCCAAGTTTTATTAGCACAGGGCATAAGATAAAAGAGAATTAACCAGAGAGCCACAGGCAGAGTATGACAATAATTGATAGAAGTGACAAATGTCTTGATGAGGGTGATGATTAAAATATACTACCAATACGTAGTGAATATTTACTAACTTGCGTATTTTTAATATGTCTGCGTTCACTGTTTGTGGACTATGCTCAGTCAACCTGTGTTTAAAAAGGAATGAGAAGTTATTTCTATCTGCAAATGGTATAATACCCCTGATAACAAACGTGCATTTGAAGTGTCTTTGTTGGATGAAAATAGGGTTATAAGGAGTAGAAATTAAAAGCCATGGTAGGCACAAGGATAGACTCATTTTGACAACTCCATCCTAACAAAGCAGTGTATGATGAGCAGGTTTTCTTAGAGTCTGGAAGAAAATTGTGCGGGAGACACTGTAAATCCTTTTGCCTTCTGTGTTTTTCCTTCAAAACTTCTACTGCGTGTAAATAAGTGGACTCCTTCTTTACAGGATTTTAATGCATACACATTCTTTGAGTAGATCCCATCGCCTTTCCAAAGCCGTTTATGTACCAGATGGCAAGGGAATAGAAACTTTCCACTGGTCCAGTTTTTTTTTTTTGGGTCTCTGCGCCCCCCCCAACCCAACCGCCTAAACATTAAAGTCCCCCTTTCTGCAGTTTCTTTAAGATGGGGTTAACAAAGCCTTAGCGCTCTTAAAGGTCTCCTGCTGATAGCGGGAGGGCAACCGAGCCCCCACCATAAGGACTGACTCCTGGCTGAGACAAAACTCACAATTAAGTGTAGAATTTCCCCCCAGATTGCACCAAAGATTATCCCAGTTGGCGTTCTGAAAAGGGCTCTGGCAGAATATGGCCAAAGAGAAGCCCCTTTGGGGCACAGATCTTAGACATCTTGGCCTGATGCAGTTGACTAAGGAGCAAATGATTTCAGTTTGACGGAGCTCCACAAGAGACTCAGGAAGAAAGTCTAAGAATTTAAAGGCAATCGTTGAAATTTAAAGCACAGATGAAGCTTTTGCAAATTTTAGGCTACATTTTAAGAAAGGAAAACGAAGGTTCTGGAATTTAGTTTTTTGGGGTTTTTTTGTTTTTTGTTTTTTCAGAGTTCTTCCATTTAGTTTGTTCTTCTTCCCTTGTTGACTGTGACACCCGCTCAGTTCTGAGTCTGAGCCTCTTGTTCAGCATGTGCCTTTCAAAAAAAAACCAAACTTGTTTTCTAGATGGGTTTTGGATGCTCATGGGATTAAAAGGTGGAGAAGGAGCTCAACCTGGTGGTGAAAGGGGGTGACTAGGGATCTGGTAAAACAGTTCAAAACTGAACTACTACTTGTATGAGCTATGCCATCTAGAAAGAACTCTCTTTGTTTTTTGTTTTTGTTTTTTAAATAGAGAATAGCAAGGTTAATCTACTATAGAACTATCACAAGTGTAAAACAAAACAAATCATTTAAAAAGTAAAAACAGCACCTAGTAAATGGACAATGCTTCTGGGTAAGCTTGGGTAAGCTCAATATGTTTGCTGTTTTTCATATGAACAGGATGCAGAGCAGTGTATTGGCCTCACAATTAGAGATGAAGTCTCCTGTTCCATCATTCCATGCACTCAACTTGGTGATACCTTTGTTTTGAACGGTAGGGTGGAGGAAGGAATGGAAATAAAAAGATGAAGGGGTAAAGGTCATAAGCAAGGTACTTTTAAAGAAGGGTGTACTGGAAGTTCTCCCATGATTGGCTCCCAGTACATACCATCAACAAGACTTGTCTGTAACTGGACTTTCACTACATTGGGGCTTCTTCTTTTTCCCACCCTTCATCCCACTGGTTTCACCCTCTATCCCTAGATAGGAGAGAAAGAAGGAGAGAGGTGAGAGAAGGAGATAGAGATCTCTGAATTTAACGTCTTTGTTCTTGTTTCTTCTTTGTTCTGAGTACAACTTCTAACAAACCACAACCAACCCTCCAAATGAGCAAGAACCACCCACCCGACCTATCAGGGCTCTAGCATTTTCTATATCCTCAGAAAATTTCCCAGAATTCCAAATGTCACACAATCGTAGAACTATTTGCAGCTCGCAAAACCATGTTTCTACAAAGCGGCCTTATATCTCCACGCCTGGGTTAAAACAAAAACATATTCTTATATTTGTGTGTGTGTGTGTGTGTGTTTATAGAAACCAAAATTTCAGAATTCTCACTACGCTTGTCACAAAGCTTCATCTTACATTAAAGGAAAAGAACTCTTCAGGGCAAGCCTCAAACGTGGGGTGTTCTGCTCATATAAGAAGGACACAGGTGACTATCCATTAGTGTTAGATCTGACGGTTGCTGTTGCTTAGACAGAGTCCGTTTGCGCATTTATAAAGCTGTGCTCCTTCTAAATATCCTCTCCCCCTTTCCAAGATGTGTTCAGGGTCACCTCAATACTATCCTTTTCTTGTCTTCACACATGATCATGAAATGATATTTGTAAATCATTCTGTGCTTTTTATGGACGTCTTTACTCTGGACTGGGTTGCGCCTCCCCTCCCCTACTTTATGTGTGCTCCAGACTGTGACTGGCATAGGAGACAGGGTAATTAGAGACATAATTCAGTTAAAGTAAGGTCATTATCAGGCTCCTAATTCACTGTGATTGGTGTCCTTTTAGGAGTTTGTTATTAGAACATGGACCCATGGAGAAACTACCACATGAAGTTAAAGGTACAGAATGAGTGTCTGTTAAACCCAAGAGAGATGCTGCAGAAAAAAAACAAAACAAACAAACAAAAAACCACTCAGCCCTTCTTTGAGCTTCAGAAACTAGTCTCCAGAAATGTGGGGAAAGTGCTAGTTAAGCTAGCCAGTATGCAGTGCTCTGTAAAGACAACCCTACCTAGAAGACTGATAAGTAATCAGTTACCGTGCCGGATGCCTTTAGGGTCTCAGAAAGGATGCATGACATCTAGAGAGTCATGAGGTAGCGAGGTAGGGGGTTCCGTTCAAAAGTTCTGTTTGGCAAGGCATGGGTACAGGGGAACTGAAAGAACAGTGGATTAACCCTAGAGAGCAGCTCAGGGGAAGGAGACCTTAGCGGAATGTCTAGCCCAGTCCCTTCTTAGAATAACCATGCGTGTTTGCACCAGTGCAGCCACTGATGAAAGACGATGCCTTGGTGGGGTCTGTGGAAGTCAGGAAGGAAGTAGGGGAGAGTGAAAGTGTGGAAAGAAAAGCTGCCATAAGGAGACTGAGGTTCAGTTAGCCTGTGTCTCCCTCTCCTCCTACCCTGCACACCCACCGCACACACAGCAGAGCATCAGTAACTTTAGGTAGCTCAGTACTGATTATACTCAGGAATTTTAAACAGCTGTCAATATTTATTCATCTAGATTTTATCTTCCTCTTCTCCCTAGAAGTAACCTTAACTGCCCCTTAATCAAATGTTACCCTGTGACTACTGCGACCCCTTCTCAGCTTCATTAAATCATTCTTCACAAATAAAAGCAACTAAGAGCAACAGCAGCACCACCACCGCCTCTACCAGTAACAGCTGCAGCAAGGCAGGGACAAGAGAACAATCTAAGCAAATCAACTCCACCAAACCAGAAGTCTCAAACAACGTAATCATCAAAACTCCACAGTAGTCATCTCCGTTGCTCAGCCTTCATGGCTACATTTTCTCTATTTCTTATAACATTGTTTCATTAGCATTTACTTCATATTAAGGTTGTGGATACGTGCTCAGGTCCTTAAAGTGCTATAGCAACTAGCCTACCTTACCTGTTTCTGACAGCATGAGAGATGGCTTTTGAAGTCTACAATAAGCTTCCACGATCATATTTCTTTTCCAAACAAGACTGCCAAATATAGAGGTGTGGTTTTTTTGAAGAGTTGCTAACAAGTTGTAATGTTTTGATTAAACGACTAACTTAAAATATTTTTATAAAATTACTCATCCTTCTGTTGGGTGCTCTTTGGTTTGCTTTCAGCAGGCATAACTCCCACTTAAGATTAGGCTCCATTTTCGGTTACTCAAGTGCTTCCCTTTCTGTAGCTGGATCCTTAGAAACCGATGTAGCTGTGGCCATTCTAGAAGAGCAATGTTGTGAGTCTGGGGTCTCCGAGTCAGACTTAAGAAAGACATGGTGTTTCATGCAGTTTTATCTTTCTGAATTTAAAGCTTATTTAATTTCAAAATATACATGCTTAACCTGATTAAAAAATTCTTAGTCATACATTTTTATATATCTTTTCTGAATTATTCACATCAAAATTTCTTCTTCCACCAATCTTCGGCACAAATTAGTGTTCATTAAGGATTATTTTTTTTCTGGGTGAAGAATGATATAACATTTAACAAGAAGTCTGTAATTATCATGTCACACATTTGAAGCTACAAATAGGGTAATCCTATAAAACATATTCAAACTGTCGGTAGCTTATTTTATAATTTCATGCTGAGGCAAAGGTTGTAGTGCCAAGCAAGAGTACTGAACAAAATGCACTAATCATCTTGGAAAATAATTTATTTTTCTGATCTTTGTGAAACTAGCACTCAGTGTTCCTCATAATTCCATCTCAGACTTTCTAATTAATCCTCACTCAGAGGAAAGGAAGAAAAACAAAGTAAATACAAGTTGTATTAAATTTAAATTTTTCATTTTTGTCAGGGCCATTTATCGCTCAGTCTCTATAGGACTTACATGTATCTCAAGAGTTTTAAAAATGTTGGAAATCTGAAAACACTGACTTCATAAAAAGCTGAAAATGGAATTTAAATATGAGAAGTCTATGAAAAAACCTACCATTAGGTTATTGGTAAACAATTCTTAATTGTTTGTATTTAATATGGTATATTACCTATTATACGGGGCCAAAGGCATCCAAAATAGATTCTAGTCAGTGGAGCAAGGTCCATTAAGGCATTAAAACATGATCTTAATCTTTTATGGAAAAAAGTACTCACTGAGGCTTCACACAGTGCTCAGAGCATATTCCATACATCCTTCACTGCAAACGTCATTTTTTTATGTTCCTTGTCCCTCCAAACAAAGCTGATATATACTAAACAAAAGATTTATAAAAATAATATATGGACATAAAATGCCATTAAAACAACAGAAATAAATACAAGTGCAAAAAAAGAAACAAATACATGTACTTTGGATCAGTGCTCATTTTTCTTTAATTAAATTTTTATTTTTATATTAATTAGTTTATTCTCTTTGTAACCCAGCTGTAGCCCCTCCCCTCATTCCCTCCCAATCTCACCCTCCCTCCCTCATCTCCTCCCATGCCCGTCTCCAAGTCCACTGATAGGGGAGGTCCTCATCCTCTTCCATCTGACCCTAGCTTATCAGGTCTCATCAAGACTGGCTGCATTGTCCTCCAATGCAGCCAGTGGGAGGGGGGTGGCCAAAGAGCCAGGCATTGAGTTTATGTCAGAGACAGTCCCTGTTCCCCTTACTAAGGAACCCACTTGAACACTGAGCTGCCATGGGCCACATCTGAGCAGGGGTTCTAGGTTATATCCATTAATGGTTCTTAGTTGGAGTATCAGTCTCAGAAAGACCCTTGCGACCAGTCATTTTGGTTCCGTTGCTCTCCTTGTGGAGCTGCTGTCCTCTCCAGGTCTGATTATCTCCCCCTTCTTTCATAGGATTCCCTGCACTCTGCCCAATATTTGGTTATGAATCTCAGCATCTGCTTTGATACACTGCTGGGTAGAGTTTTTAAGAGGCCCTCTGTGGTAGGTTCCTGTCCTGTTTCCCATTTTCTCCTTCTTCCAGTGCCTCCCATTTTCTTTCTGAGTAAGAATTGATCATCTTACCCAGGGTCCTCCTTCTTGTTTAGCTTTTTTAGGTGTACAGATTTTAGCATATTATATGTCTAGTATCCACTTATAAGTGAGTATATACCATGTGTGTCTTTCTGCTTCTGGGGTACCTCACTCAAGATGATCTTTTCTAGATTCCACCATTTGCCTGCAAATTTCATGGTTTCCTTGTTTTAAATTGCTGAGTAGTTTTTCATTGTGTAAATGTACCACAATTTCCGTATCCATTCCTCCGTTGAGGGACATCTGGGTTGTTTCCAGGTTTTGGCTATTACAAATAAAGCTGCTACAAACATGGTTGAACAAATGTCCTTCTTGTGTACTTGAGCATATTTTGGATGTATGCCTAAGAGTGGAATAGCTGGATCTTGAGGAAGTGTTATTCCTAATTTTCTGAGAAAGTGCCAGATTGATTTCCAAAGTAATTGTACAAGTTTACATTCCCACCAGCAATACTTGTATGAAAACCTTAAGTCATAGCCTGCAACAGGGAGAATAATTATTTAAAAAACATCTAAAGGAAGACTTAGGTAGTACTTCTCTATGTACCAGCATAGACTTGGAGCTGCTTCTTTGAGACTTTATTCCAGGTTGTTGGAGGAGAAGGAAAGACAACTTAAGAAATTGTTAGTTAAACAATTTAATTAATTTAGCTCAGTTAAAATCACTTTACTGACCACTGATAACTGATAAGATTATAATGATTTTCAGTATGAAATTCTGACACTAATTGATGGCTATGATTCAATTGATGGCAATTCATTTTCATCATCTTGTAAAAAACTACTCAGAGTTCGCAAACTGCTTAAACCCCAGTGGACATATTTATTATCTTTATTTAAAGTCTATATTTTTGGCCATTTTCCCTCTTTTCTAAAAGTATCAGCTAAACATATATACTTAGTATTTTGAATCTCTTCTTGTTTTCCTCTCTTAAACTCCTTAGAGCTTGAGATCAGAGACTGTTGAACTGTGATTGCAAACTTGATTTCCTTCCATTGCAAAAGCTCTTTTTTTTTTCTTTTTAAAAAATGTTTAAGTGTGTAAGTGTGTGTGGCAGCTTGGGAAATGCCTGGGGGGAGGGGATGGGAGCTGGGATATGTGTGCCACAGCCTGTGTCCAAGGACAATTTGTGGCAGTTGGTACTTTTCTCCTCCATGTGGGCTCTGGGGATCAAACTCAAGTCGCCAGGATTGGCAGGAAGTGCTTTTAGCCACTGAACCATTCTGCTGGCCCCTTTGAAACTGAAGAGTGATCCAGAGAGCTTACTGGACTTTACAGTGTGCTCTGAGTACCTGAGTCTCCTGAGTTCTCTGAAGTGTTACCTCACAAGGTTGCAGTGTTTATCACCTTTCCATGTACCAATGCTCCAAGAGGGCAGTAGGAAAAATTTCTTTGAAGTATTCTAGAGTGCCTTTTGAGTCCTCAAAAGTGTTTCCTTTTTCCTCAAGATACTGAGGATTTTAAAGTGCCAGAGTTTTTTTCTTTGAGCAGCAAATCAATATCATTTACTTTGTGGCTTACTAAATCCTTTAAAAAGCTTCATGGATAATTTTCTTATGCTTTCTCTCAAGTAAATAAAAAACAAAGAGAAATATAGGCTAATAAAATTATTAGATTTGTTTATTAAAATTTTGGTAATGTGTTAACAACTTGGCTAATGAGCGATTTTTTGGAATTGGGGCACATAAAATAGACATATATTCATTAATCACAATTTTGACAAGTAAATGTCTCTATAAAAATTGGTTTAAAAGAGAAAAGGAACAGCATTCTTCAGAATGTTTAGAAATTCTTAGACATTTTGAAACATTACAAATGTTCTCTCTGTGTGTGCTGTCCAGTTTAGTTGCCATTGACACATGTGGATACCAGGAACTTAACATGTGGCTGTATGCATTTTCTCTGAATTTACAGTTAAATTTCAACAGCATATGACTAGTGGCAAACAACCCAGAGCATGTGGGACATTCCTGTCACCCTAGAAATTCTCACCCTGGTAGACCCCACTCTGTTTCCACCACCATCATAGGAAAACACCAGCTTTCATATAAGTGGATTCCAATATTTGCACTTGGCCTCTTTTGTTGAACATAATGATTCTCAATAAATAATCTTTTCAACTGTTCAGTTGCATTACAATGTATGACTATATGACAATTTGTTTATGCATCCTTTAGCCGATTTGGATTGTTGACATTTGGATTGTTTTCAGATATTTGGGTTTAATGGCACAAATACTGTATTTGATGTTCTGAATTAATTGAAGAGCTGTATGCATATATAAATTTTTACTTTGGTCTTGAGCAATGGTAGTCAATTTACAATTCTACTATCATCTTTACGCACTGGGGTGAAAGTCTAATTTCAAAGTATACTTATACAAGACTAGACAGGCTTCAGAATAATCAGCTGAGTTGTAGTGGTTAATGAAAACACAATTAGAAAGACAAACTTACCAAAACAGTTCCCGCACTGCTTTCAAATCAAAGCATGCTTTTTGTTGGGTACTCCAGAGGACAGTTAGAAATGAAGTGTATATTTTGTTTGCCTCGGTGCTGAGGAAGGAAAGGCAGCTCTTGTACAATGTTAGCGTCACTCTGACACCACTCTCTTGTCACATGGCCACAGAATTTCAGATCGACAAAAGTCCCTCAGTAATCTCGACTCACCAGTAGTTTGGACACCATAAACACACAAACTAGCAGAAAGGAAACCTTCATTTCACACATGGGAACAAGAGTCTATTGTGCATCTCAACTGAAGAAAACTGGCTAATCACATGGAAGATTTTAACACAGGTGCGTTCCTGCTTTATAAGGATTCACTATTAATTTGATGGTAAGCTGCTATAGCATACATTTTCAAAGCTCTCCACACACTTTTTTTTTAAACACTGCCATGGCATACCAGTATTTTATCTTTGCATACACATTTTAATTTTTTTAAAGCATTGATATTGAATTTTTTATTAGTGCTTGAATATGCAGATGTTCATAGGAGGAAATATCTTAACAGATGATATATAAAAAAGGAAATTTACCCTTAAGGATATGCTATAACAATTTGTACAGTATATATGTAATCAGAGCTTCTTTTCTTTAAGTAGTTTGGTCACAAATGTCTTTACCCATGTCTCTCCCAATCACTACAGCCTTAGAGTGGAAACAAAGGTCAAAGGGAACATTTAAAATTCACAGAAAAACTATCAAAGTGCTGTGCAGACAAGAACTATGTCTGCTTCATTTTTGGAATTCAGCACACAAAAAAAGTTGCATTGACAGTTTATTGAATTGTCAAGGAATGGAAGATGATACCTTTCTTGGGCTCAGATTATATTTCTTCAGAGTAAAAAGCAATAGCTGTTAGGAGCTTGCTGTGTCTTTCCTAAGATTCTCTAATAAGTTATTTCTGAACTATATGATACATATGAAAATCTCACCACACAGCTTAAAAATGAGCTGTAAAGAGCTCCTGTCAGAACTATTGACCAGCAAAAGGATTTAAAATGTAATATATATATATATGTCTATAACAAGCATATATAATCTATCATGTTGTAATCTATAGCTGGCATTGTAGCTTGGTTTTTTGAATTAGTATAATGGTAACACTGAAATTTATGTATTAACCTTAACACAATTAGAAGATATACCTCTAATTACCATAAAAGGAAAAGTATCCTAAGTTTGTTATAATTCATATAAATAAAAGTATGCATTCTGCGAGTTTAAAAAGATGGTACTGGAAGCTAGGAATAAAGAAGTCTCTAAATTGCTTCAAACTCCTGTTTCAATGTTCTAAGCGCAAAGGTCACACTTTTCCTAAAGGACACTGCCTCAAAGTATCTATTTATACCCTTGAGACAGTTTTGCACAAGCTTTATTATGCGGTTTCCTTTCGTGCAGATTAAAAGCAGTAAATTAAAAGGGTGGGGAGGATAATAGAACTATGCTCACTGACAGCAGGAAGAAGCAACAGCTGAGAGTGGGGAGCCCGGCAAACTGACAGACAATAAGGCTGCAACAGCAAAGCTGTTCAGAGCCTTGTACTGTCATTCTGTGGCCCTAGCCAACGTCAAAGCAGAGGACTGGCTCTGTAAATGTCGCAAAAGTATTCTAAATTTGAAGAGTTTTTAACTGCTGTTGGTTACCCCAGTGTCATTTTTGTCCACCGCCACGGTGGATCTTGACCTGTTTTAACTTTAGCCTTGTGCTTGTTTTCACTGTTGACTACTGTATTGTAACTTACAAGCAACACTATATATAACTCATTACAAAACTATCAAAGCTTACAGTATTACTGTTAAATCTATTGTTCTAATAGCTGGTCCCTAAATTGTCTTTACCTAGTATTTCATGGAGCAGAGAGGCAAGATAAAACGATGGCTTGTTTTCCCTAAAATGAGAATATTATGTATCCAATAAGAACAGGTGTCAGGATTAAATGAGATAATGTATGTAAAACACTTAGCACAAGGTCTGGGGCACAGAGAAGAGCTCAGTCTTATTTTAACAGTGAACTCATGCCGGCCCAAATCCCTTATTTGCAGGTGCAAAAATTAAGCCTCAAGAGGAGAACTGACTTCTTAAGGCTCCACTTGCAGTACTTTATTGTCTTGGATAAGCTGCTTAGCCACAAATGTTGGAGATTTTGGGTATTGGCGAGCCCGGGGGCACGTGCCTGCTGGACTCCACTGTGAGCAGAACTGGACGAATATGCCTGAACCCTGAAGTATGAGAAGCTGTGCATTATCAAGCGGAGTTTGAGGTGCCAGGTTGTGTACTAACACTGTTCTTCACGGACGGAAGCCATTCCTGTCTCAAAAAGAAAACAAAACAAAAACGGTAGCTAGCTCAGGAACTAGCTCCCCTAGACTGTTAGGAAACCGATGCCAGTAACAGTAGGGCAGATCCATCCCGTCAACTCTTCTCGGGGTTGAGCACCTTCAGGACTAGCCAGGGCTTCCCCTCAAGGTCTAAGCCCACCCAGATACGGCCCCTCATCCGCGGGAAGCACAAATCCCCTTCCCATTGGCACTTCCTCCCGGTCCAGCAGGGTGAGAACTTTGGCCCTCGGTTCCGCAGGGAGGTCTCCCCCGCGTCGGGCGGGCGGGTGGGTCACGGTTCGCGAGCCCGGGCTCTCGCTCCCTAAGATGGCGGCGAAGGCACCGCTCACGCCCCGCCGCCCGCGCTCCCGGGGCCACGAGAAAGCCAGCGAGCGGACAGAGGAGGGGAGAGCACGGCCGGGGCCCGGGGGGCCCGCGCCGGCCGCAGAGCGTCTGGGAAAGGGATCACCCGCTAGGCACAAACGACCGGGGAACACCACCAGCGATGATGGAGAGAGAGGAGAAAAAAAAAAAAAAAAAAAGAAGCTTTGAGGGTGGGGAGGGGAGGGGGAGGATGAGAGGGGCGGAGCGCAGCACATCCGGGACACCAACCGGGCCCGCCCCGGAAATGACGTCGCCCGCGGGCGGGGCCTGCGCTTCAAAGCGGGGTCTGCCCCCGCAGCGGCGCGCGTCTCACACAGTGTTGGGGCCCTCGTCACTCCCCCTCCCCTGGCTTCGCGGTTTTCCTCTCGGGGCTGCGGGGCTTCTGGGCGCTGAGCTGGCTGCCGAGGCGGGCGGGGCTGCTTTCACGGAAAGTAGCCGTCGCCTCCAGACCCGCGGCTCCCCGGGCTTCCCGGCCGCCGCCGTGGCGCTCCTCAAGGCGGACTCGCACTGACCCCGGGCCCGCCAAGTCTAAGCGCACCTCGGGGAACCGACGTCGGAATCCCGACCGCGGCCCCCGCCCGGGCGCCGAGCTGTCAGTCACGGCGCCGAACCCGCTCCTTCCGGCGCTCTCGGGCCCGCCCTCTCTCCTCCTCCCTCCCCCGCCCCTCCCCGCGCGAGTGTCTCCCTCTCCCTCGCTCCCTCTCTCTCTCTCCCTCTCTCTCTTTTGTGAGTTATAGCAACCGTTGCCTTGTGAATCAAGCGCCATAGTCACCGTAGTCCTGGCGACTGTTACCCATCAACAACAACTACTCCTCTCCTCCTCCTCCTCCTCTTCCTCCTCCTCCTCCCCACCACCACCATCTCCATCACCCACCAACAACACCACAATAATCCACAGCCAAGGTGAATATTCTTCGGTCTCTACATGTGTGTGGGAGCGTGTGCGTGTCCGTGCGTGTGTTCGTGTGTGCGAGCGAGCGTGGCTGTGCGGGGTCTCCCTCCTGACACCGGCTGTGGCCGCTTGAGGGGCTCGGTCCCCGGGGCTTGTTTACAATGGACCCGCGCGCGGCGGGCTCGGGGGTGTGGGCGCCGCGCGCCCGCCCGCCCGGCCTGGGCGCCCGGGGATGGAGCGGGAGCCGGGGCTGCGGGGCGAGCGGGCTCGGCAGCCGCCGCTGTCCGTCGTCGCGGGTGTCGGAGCGTTCCCCCCCAGGTCTGCGGGCGCCCAGGAGGAGGGGCAGGTGGAGAGAAGGGGCTCGCTCTCTCCCTCTCTCTCTTTCTTTAATTCGCTGCTTTGCAGAGCTGCCTGGTGGCCGCCGCTTTCCAAGTCGAAATAGACAGCAGTGAGCAGGGGGGTCCCCGAAAGGTGCCGTGCCGCCGCTGCTGTTGTTCACTTGCGGGGCCTTGTCGGGGGGTTTTGTTATATTTGTCCTCGTACCTTGGTGAACTTTTCCCGAAGCCCGCTCCCTTCGTTTCGGCCCCTCGGTGCCCGCTGCTAAACGGGCTGCACTTACTTGACCATCACTGGCCTCGCGGGATTCTTTTTTTCTTTTAAAACTGTATTTTTTCTTTGTGCTGCCAACAATCTTAATATCCATTTAGCAGTCTTCTCCCCCCCCCACAACGCCCCCCTTTACACACACATCTAAACCAGGGGGCCTCTGCTGCTCTGAGAGATCTGTTTTTTTTTTTTTTTTTTCAAGTCTCTCTTCTCTCTCCTCTTCCCTCTCTCTTGTCTCTGTCTCCTCTCTGGTCTCCCTCTCCTCTCTTTCTTTCCCCCTCCCCTTTTCGGTGTGTGTGTGTGTGTGTGTGTGTGTGTGTGTGTGTGTGTGCGCGCGCGCTTGTGATTTAAACCGGATGCAGGGCATCTGTGCTACTTGGGTTAGTGGTTACTGACAGCGCTTTATCCTTCATGTGGAGATGGGAGGGGTAGTCCTGAGGTTCTGTTTCACTTTGATGCACCTCCCTCCCCACAGGAGAGTGTTAACAATTTTCATTGTGGTTTTGAGACTTTGTCTGTGATGAACAGGAAAAGGACACAAGGAAGCTTTGTGAGAACTCTGTTCACAACGCTGTTTGTGACAGTTATGGTACTTTGAGAGTTTTTTTTTTCCCTCCCATCTTCATCTCTGTTGCTTTCCCTTGGAGAGTTGAAATTGAAGTCAAGTTGTTCATAAAGAATGTATGAAGCTTCTCAACTTGAAACGTGTGTATATTTCACTTTCTTTGTGGCTGTTAAGATCTAGGCATGTATGTACTTAACATATTCTTTTTGTTGACTTTTTGTTTTTCTTTGGACAATGATTTGAACCTGCTCAGAAGAAAAAAAGATCCTATTAAAGTGTTTTTTTAAAGAGAAAATAGTTGCCCCTTGTAGATTTGAATACTTACCAGTTCTTAAGTAGTATTTTCTTGATTAGAGCTAGCCTAATTTTGCTACTTTTCAGCCTAACAATTAATAGGTTATCAGAAAATAAATTGATAATGACTTTGAGCTAAACCAAATAAAATGTACTATTATAATGGCACGTTGAAATTTCCAATTTAGGTTTTTAGAGTGCTTATTTAAATAATCTTTCCAACAGCAAACATTTATTGATTTAACTGACAGAGCAGCCTGTGAATAATGTGACAGTATTAATTATTCTTGAGATTGTCAATGAAGAGTTTGGATAGTTATAATGTCATTAAGGCTAATATTTTGTAAAATAAGAGTTGGAGGATTGGAAAAAACCTTACTTTTCAATTCATTTTCATATTATTATTTTAAATGAAGGTGATATTTGATTTTGAAAGAAATATGTTTGACTCTCAGGATTCTTTAGAATTCATCCCTTCCCCAACATGTCTTCAATGCACATCTCAAATACTATATTTTTTTCTTTTCTTTCTTTTGCTTCTTTTCTTCTTTCTTTCTTTCTTTCTTTCTTTCTTTCTTTCTTTCTTTCTTTCTTTCTTTTCTTTTCTTTTCTTTTCTTTTCTTTTCTTTCTTTTTTTCCTGTTCAGATGAGTGTCAAATGCCTGAACACTTTTGGATGGTGAAGCTCCTGGGTCTGAAGTTAAAAGGAGTTTTGCTGTCTTGGGACAGTTTTAGATCTTATGCCATTTATATAAGTTTCGGCTGAATAGATTGTAGATGCTGAAATGTCTTTGATTAATGTTTGTATTTGCAATGTCCAGGAATGTTTCAGACATTTCACTCATCATACCATGTCAGGTTTCTGCAAATTTTGTTTTTTTCATTCACACGTTGTTTTGAAAACAAACACTGTATTGCATTATATTAAATAGTCTGTCTATTTCAAATAAATCTTTGTGTTCTAAGAGTTGATATTAGCGATGCTTTGGCTTCTGAGATGATAAAATTAGTTTTATGGATTGATTAACTTATAATGATAACAATTGATCTTTAAAATTAAATACAAAGTTAAATGCCATTTAGTTCAATTTTTTTCCTATACTGTTTTTCTTAGGAAGGGATGCACTATGCATTGTTATTCTTTGTTTTCAGTTTTTTAGACTAACAGATATCTGTGCAAGTGATTGGCTTTGAAAATAAACATATTCAATAGTAATATTTTGAGCAGCTGAGTATTTGTGATTCAGAGTGTGGCATGATGCTTATCTTAGTCTTTTTGAATTACACCCTGTCTATTATGCAATTCTATTAAACTGTATAGGGACTAGGCATAGTAAATTTATATGTGTATAAGAAATTAATGTGTTCACAGAAGCTTTCCATCATTTCCCAGTGCTTTTGTGGCACGAGATACTTATCCCTATTTTCTAAAATACTGTATTATTTATCCAATATTTATCCAGAATACCCAGTATTCTGTAGAGATGCAAGGTTTATGGTTTATAAGTGGGATAGTGAGTGCATTTGTAACTTTAATCAAACATTCTTAAAAAACCCAAGTTAATTGAGGCATCTTTTCTTTAACAATTGGAAAGTAAAAAATTTCAGGACACACATACTTAAAAGGATGAATAATAGTATCAGATATGTGGGAAGAGTTAATTTTTTTCCCTGAATAGTCTAGTTGAATAGTCTAGTAGCAGTGCTTTGTGATCCTCCTAGTGAGAATATATTACGAGAAATGGGAATAAGAAACAAATCAACTTTTAAATTATGAAGTTTGCTAATTTGTTTCAATGCTGAGCATTTGGCTCAATATCCTTTATTCACTTGCAGTTACATTAAAAATAGTTTCCCTTACTGAGGATTTGCTTTACCCCTTTAATTCTTTCGGTATATATTCTCAGTTGTCATTACAAAATAGATTTTTAAGTTCTTTTCTGTTCACAGGTGCATAGTGTTCCCTTATTTTGGAAAACCAAGATTAAGTGGATTTGAGTAAATTTAGCTTGTTAGAGACAGATGGTTGCTTTAAACAGGTGTCAGTCTCACTTTTTCCTGTATTGTTTTGGAACTTGCAGTGGTTCACAAAGAGCTGTCTAAAGCAGGTGGCATCATGTTGAGTTAGTTGTATCATCTTTTAGTTATTTTCACAAAGAGGGTTCTTCTTTTAGGTAGACGTTGGGCATTACTTGTCTCTGAAGTGCTCTAGATTTGTGACTAAACTCATTAGTTTTTGTTTGTGAATATCAGTGTATTGTTAAACTGTAAAAATTATACATTTACTAAAAACCTATATACCTAATCCATAAATAATGAGAAGCTGTCTTTGACTTCAGAAAGACTGTAGAGAAGCAGTTTATATATTCAGGTCAAAAAACAGGTGGGTTTAAATAAAATGAAATTTAGCTTACATAATCAGTAATATTTGTCATTCCATACCTCAAGAATTCTATTTATAGCATTATCTTAATTTAAGTCACATATTGGAAAAAATGTATTATTTTGTTTGGTTCAGTATTTTAAATCTAAACTAAAACAAATTTTCATAGTTGCTATAGTAATATTTTAAAATGAAAATTGTTTTTGTAACATGTGAAATATATGTACCAGAATAAATTCAGAAAATATCACCCTATTGATTTCTAAGATTTTATTCTAAGATTTTTAAAGATTTTATCCTTTTATTTGTGGGAATTTTATATATCTTATAATAGATACACCAGAGGGTGCTGTGCTGTTTGCAATATAAGATTATTTTCACTCAAGTGTGAATTGATTAGGACTGTTACGTAAAGAAAATTTTAGGGCTGGAGAGATGGTTAAGAGCTCTGAGGTTAAGAGCACTGGTTGTTCTTCCTAAAGGTCCCAAGTTCAATTCCCAGCAGCCACCAATAAATAAAATTTTAAAAAAGAAAATTTTAGTTATTTATGCAATTAAGTATCAGACTTACTTCTGTGAAGTTTAATATTTAATAGGCTGCCTGCCTTGGCAGTTTTTTGGGGGAAAGCCTTTCTGTACAGAGAGAGTATGTGTAACACTACATAACACACCAGATCCAGTAATGAGCTACTAGAAATACTGCTTTATAGAAATGCTCCCTGAGAGCATGGCCATGAACAATCTAATGTTAGCACTTAGTGCTAAAGTTGGATAGGTTGGTTATATGAGGATATTTCAGTCTTATGCCCTGGAATTGGAGTTACCAGTGGTTGTAAACCCTCATGTGGTTGCTGAGAACTGAGCCTGTGTCCTTTGCAAGAGCAACAAGTGCTCTTAATGCTGAGCTGTCTCACCCACCCTGAAATTATTTTTTTTCAGTACCATTTTTTTTAAATCTGGGTGGCTTTTTCCTTTATTGAATATACTTTTATGTAGAGTATGCTCAGTGGCAACTTTTAAAACAGTAGTATTTTCTTTAGGAAAGCTTGGAAAAGTATAGTTACATTGTGGGAACTTCAGTCTGGGTAATGATACACTGCTCTCCTGACACAGTTACAGTGGATACTAGTTATATTTTTGAAAAGTAACTGTAAACTGTAACAATTTGTGTTCAGGAACAACTTGACCATAGAACTTCAAAAGAGAATAGCAGCTCCCATCCCCCCCTATGTGGATAAAATCCTATGTAGTTTGTCATTTTATGCCACTGAAGTTTTAAATGTATTTTAGATATATTAAAATGCTTTGTACTTGAAGTCTTGTATTTCGTATCAAAGTATATGTAATGAAAGTTGAGAAAGTAGGGTATATTAGAGTGTTAGTAGATGGATGGGAGGTCCTGTTACAGGATAAGTGTACAGGCTTTAGAGTCAGAATTCACTTAGATCTTATTGACTGTGACTGTGGACAAGTTAGTTGCCTTCACTTAGACTTTTCTCATCTTAATAGCCGGGTCCCATCCTGCCTATCTTCTGACATCTGTGTAGCTTCAAAGAGATAAATTTATGTACTGTGTGTTGGTCAGTCTTTAGAATGCATGCGTAATGCCTGTTGGCTGATTCAATTAGGAAATACTGAGAAGATATTTTCCCAGTGTTTTTTCTACCTAAGAATCATTTTGATATGACCATCTAACAGTCCCTTTGTCATGGGACTTGAGTTTTGAAATATTGTTCCACTAATCTACTGTCATTAAATAATTAATCTCTTTTACTCATTAAAAAATAAAACAAAGGTATGAAGAGGCCATCAGGCTTGGATTACCATTTGGTAACTTTTTTTTTTTTTTTTACCATACTAAATTAAAAGAAAGCTGTTCTAAAGCTATACCTTAGTTTTGCATCTCAGGCTTATAATGGGCTCCTTTTACAGTATTTACATAACTTTTCTGGTCTAGGGATTTTTGTATTAAGAAATAATGATACAATATTTCATTATCTTTAATCTTCTGTTGTTCGTTTTATTGTCCCATTTATATCTTCTCTTCAGATGTTATATATAATATATTGGAAAACATCTGGAGCTCTCTTCATCAACTTCATGCTACATGCAGTCTTTACTATGTAATGACAGTTTTAAATAGTCTAGATAGTTTTAAAACATGAATGCAGTAGCAGTTATTCTACAATTTTATAATGTACTGCTTAACACTAGTACTAAGGGGAATATGTGAGGCTACCACTGATTCACTCATTTAGCATTGATGAATAATTTGCTAACTGCAGCTTATGTTGTAAAGTAACCTTGGAACATTACCAAAGATAACTTAAAATATGAAATATTACACAAGAAAATGCGATCTTTTGCTCTTTTTAGAAGTTAAAAAGCTTCAAATAACGTTTTCAAGTTTGCTGCTACATATAATGTTGCTGTTTGGTAGTTTATATTGAGTAACTATATTTCTATTTTCTGAGCAACTTTACTACCAATAAAGTGCTTTTTTTCTCATTTTAGAGTGATTTAAATAGTCATAATCTTAAGTGGATGTATGATTTAGTCTCTGTCTAGTCCAGGCCAGCCTTAAACTCATGATCCTTTTGCCTCAGTTTCTAGGTATGGGGATTATCTGTGCCTTGTCACTGTGCCCAGTTCAAATGTGATAGATTTTCAAAGGAACCTTGGAAGAAGGCTAGGAAATATGACTTAAATGGAAAATGATTCTACTATAGCACTCCCAGACACCTATTATTTTCTTTACAATTTCTACTTTCTTGAACAGAAATGTAATTTTATTTTATTAGTGATATAATTTGAGTATTTTTTATTTAAAAGGTCTCTTCTGGGTACTGGCCTCAGGCAAAGTACTTAAGGGTTAAATGTCTAGGATAATGCAGAATTAGTGTGCACAGTTTCCCAAACCTAGGGTGGCTCTTAACTCACATTCTTCCTTTTATAGAAACATATGACAAGTCAATACTGCCTGCCTTTGTTTTATAGTGCCCGGTCAGAGATTCCCAAGGGTTCTTATATTTCCTGTTTAGGCAAAATGTAAGTATGGAATAATAGAAGCTTAACCAGGAACATTAAAACAGTGAGGCAGCAGGCTTGAGTAAAAGTGAAAAGAGACGGATACATTCAGCTATGATAAGGAAAGGAAAGAATGTTACTAGACTGGGAAGCAAAGGGCCTCAAGAGTGTGGTCAGGGAACTTGAAGAAGAGGACAGAGGTACCCAATTTGCTGTTGACTGAAACTGTAGGCTACTTACATAAAATGTGTCAGTCTCAGTGTCTCTATCCATAAGATCAAAAGTGGGACTACGGGACCTTCCAAACTCTTTGCAACCTGTGAAATCATGCTAAGATTACTTCGGGAAGACAGAAGCATGCTACTGACATGGAGCCGGGAATGGTGTGTGATTGATCTGTGGTCTCAAAACCTTGCATGCTGCTCATTTGTAGTTTCTTCTGAGGAGAGCAACAAAGAAAACCTGGAGCCCAGTGCAGTGGCTATGCCTATGGCAAGATCTCAAAGTTCTACCATTTTGGTAGAGAGTGGTGGCCAAGTGCTCTGATTTCCTCACCCACATAGAAGTGAGCTGAGCCTCACAGCTTGCGCTCCTGCTGGAACTAGCTTCTCTAAGTATGTGTGCCAGACAAGTGTCTGACAGTTGGGGCTCCTGTTGCTCACCAGTGAGATATTTAAAACAGGACATAATTTTCCCAGTGTGTGGATAGACAGAGGACAGGGTGGGAGGGTGTAGGGAGAGGCAGGCGCTAAGGGAGGAAACATTTTTATACTTAGGAAAGAACATATATTAGGCTGTATCATAAGTCTCACCAGCTTAACAGGGAAGTGTATGAAAGATAAAGAGATTGGCATTCTTATTATTTAAAAGTTAATTTGAATGGAATTTTGGTTGGTTAGCATAAGCAGATTTAACTTGGACTTGTATGTTTAATAACATATGTGTATATTTCAGTATAACTATTATTCATAAAATGGATCTGACTTTTTGCACTCTTGAGTTAGTATTGGCATTTTATTTTAACTGTGTCAAATCAGTTTAGAGACTCTTTTTGCTTGTTAAGTTTTTTCAAGCTGTGTTCAGTGGCACATACCTGCAATCCAAGCCCCCAGGAAGTTGAGCCAGGAAGATTACAAGTTGAAGAGTAGGGCTACAAAGGGACTCTGTCTTGAATATTTTCTCCATTCATACTGTAGCTATGGGGGAATTAGAATGGTTACTGAAGGTGAGCAAGAAACATGCATATTTAAATACCATGTCCTATTTTTCCTGTTAAATATTTTCCATGTTTTTCTGGATTAGGAAGCCCTGGTGAAGGTAGATGTTGCAGGGGCACAGAGTCTGGGGAGTCAGAAGTGGCTAAAGCAGTGTGTTTTCTCCAGGTTCTTGTTCCTTTTCTGCTGCAGTGTAATAACAGAGTACATATACTTCTGCAAGGATATATATTTTATTACTTTGCTAAGATGTTTATTGTATTTCATTAAGTTATTTCACTTATCTTCAATATAACATATCCCATTAGTACATTACTAGATGAAAAAGATTCTCGTTTCTGTCTTAAAAAGCCAGGCTGGCATTGAACTCTAGAACCTTCTGCCTCTGCCTCCCAAGTATTGGGATTAAAGGTATGTGCCATCACACCTAGTTTTTAAGTGATTTCTTAAACTATCTCTCTACACTTTGCTTTGTATATTTGTGTCTATATTTTTAGCAGCAGAATCTAGCATTTTCTTTTGCTGACATTTTAAAGAGCCAAAGAGTCTGTAACATCAGACTTTTACTTACTAGTTTCTGATTGTGTCTGATGAAAATGTTGACAATGAGTTTTGATAAAGTGTCATCCTTAGGGACGTTAATAAAAATATAAACTATTATATTAGCAATTTGGACATCTCCTTTACAACTTTAGATGTACTTACAGCATGTATTTTAATGTGTTACGGAGAAATCAGAACGTGAAAATTTAATACATGAAGGATGAAATAAATTTTCATTTTTGTGATTATGTTACATGTCTCTAAAGGTCATTTAAACGTTTTAAAACATTGGACTTTAAAGGCACTTGTAAAAATTGAATTTATCTTAGATACTCTATTTTATTTTATGTGTGTCCATATTTTGTGTGCACATTTATGAAGTTATTTTAATACACATTTAGGTGACTGCTAAAGAAGGCAATCAAAGTTTTGTCCTTACTGTCTTCTGCATTGTCATCACCTTGGAGTCACACTATGAACCTTAAGCCTCTTTACCTCAGTGCTGTTTCTTGAGGCGGAGAAATTGGGGGAAGTATTTGGTTAAGATCTTCAGGTGATCTTTGTGTGAGGTTGATAACACCTTTTAAACAGTGATGCACATTGTGTGGTGATTTTTAGAAACTACTTTGGCCAGTGGCTTACACGTGCTGGTGTTGATCAAAACCAAAAATTAGAGTTCATTTCAGTTAAATAGGGCTCAACATTATTTTTCTGAATTAACCTCCACCATTCTGTTCTGAGGTTTGCTGAGCTTTGGAAGGTTTGAAACTTAAATACTATTGAACGAGTGACTATGATAGGTGTGGATTTATCTCTGAGCAAAGGCTTGGTCCATTTGCCTTCTAAGTGAGTTGTGATTCTTTTATCTTTGAATTTGGAAAGAGAATATTTTGATTAGTTTTGCACGAAAAGAAATGCAAGTGAGCATGGACCAGAGATGATGATCAGAGGTAAGAGGAGTGTTTTGATTCTGACACTGGTTCACCTTTAGTGCTCCAGCCCTGTGTAGTAGTAAATTAAGATTTCTTTCATACGCAGTGTAAGCTTTGGTCAGCTTTCATTGCTGCCTACAATTTCTTTTTTATACGGTATATGTGAACTTTGGAAGTTCTAGTTTACCTTTTGGTTTAAAAAACTTTGAAATGATGCCCATAGGTGGCACCCCATGCCCAGAACAACACTTTGGTCTGAAGGAATAGAGTGAAAATGAGAGTTAAGTGGGACTGGGCTTGTGTGATTGGAAACACTGAAATGTAGACAGTGCCCATTGCGGAGAGGGAAAGAAGCCAGTTTAGGGGCTGCATGGGTTCCTGTTTCCATGTACAGCAAATCTAATAATGCCACTAGTATGTGATTGTAAAACATTTTATCGGGATGCAAGAAGCATTTGGGTATTTCGTCATACAGGTTTTTAATTTTATGGCAGCTGTTTAGCTTTAATAAAAGGGATTATGTGAGTATTTGGTGCCATTACTATTTTGGTTAATTTAGGAATTATGAACTGGCTTAGATTTCTATTAGATTTTAAAACTTACTTTGACAAGAAGGTAAAATGGATTGTTAGATACAAAATTGCAGTTTTCCATTTATCTGAATATAGTTTTAATGTTTCAAATTATAGAAGGCATATGACAGGATAAGAAATGATAGAAGATAATGAAAAATTGGTGAAATTAGTAGGAAAATTATAATTAAAGATTAAACAAGGGCAGATGAATAAATCAGTGTGAATAGTGAAATGATTAGTTGAATGAGATATCTGTTGATAGATTTGTCTGTAGATACAGAGTATGAATTTTAACTACTAGGAGAAGGTGAGGAAGGGACTGCTTAGGTTTTCTTCTGTATTAACACATTTAAAAGTTTTTCCACAAATATTTACCAAAATGTTTTAGTACCTTGATTTTTTTTTGGGGGGGGGCGGTTAGGGATAGAAGTTTGAGACAGGGTTTCTCTGTGTAGCCTTGGCTGTCGTGGACTCATTTTGTGGACCATGCTAACCTCAAACTCATAGAGATCTGCCTGCCTCTGCCTCTCAGAGCTGAGATTACAGGTTGATTTTTTTGTTGTATAAAATTTAACATTTCTAGTATTTATGTATATAAACGAATCAGCTTAAGTTGCACCAACTTCTTGTTTTTATTATTATAAAAGAAATACAATATTAGTGCACAAAATAATAAAAATTCATATATTCAATTGTGATCTCTGGTTATCTTAAAACTACATTTGGAAGCTAGTATATTGTATATGTACTATAAATGTCTATTCTTGAGCTGTTTATATTTTGGAATATGAAAAACATGTCAAATTAGAAGGGCATAATGAACCATATGTACATATCACACAGACTTCACAATATCATGTTATTCTTAAAGCTATGTAATAATAGTATACCTTGGTGCATGCTTGTAGTCCAGCTACACTGGAGTCTAAGGTGGGAGGCTCACTTGTGCTCAGTAAATTAAAAGCACATAATAATAAGACTTGTTACTGAAGGTACCTCCAACCCTTCCTTGTTTTAAAGAAATTTACACATTTTCAATATAACAATAGCTTCAATGGAAGTTTGAAACAGCGATTATATAATGTGGAAGATGAAGTATTTTAACATGATTGACCTTCATATTGCTGCTTCTTTGCACATTAAATTAGGAAAATTGCTTTTGCTTGTTAGCTAAGTCATTTGTTTAGTAATGCCAGGCTTCTCTACTTGAAATTTGATTTCGTGAAAAGGGAGTGAGCCCAAGGACAGAAGCCCATGTTTGAAGGGTAGAGAAAAGTCTTCAGGTAAACTTTTCAGATGTGATGGAGTTCCTATTTGATCTGTCTTTATTCCAGCTTTTTTATGGGAAGTCTTGAAAAAAGTAGACAAAAGCCATTTGTACATTGTCAAGGGAAGAGAAGCAACTGGCTTCTGGAATATTCAAGGTGTTGGGACATGATGTAGAACATCATATAGATTAATCATGATATCTGTTGGTAGGATGCTTACCTAGAATGCACAAAGCCCCGGGATCCATCCTCAGCACCACACAAACTACATAAAGTGCGGATAGTGGCAGAGGCCTGTAATCCCAGCGCTGGGGAGGTAGAAGTGGGAGGATCAAAAGTTTGGTGTCATTCTCAGCTACATAATGAGTTCAAGCCTGTCTGAGATACATGAGTCTCGAAAACTGAAGTTAGCTGCTCAGTGCCATACTTTAAAGTTATTTGTGACACATCATGAAGGAAGGGGCATCTAGAAGCTGATGTACCAATTAGTGGTATCATTCAAAATAGTTAAATGTTTTCTGAATTCAATATTTTCATATAATTCATAGGCTTAGTTTTTCATGTATGCATTTTTTTTATTTGACTGAGGTCATAGAATCATGAAAGAAACATTTTCCCCTAATGTTAAGGTCCAGAGAAAAAACAGACAAAAAGCCATTCCCCAACCCCAGATCACTCTTCCTTTGGAATATATTCTGTGATGGAATAACATGTATTACAGATTATAATTATTGACATTTGAATGAACAACACAAAATGTAGACCTCAATCTCTTTATTTAAAGGCTGATTTTTATTGGTATTAAATTATTAAATCAAGAGCTAAGTACATATATTAAACAAGGCTTGATATATTTTTTAATAATATTTTTTATTTTATTTTTTTGTTATCAATCACAGGTTAGGTACTTTGCATCCCATGCGCAGCACCCCCCCCC